>JAHRHZ010000133.1:70484201-70570575 GCA_024137785.1 Ginglymostoma cirratum
CCCTCCCCCATTTCTGATGAAGGGTTTAGGCCCGAAACGTCAAGTTTTCCTGCTCCTATGATGCTGCTTGACTTGCTGTGTTCATCCAGCCCCATGCTTGTTATCATGTCAGTGCATATGTTTTACCATGGATTGTTTCAATTTTTGCTGCTTATATGATTAGGATCTGTTTCCGTAGCTCCAGATGATATTAAAAGATGTTCTGGTGTTCATCCAAGTTGGAATTTCTCCTGGTCTCCTGGTTAAAAATACATTAATCAAAACTACTATCCAATTAATGCCTGACCAGAGTTAGGCATTGAAGAGACCAGGTAAACTTGAGAATAAGTCAATAGAGCTTGAAAGGGATGGGAGCATCACTGGCTAGGCCAGCATTTATTGTCCACCTTTAATTGCCCAATGGGTAGCAAAGATTCAACCACATTGCTGTCACATCTATGCCAGACCAGGTAAGGATGGCAGTTTCCTTTCCTGAAGGACATTAGTGAACCTTAATGGGTTTCTCCAACCATCAGCAATGGACTCATGACCATTATTCGACACTTAATTCCAGATTTTTCTTGAATTCAAATTCAACCATCTGCTGTGTCCCCAGAACATTACCCGGGTCTCTAGGTTAACAGTCCAGCAATAATGCCACTAGGCCATCACTGCCACATTTGGTTTTAAAGAGTTGTTTCCAAATTCAAATTTGCGCTGATTTTTTTTTGGTGTAGACGTTACAACATGGAAACAGATCAGTCATTCAGTACAACCTCTCCATGGGGTGCTTTATTTCAGATGAAACAAGGACTAATCCGAATCATTTATCCTGCTTCCCTTCAAGTTCTGATCTAACTTAATCTTAAATTTGCCTGGTCTCTTCAATCACTAACTCTGGTCAGGCATTAATTGGACGGTAGTTTTGATAAAGGGATTGTTAACCAGGAGAAGCTCCATCTTGGATGAACACCAGTAGGTCTTTTAATACCTTCCTGAGCTACTGAAACAGATCCTAACCATAATATCCTGTATAGGTGGTACAGTGGTTAGCCCTACTGCCTCAAACCACCAGAGACCCAGATACAATTCCAGCATTGGGTGACTGTCTGTGTGGATTTCCTCCGGGTGCTCCAGTTTCCTCCCACAGTTTAAAGATGCGCTGGTTAGGTGGCGTGGTCATGTAAATTGTCTAGGAATATGTACTTTAGGTGGATTTGTCATGGTAAATGTGGAGTTACAAGATAGGGTGGGTGCTCTTCAGAGGGCCAGTGCAGATTTGATGAGCCAAATGGCCTCTTACTGCACTGTAGAGATTCCATGATTCACTGCTGGTTCAGAAACTCTTGCTCAGTATCATTCTGTGGCATGAGCTTTACATCTTTAAGTCCCAATCGTCTACATCCTCTGAGGAGTAGGCGACAAACTGGCATAATGTGATTACTTGACTGTTAGATATGATTCAGTTAATAACACTCTCCACTTCCAAGGTTCTGGGTTGAAGATCCACTGCAAACCTTGTGAACAAAAATCAGGCCTGACCCTCTGGTATGTTGATGTGGGCGTGCTGAACTGTTGTGGGGCACTGGCTTTCAATTGAACTGTTAACCTGGGAGTTTACTGAGAGCAGTTTTGGCTGTCTCATTGCAATATCAATTATACTTCAAAATGACTTAATTAACTGCCAAGTACTTTGGGATGTCCAGGTCCATATAAATGCAAGCCTTTCATTTTCTTGTACGTACAGATCATTGTCACTTGTTTCAGATTGCAGTGAATAAGAGCAAGTCAACATAATGCCCCAGTACACTTCCCAAATGCGTGGCATGCATTTGCCAACAGGTCCCAGGAAAGGTGCTATGCTTGAAACCGACCTGTCCTTGAACATTCCCTTCATCTCAATGGAGTGCCTTTATTTTGCACTTCTCCTGCTCAATTCCTCAACATGGCTCCATCACTCCCCATTCTCTCCAGCCTCATGGCTGACCTGTTGGCTCGTTGTGAAGGTTGGGGTTTTTGGGGTCAGGATGTACTTCAGCAACCTATGAAGCTCCAATGAAAACAAATATCAGTGTTGCGCCATTTATGCTTAGGTTTGCTGTTCTCGTGTGTTTCTTGATTGACTCTGGACCAAAGTATGCAAGACCCACTTCGCCACTCCAAACCCTGTCTCCCCCATCTTTCTGAACCAGAATTCCGTGACCTCACCTCTCTATTATTGTCCAATGTGTATAGGTATAAAATCTATTCAACATACACTTATCAAGATTTGTAATGTCCATTTTAAAATGGACAATTGTAATATGTGGAGTATTTTGTGTATTTTGGGTTCAGAATGGTTTTTGTAATTTCCAGCATCTTTTTTCCTTTTTTGCCTTGATGCCTGATCAGTGGGTGTTTTGTAAGTTTTTCTAAGGTACAGATTATGGGTAGTAGATTCTGATTGATTGAGAAACAATGTTACAATCCATAATAAGCTCTTAATCTGCTTCTGTTCTGCAAATGGTTTTTCTTCTTGTTTTCAAACATCTTTTTATTTATATATAAGGCCATCCAGAACAACCATTGGCTTGAAGATTAACCAGAAGGACTTTAATTAGGGCATCGAGAGTCTGGTGTTAGACCTTGGCAAAAGACTGACTCTTACACAGGTCACTAGGTGGAGGGAGAGGCAGATGCTATCAGGACCATCCCTCAGTTTGGGAATCCTGGGGCCATTACCAATTCATTCACAGGCTGGGGTTATTTTCCCTGAAGTGTCGGATGCTTAGGGGTGACCTTATAGAGGTTTATAAAATCATGAGGGGCATGGATAGGGTGAATAGCCAGGATTTCTTCCCCAGGGTGGAGGAATCCAAAACTAGAGGGCATAGGTTTAAAGTGAGAAAGGAAAGGTATAAGATGGGCCCAATGGGCAACTTTTTCACGTAGAGGGTGCTGCTTATATGGAATGAGCTGCCAAAGCTGGTGGAGACTGGTACAATTACAACGTTTAACAGGCATCTGGATGGGTATATGGATAGGAAGAGTTTAGAGGGAAATGGGCCAAATGCTGGCAAATGGGATTAGATTACTTTACATCTGGTCGGCATGGATGAGTTGGAAGGTCTGTTTCCGTGCTGTACAACCCTATGACTCTATGACACACCCTGCACTCTACTCACTCCAGAAAGGAGAAGAAACTGGGGCACGCACTACAATGGGACTGTAGGCATAGATTACCAGGGGTACGATGAGGAGAAAGCAGCTTTTTGGCAGGGTAAGCAAGGGAGAGGTACAAGAGAAACCAAGTTCAGGGCAAGTGAGGTCACAACATGTCATTACCAAAAGAAGGCTTTTCTTATTCTCCATCTCATTAGACAGTGGTAGGGAAATGTAGCTGTCTATTATAGTCATGTATCCAATCTCAGGTGTAGTCAGTTTGAGCCCATACAGATGTGATGTGATGCACTGTGTTTAAGTTTGTTAGCCCTGGCTTGCAGATATTATATCTACGTTTCTGTGTCAGCCACTGTACTTTTTGTGTTCCAAAGAAGAGTCATTGGACTCCAAACATTCACTAATTTCTCTCTCCACGGATGCTGCCACACATAGAAATATAGAAAATAGGAGCAGGCTATTTGCTCTGTCCAGCTTGCTCCACTATTCAATATAATCATCCAACTCAGCACTCTGTTCTCCCCATACCCTTTGATCCCTTTAGCCTCAAGAACTATATCTAATTCCTTATTTAAAAATATTGTGTCTTGGCCTCACTTGCTTTCTGTGGCAGAGAATTCCACAGGCTCACCACCCTCTCTGGGTGAAGAAATTTCTCCACGCCTCAGTTCTAAATGGCCCACCCTGTCCCCTTAGATCTGCTGAGCTTGGGTAGCACTTTTTGCTGCTGTCATTGTGCTTTCTCACCTGTTTGAACGCATAGGTTTGTTTATTAAAAGCACCAGAAACTGTTGTTAGATTTTTTTCCAGGAACAAAAATAATAGCTCCCCATACAAACTATTTCCTAATACCTACAACTCAGGTAAAAGAATTGGTGGAGTTCTTTAAAGAAAAATAAGATAGAGTTGTGTTTGTATGGTGTTTTCCATAGTAACAAGACATGGCAAAGCACATTACAACCAATGGGGCACTTTTGAATGCTTTCCCTGCTGTGATATAAGAAACCATGCAAGCAGTAATGTCCCTTCGGCAGCATTGGGACTGTGGCCAGATTATCTGTTTTTGCTTGTAAATATTTGCCAGCGACTTCGGGGATCATGCCTCTGCTCTTCAAGATATGTTTACGTGCATCTGCAAGGACAAATAGAACATGTTTGGAAATCTCAACCCAGTGACTTTGCCTCCAACAATGCATCACTTCCTCAGCACTGCACTGGAGCATCAGTCTTGATGAGGGCTCTCATGTCATGGTGTGACACTTAAACTGGATCAGAGACAAGGGTGCTGACTAGGTCACTTCCCCGAAGTAATCCTGCCCTGATTGTGAGTTACTCTCTCTGAAAGCTCTCGTGGACGGGATTGTTTTATAGGGATTACTCAACAGGTTCTGCTCTTGATTATGATGCAGTTTGAGGGATGTTTGTTCGCTCGTTAGCTTGCAGGCCTCACTTCCTTATCTTTGCAACCTGTCAGCATTATCTCTTCTCGGTCGTCACTTCAGATTTTATCTGTTGGTATCTCCATTTAGTTTTTGCTGAGGCGCATCTTTCTCTCTCCAAGCTTTCTGGACAACAAGCCAAGGCCATCATTGTGATTTTCAGCCAACAGTTCTCTTCTCTTGGAAATTAAAGGTCTCAAATCCATCATTTTAATCTCCTTGGCAATCAGTCTGACATTCTGTAAATTGCAGCCCGTTAGACAAGTAAATATATTTACATGTATACTTACAAGTCGTTATACAAGTTGTTTCAGCACACTTGGTGATATTTGGGATCCCTGGACATTTTTCTTGCCCTTAGCCAGGGATAAGTATTCCCTTAGGATATATTTTTCATGTTTTCAATCAATTCCATTAAAGTCTTGCAGACATTAATCAGAAGAGTGAGTGTCTTAGTCAGAGAGGGGATGAGCAGCATGGCACTACAACAAATTCAGAGCTGCAGTAGCCTACCCAATGCACATTCTTGAAGTAAAAGGTGATGACCGGAAATCTAAGGGGAGGACTGGTCAGTGGAATAAGGCTGGATCCCAATCACTCACAGGGTACCTCCACAGAGAAGGGTTTGGCCCAGGTCAAGGCCCGAAACGTCAAGCTTTCCTGCTCCTATGATGCTGCTTGACCTGCTGTGTTCATCCAGCCCCATGCTTGTTATCTCGGATTCTCCAGCATCTGCAGTACCTTTTATCTCAAAAGAGCAATAGGGGACTTATCCACAGCCTCCTTGAGAAAGCAGGCAGGCCAAATCTGGGCATGCACAGAGTCTCTGAGGGAACGGTCACCCGTGGTGGAGGCCATTGCACACCATCGAGTAGGACTTCAAAGTGAATGAGAGGGGACCTGGAGATTTGGGGGTGGGATCAATCAGTTCTGTTTCTTTGTGACCATGATTGGAACCATGGCGGGAACCATGCTTCCACTTTACTCCGAGAGTGGTAGGGGCATGGAATGCATTGCCGGAGAGGTTAGTGGAGTCGGCCTCATTTGGGGCATTTAAGCAGCTATCAGACAGGCATATGGATGATAGTATAAGGTAGGGGTGGAGGTTAGAAAGATTTTAGGTTGAGGGTCAAATTTTGGCACAACATCATGGGCCGAAGGGCCTGTACTGTGCTGTACTGTTCTATGTTCTATGGTGGAACATCACCTCTTGCCTGCCCTCAATTCCCAGTTCATCCGGAGGTCAGTAATTGTCATGGAATTCAGCTAACAAGTTGTGCAGTCCTGAGAAGGAGAATAGGGAGACACAGGGTTTATAGACTCCTTTATCTGTAAATGGCTGAACACCAGTGCCCTGCTCCACCAACTCAGAGCTATGCCAGCTATTGGATGAGGATCTGTGCCCACAAGACTGGGTGGCCACTAAGGTCACAGTTGCCATTAAGCTAGTGGCACATTTCAAGGAGCAACTGAGTAGCTCAGTGGCATCTCTTAGTCCTCCAGTCATTAATGCATCTGAGATATCACTGATGCCTCTTTTGCTAGATCTGTAGCGAGTGGTGGTTGCTTGAGGAACTCAGGGTTAGAGTTGATGAGCTGGAGTCTGAGCTTCGAACACTGCACCACATTAGGGAGGGACAGAGTTATCTGGACTCAGTATATCAGAAGGCAGTCAAACCATTTAGATTAACTACTTTGAATTCAACCCTTGCTCAGGGACAGAGCATGTGACTACGAGCAAGCTAGGTAAAGGAATCCAGGAGGTGAGTGCTGAAATAATCTCAGCCCTTGAGCTTGTCTAACAGGTTTGAGATCCATGTCCCCAGGCTGTGTTGCCTGCCCAGTACCCAGGTTCAGGATTTCTCATCTGGGTTGCAGAGAAAACTAGAGTGGGAGGGGAAAGATCCAGTTGTCATGGTCCACATAGATACCAATGATATGAGTAGCCAATGATATGGGTAGAAAGAGGAAAGAGAGTCTTCTGAGGGAATATGAGCAGCCAGGGGGTTAATTACAAAGCAGAACTAAAGTGGGATTACTACCTGAACCATGAGCTAATTGGCACAGGCTCAACAAGATTAAAGAGGTAAATGCATGGTTCAAAGGTTGATATGGGAGAAACCAAAAGAACTGCGGCTTCTGTAAATCAGGAACAAAAACGGAAGTTGCTGAAAATGCTCAAAAGGAGGAGATGGCCTTGTGGTATTATCGCTAGACTGTTAATCCAGATTCCCAGAAAATATTCTGGGGACCCAGGTCTGAATCCTGCCATGGCTGATGGTGGAATTTGAATTCAATAAATATCTGGAATTAAGAGAGTCTAATGATGACCATGAATCCATTGCCAATTGTCAGGGGAAAAGCCCATCTGGTTCATTAATGCCCTTTAGGGAAGGAAACCGCCATCCTTACCTGGTCTGGCCTACATGTGAGTCCACAGCAATGTGGTTAGGGATGGGCAATAAATGCTGATTGGCCAGCGACACCCTGATCCCGTGAATGAATAAAGGGGGGAAAAAGTGCTCAGCAGGTCTGGCAGCACCTGTGAAGAAAAAAATCAGAGTTAATATTGTGTTCTTCTGTGGAAAGGTCACCAGACCCGAAATGTTAACTCTGATTTCTCTCCACAGATGCTGCCAGACCTGCTGACCTTTTCCAGCAACTTCTTATGATAGGACACACAGTCAGGCAGAGGGAGAGAGTTGCCTTGTTAGTGAGAAATTAGATTACATTGATAGCAGGAAATAGTATAGAGTCAGAAGAAGTAGAATCTGTGTGGGTAGAGTTGAGGAACCGCAAAGCGAAAAAAATGACCCTGATGGGAGATATATACAGACCTCCTAGCAGTAGTCAAGATGTAGCAAAGAAAATAAATCAGGAGATAGAAAAGACATACAACAAACATACTTTTGCAATATTCATTGAGGACTTCAAAATGTAGGTATACTGGGAAAATCAAGTTGGTAATGAATCTCAAGCAAGGGCATTTGTGGAATGTTCATAACCTTCAGCCCACTAGGGAACAGACAATTCTTGATTTGGTGATGTGCAATGAGGCAAGAATGAACATAGGGCCACGAGAAAATGAGGCTGGAGATGTAGTAATTGGGAACAAAGAAATGGCGGAGGAACTGAATAGGTACTTTGCATCAGCTTTCACAGTGGTAGGTATCAGCAACATACCAGAATTTCAAGAAAGTCAGGGGGCAGAGGTTAAGTGGAGTGGCCATCACTAAGGAGAAGGTTCTGGGGAAGCTGAAAGGTCTAAAGGTGGATAAGTCACCTGGACCAGATGGACTGCACCCCAGAGTTCTGAAGGAAGTAGCTGAGGAGATTGTAGAATGATTAGTGGTGATCTTTCAGGAATCACTGGAGTCAGGGAAAGTCCCAGAGGACTGGAAAATTGATAATGTAACATGCCTGTTTAAGAAAATAGAGAGGTAGAACACAGGAAATTAAAGACATGTTAGCCTGACCTCAGCTGTGGGTAAGATTTTAGAATCCATTTTTAAGAATGAGATTGTGGAATACTTGGAAAGGTACCTCTGGGCTGTGACTTGAAAGGAATTTGGGGATTTACGTATACTTATTAATCGATTAAAACCTTCTAACTGGTTAAAGATTTAACAGCATCTGAGGTTTGTTTAGTACATCCTCATCAATGGTGTGAACCTTTGATCTTTTACTTATAAGTTCTGCATCGGATGCCATCGCTCTCACTAATACCTGAGAAGGAGCAAGGTTCCGAAAGCTTGTGCTTTCAAACAAACCTGTTGGACTATAACCTGGTGTCAAGTGATTTCTGACCTTGTCCATCCCAGTCCAACACCGACACCTCCGCATCTAGACAAACCTGGGTTGAGAAATGACATTTTGAGATTCATGTAAACCATGGTGATGTACCTGATCCCATGATTTTGATGGTAATCAGAGAGAAGACATCAGTCAAGAATGAGCTTGTGAAGAAAGAGAGGCCTTAGACACTAGAGATCTGTATTTGATAGCCTACGATACTCAGATCTTAACAAGCAAGGTTTTAGTACGTGAAGAATTGAAGAGCCTTCCTTAGAGATAGGGAGTAAGCTGCCTCAGGGCCAATGTACCTACAGCCACCTAGCCCCCAATATACTCAAGAACAGTATTTGAAAATGTGGATAGCAGCGCGTTGACTGACAGCACAAAATAAATCAATTTTTCTGATAAAATATCCTGTGGAAAATAAATGCCTCTTTTAAAGATTCTGTGAGCAGTTATAAACTTGATGTATGAATCGTTCTCTGACAGACTTATTTATGTGGTAGCTCACACAGTTTGACGCGCGGTGATTTTGCAAACTCCAGCCGTTTTCCCCAATGTTGATGAGTATTGCACCATATGGGAAAACAGATTTTCCCCTTCATGATTTAGTGAGGAAACAAGCAGGGATAGTTCGCATTTATGAGACTGTTCCTCACCTGAAGCGATTTGTGTGAAACTAACACAGCATTGCACTGTTCAACAATCCCAGAGGAAGTCATCATCTTAAACGTTAAATACTTTGCTGCTCCCAGTACACCATCTCTCCCAGTACAATGCCTCTCCCAATACACTGTCTCTCCCAGCGCAGTGCCTCTCCCAGCACAGTGTCTCTCCCAGTACACTGTCTCTCCCACTATAGTGACCCTTCCAGTACAGTGCCTCTCCCAGTACAGTGCCTCTCCCAGTGCAGTGCCTCTCCCAGTGCAGTGCCTCTCCCAGTACACAATCTCACACAGTGCAGTGCCTCTCCCAGTGCACTGTCTCTCCCAGTACAGTGTCTCTCCTAAAACACCCTCTCTCCCAGTATAGTGCCTCTCCCAGTACAGTATCTCTCATAGTACACAGTCCTTCCCACAACGCTGTCTCTCCCAATACTGTGTGGCTGGGAATTTCCTGTTAAAGAGTGGTGGTGAGTGAGTTTCATCGCATCAACTCTGCTCCAGCCTAGAGCAAGTTTTGTGCATAATCGTATGCTTTCACCTCATTCATTACGCAAACACGCTATTGGTCTCATTACTCAGTGAATCTCGAGGCGAGTGAGTTGGAAGGTCTCACCATTTCTGCATCTTCCAAGCTTTGCTTCAGGCACCACATATAAGAGAAGCTGTGGGCCATTTCAGATGACCATCCATCCCCGTATCATCCCCATACTCAAATCCCATACCCCATCAATTGAAATTTTGGACATTTAGTTTTTGAGTTTGGACTATCTGTGTTTCTGAAAACAGTAAGCGTTCTGCAGCATTGGTGCTTTCTTTCACTGCAGCTTTTGAGGTCTTGCTTTCGAATGTATGGGTTTGTGTATACACTGGCTGGACTTTACAATGAAATGAGATAAACAAGTTCCAGTTTGGAATGTTAGGAGAGGTCTTTTTCAAACCACAAAGGAAACACCCATAGCTTAGAGAGGGAGATCTATTTTTCATTCTTGCTGTATTTACATAGCCCTGTAAAGACTTTGGTTGAAGATGGCTATATAGATCAGTATTACTGAAAAGAAACAATCAATGTGACCTTATAGAGTTAGTGATAATCTCAGCCCAAAAATAGGACCATAAGATATAGGAGCCAAACTAGGCCATTTAGCCCATTGAGTCTGTTCCGCAATTCAATCATGGTTGATTTGTTTCTCAACTCCATTCTCCTGCCTTCTCCCCTAACTCTTGTTCCCTTTACTAATCAAGAACCTATCTAAAAAGCGAAAGAACTGTGGATGCTGTAAATCAGGAACAAAAACAGAAGTTGCTGGAAAAGCTCAGCAGGTCTGGCAGCATCTGTGAAGAAAAAATCAGAGTTAACATTTTGGGTCCAGTGACCCTTGCTTAGAACTGGGTTAGTTAACAAAACGTTAACTCTGTTTTTTGGCTTCACAGATGCTGCCAGACCTGCTGAGATTTTCTACGAACCTATCTATCCCGGTCTTAAAGACACTCAATGGCTGGTCCTCAACAGCCCTCTGCAGCAATGTGTTCCACAGATTCACCACCATTTGGCTGAATTCCTCCTCATCTGAATTCTAAAAGGTCATTCCTTCACTCTGAGGCTGTGCCCTCATGTCCTAGTCTCTCCTACTAGTGAAAACATCTTTTCCACATCTATTCTAACCAGTCCTCTCAGTATTCTGTACATTTCAATCAAATTCCAACCCCGCCCCCCACCCTCATCCTTCTAAATTCCTCACAGTCCACAGTCTCCAACCTCATATGGCTAGACCTTCATTCCCGGGATCATTCTTGTAAACCTCCAGTGGACACCCTCCAATGCCAGCACATTCTCAGATATAAAGCCCAAAACTACTCACAATATTCCAACAAAGCATGAACCATGGATGCTGGAAATCATAAACACAAACAAAAATTGCTAAAATATCTCAGCAGGTCTGGTAGCATCTGTTGAGAGAAAGCAGTTAATGTTTGGGTCCAGCACCCTTCTTCAGGTTTGACATTAGCTCAAAACGGTTGGTCCCTAAAGTAGAAAAGGGGCTGGGGGAGGGGGAAAGATTAAATGACAGAAGGAGCCCATACCGAGAGAGAAAACCAGTTGGGCAGACAAAGGAGTAAGTAAAAGCCAGCTCGGGAAAACAAATAGTTGCGAATTTTCCAAATGCATCTGACCAAAGACTTTTGGAGCCTCAGTAGTATATTCCTGCTCTTGTATACTAGCCCTCTTGAAATGAATATGTTCCTTTAGCCTTCCCAACTGCCATCTGAACCTGCACGTTAACCTTAGGAGAATCCTAAACGGGGACTCCCAAGCCCTTTTGCTTCAGATTTCCAAAGCCTTTCCCTGTTTAGAAAATAGTTGATGTCTCTATTCTTCCTACAAAAGTGCATAAGCTCACAATTTCCCACATTGTATTCCATCTGTTACTTCTTTGCCCACTCTTCCAGCTTGTCCAAGTCCTTCTGCAGCCTTCCTGTTTCCTCAACAATACCTGTCTCTCTTTATGCCCTGTGCAAAATTAGCAACAATGCTATCAGTTCCTTCATAATGCACATTTTAAATAGCTGTGGTCCCAACATAGTCACCAGCTGCAATCCTGAAAAAGACCCCATTATTCCTACTCTCTGCCTTCGGCCAGTCAGTCAACCTGTATCCCTGCCAGTACTTTTTTCTGATGAAGGGTTTAGGCCCGAAACGTCAAGTTTTCCTGCTCCTGTGATGCTGCTTGACCTGCTGTGTTCATCCAGCCCCATGCTTGTTATCCCTGCCAGTACATTGCTCCTAACACCATGGGCTCTTGTCTTATTTCGCAGCCTCCCATGCAGCATCTTGTCAAAGGCCTCTGGAAGTCCAAATAGATCATGTTCACTGGCTCTCCTTTGTCTCACTTTCTCATCACCTCCTCAGAGAATTAGAATGTAGAACAGAGAACTGGACAGCACAGAAGTGGGCCCTTTGGCCCATTATGTTGTGCCGAACATGATGCCAAATGAAACTAATCTCTTCTGCCTGGCTGTGGTCCATGTCCCTCCATTCCTTGCATGTTCGTGTTCTTATCTAAAAGTCCCTTAAGTGCCCTATCACATCTGCCTCCACCACTGCCCCTGGCAGTATGTGCCAGACTTCTATCATGCTCTGTGTAAAAAACTTGTCCCCAACAACTCCTTTGAACTTTGCCCCTCTCACTTTAAATGCATGCCCCATTGTATTAGACATTTCAACTCTGGGAAAAAGATTCTGACTGTCAACATTACCAATGCATCTCATAATTTTATTGATCATAAATTATAGAATCCCTACAGTGTGGAAACAGGCCCTTCTGCCCACAAGTCCACACTGACCCTTGGAGCATCCCATCCAGACCCATCCCCCTATAACCCAGCTTATCAACACATCCCTGAATACTACTGGCAATTTAGCATGGCTGATCCACCTAGCCTGCACATCTTAGGACTGTGGGAGGAAGCCAGAGGACCCGAAGGAATCCCATGCAGACACGGGGAGAATGTGCAAACTCCATGCAGCCAGTTTCCTGAGGGTGGACTTGAACCTGGGTCCCTGGCACAGTGAGATAGCAGTGCTAACCACTGAGACAATGTGCCACCTTGAGCCACTGTGCCACCTTATCAATTCTCCCTTCAGCCTCGCTGCTCAAGAGAAACAACTTGGGTTTTTCTAGCCTCTCCTTATAGCACATTCCCTCTAATCCAGGCAGCATCCAGGTAAACCTCTTTTCCAAAGCTTCCCTATCCTTCCTGTAATGTGGCAACCAGAATTGAATGCAATACTCGAAGTGTGATCTAACCAAAGTCTTATAAAGCTGTAATGTGACATCCTGACTCTTGTACTCATTTCCCTGACCAATAAAGGCAAACGTGTCACATGCCTTCTTTACCACCTTATCTACTTGTGTGGCCACTTTCAGGGAGCTATGAACTTAAACCCCAAGATCCCCCTGTATCTCAATGCTGTTCAGGGTCCTGCAGTTAACTGTATACTTTCCGTAACATTTGATCTCCCAAAGTGTATCATCTCACACTTACCCAGATTAAACTCTATCTGCCATTTTTCTGCCAATATCTGCAACTGGTCTGCATCCTGCTCTATCCTTTGACAACCTTCTACATTATCCACAACTCCACCAATCTTTGTATCATCTGCAAACGTACTAACCCACCCATCTACATTTTCATCCAAGTCAATTATATGTATCACGAACAGCAGAGGTCTCAGTATGGATCCCTGCAGAATACTACCAGTCACGGACCTCCAGCCAGCAAAGCACCTTTCCACCACTACCCTCTGCCTTCTATGGGCAAGCCAATTCTGAATCCATGCAGCCAAGTCACTGTGGATCCAATGCATCTTAATCTTCTGGATGAGCCTACCATGAGGGACCTTGTTGAAAGCCTTACTAAAATCTATATAAACAACATCCACTGCTCTACCCTCATCACTCACCTTTATCGCCGTATATCATCATAGAATCCCTACAGTGTGGAAACAGGACATTTGGCCCAACAAGTCTACACAGACGCTCCAAACAGCATACCCTCCAGAATCACCCACCCCCCCCCCAACCCTAACTTATCCCTGTAACCTTGTATTTCTCATGGCTAATCCAACAATGACGCCTACAACAACGGATAAATGGACACCGTGTAATAGTCGCCAGACGGGAACACTCCCTCCCAGTGGGGGAACACTGCAGCAGTAAAGGACATTCAGCCTCAGATCTTCGTGTAAATGTCGTCCAAGAAGGACTTTGTGATACACAACAACACAGAGTCACGAGCAGAGGCAGATAGCCAAGTTCGGTCCCCATGAGAATGGCCTCAACCGGGATCTTGGGCTCGAGTCACACTACAGGCGACCCCACCGCACTATACACTCTCACAAACACACACACACACGCAGATACACACATACATACGCACACACTGTCTCTCCCTTTCTCTCTCTCTCTCACTCATACACATACACATACACACATATTTACATATACATATTAATCAATTAAAACCTTCTAACTGATTAAAAATTTAACAGCATCTTAGGTTTGTTTGGTATGTCCTCATCAACGGTGTGAACCTTTGATCTTTTACTTATAAATTCTGCGTCTGATACTACCCCTCTCACTAACACTGGAAGAAGGAGCAAGGCTCTGAAAGATTGTGTTTTCAAATAAAACTGTTGGACTATAATCTGGTGTCAAGTGATTTCTGACCAGATTTGTCTCAACCTGGTCTCTATTGTTCCATTAATTTACTTTAATTACTTGTAATCATTAATGTCATTAAGATCACTATTGCCATTATCAATATTACCTTACTGACTGAAAACCACTCAGGGCATCTATTCTTCTTCTCCAATTCTTTTAAGACTGCTGAACTGCTTTGCTGCCGGTACAGGCCTTTCATCTCACCATGGCCTGCTTTTGTCTCTGTAAAAATTCTGCCCACTCTGTTTCTGTGCAACACTTAGTCTGATGGACTATATTTCAACCACTTCTGCGGATAGAGTTGTCTGACCTTCGTGCACTCCTTGCCTGATTTTTGAGCTGAGACTATTTGTCTGAGTTTCCCTCCGTTGCTGGTAAAATGTTGGTCATTGCTGCAGGATAAGACTTAACTTTGACTTCAAGAATAAGATTGGTTTTCTTCCACTGGGACCACTGCAACCTGTCACTAGTGGAGTGCTGCAGGGATCAGTGCAGGGGCCACAATTACTTACAACATGTATTGATGACATGGATAAGGAAAGTGAAAGGGCTATAGTCGAGATTGCAGGTAGAATGGAAATCGGAGAGGAGGCAAGTCGTGAAGATGACACAAAAGGATATAAACAGGGGTTAAGAAAATGGGCAAAAACTTGGCAGATGTAATATAATGTGGGAAAAATGTGAAGTTATGCATTTTAGCAGAAAGAGTAGAGGAGGTGAATATTATTTAAATGGAGAAAGCATGCAGAAATCTCTCGGATTAGGGAGACATCATTCATGAATTTCAAAAATCTACCTTTCAAGTTCAAGGGGCAATAGGGAAGACAAATGAAATGGTGGCCTTTATTTCAAGGGGAATGGAGTGTAAAAAGTAGGGAATGTTTGCTACAACTATGCAAGATGCTATCCAGACAACAGATTTGATACTGTGAATAGTTTGGGCTCTTATCTAAGGAAAGATATACTGAGATTGGAGGCAGTCCTGAGAAAGTTTACTCGGCCAATACCAGGTACAGAGGGATTGTCTTATGAGGAGACTCTGAGTCGTTTGGGCCTGTACTCATTGGAATATAGTAGAATTCGAGGCAACCTTATTGAAACATACAAAATGCTTATGGACTTGACAGGGTAGAAGCAGAAAGGATGTTTCCTCCTTGTAGAAGAGTCTGAGACCAGAGAGCATAATCTCAGAATAAGGGGTTGCACATTTAAGACTGAGATGAGGAAGATTTTTTTCTTGTCTGAGAGGGTAGTGAGTTTGCGGAAATCCTTGCCACAGAGGGACTTTGAGGGTGGGTCATTAAGTATATTTAAAGCTGCAATAGACAGATTTTTAATCTGTAAGGAGTTCAAGGTTTATGGGGAAAAGGAAGGAAAGTGGAGTTGAGAATTATCAGATTAGCCATGATCTCATTGAACGGTGAAGCAGACTCAGTGGGCTGACTGGCTTGCCTCTTCTATGTTTCCCACTTATGGTTATTTTCTTATCTCTTTCTTGAATATATTCAGTGAGTTGACCTCCACAACCTTCATTGGTGGAGAATTCCACAGATTCACTACCCTTTGAGTGAAGAAGTGGTTCCTCATCGCAGTTCTAAATGGTCTACCTCATATCCTGTGATTGTGATCTTTGGTTCTAGACTGCCAAATCAGGGAAAATATTCTCCATGCATCCAGTCACTCCAGCCTTGTCAAAATTTTGTACAATTCAGTCAGATCCTTTTTCATCAGTCTAGCTCTAGTGAATACAGACCCAGTGCAACCAAAATCTCCTCATAGGACAGTCCTGCTTTCCTCAGTATCAGCCTAGTGACCCTCACTCTCTGGCAAGTACTGTATATCCTTTTTTAAGTGGGGAGACCAAACTGCATACAAGGCTCCAGATGTGGTCACACCAAGGCCCTGTATGACTACTGTAAGGCATCCCTAATTCTGAAGTCAAATGAAGGCCAATTTACACAATTTGCCATCCTAATTGCTTGCTTTTCCTGCCTGTCTGCTTTTCATTGACTGGTGTACAATCCCTTTGTACATCCACACTTCCCAATATATCACCATTTCAATAATATTCTTCCTTTCTGTTTTTCACACCAATGTGCATAACTTCACATTTCAGCGCCTTGCGGTGCATCTGCCGTGCATTTGCCCACTCACTCAACCTGCTCAGATGACCTTGAAGCCTCCTTGCACCTTCTTCACCATTCACAATTCCATGTAGTTTTGTGTTGTCTGCAAACTTGAAAATGTTGCTTTTGGTTCCCTCACCCATACATCATGAATAACAGGGGCCCAGGCACTAATCCTTCTAGTATCCCACTAGACATTACCTGCCATTCAGAAAAAGACTCAATTATTCCCACTGTCTGTTATATGTCTGTTAACCAATTCTCAATCCATGCCAATATATTACCTCCTGCCCTGTGTGCTTTAACTTTGCACACTAACTTTTTTTGGGGGACCTTATCGAAAGCCTTCTAAAAATCCAGATACACCGCATCAGCTGATTCTCCCTTAGCTATTCTACCCTCAAAAAACTCCAGTAGATTTGTGAAACATGTTTTGTCTTTCATAAACCTTTGCTAGCTTTGCCCAATCTCATTAATGCTTTCCAAATGGTTTGTTATCACATCTCAGAATCATAGAATCCCTACAGTGTAGAAGCAGCCCACTTGGCCCATCGAGACAACACTGACCCTCCAAACAGCATCCCACCCAGACCCACCTCCCTACTCTATCCTTGCAACCCTGCATTCCCCATGACTAATCCATTTCGCCTGCACATCCCTGGACACTATGGGCAATTTAGCGTGTCCAATCCACCTAATTAGATTAAGTTAGATTGGGTCTTTTATAATAATCCCTAGCATTTTCCCCACTACTGATGTTAGGCAAACTCACCTGTACTTCTCTGTGATAACAAGGTGTGGAGCTGGATGAACACAGCAGGCCAAGCAGCACCATAGGAGCAGGAAAGCTTGACGTTTCGGGCCTGCTTTCCTGCTCTTAAGATGCTGCTTGGCCTGCTGTGTTCATCCAGCTCCACACCTTGTTATTTCGGATTCTCCAGCATCTGCAGTTCCTATTATCTCTGTGCTTCTCTGTTTTTTTTTCTGAGATATTTGTATTCCTGCAGTCTGGCATTCTTTTCAGCATTCTCGATATTAATCAATCCACCATTGGAGCCTCCAGCTAAAGATGCCTCGGCCTTATGATCTGGAACCTGATGTTCAGGCTGATTTATACTCTGTACGCAGGAAATAGGGATCCAGGCCATTTTTTTTGAGGCCTGAACACATCCCTCAGGAGGGACTTAGGGACAGCTATGGTTGGATGTTTAACTGGGTCAGCCCCTTATGGAGACACGTTCCCTGTGCAGTTGAAGATGGTGAGTGTGCTTGCAGCCCAGCTGATAACACCCACCTTCCCAGAATGAAGTGTAACAAAAAGAAGAGTTTTTCAGTCACCGAACGGAACATGGGAAAAGGTTGAACGTACCGAATTGTTTCTTGAATAAAAATGTTATTTTAAAGCAGAAAATGCACCATTGAACAGGGTGGGATGACCATGGACAGTTCGTGGTCTGGCCCCTACCCAGGCAAGCAAACCTCTCAGTCTTTGTGCAACATTAACATTCCCTGCCTACCTTGGCCCTCTGCTCGGTTCCTGTTCCCGGGCAGTTTAACGAGGCTCACGGCCAGGTGAATGCTCTGCTTGCTACACGGGAGCAGATGGCTTTGCTTGGTGGGGGGGGGGGGGCGGCGGCGCATGGCATCCCAATGTTGGCCAGAAGAGATTGACCAAGGACCAGGGAAGGAAAACCAACTTTTCAGTCGGCCTGCTCACTCACAGGCTCGTCTGTGTCTGATCCCAACCTCAAAATCCTACTTTGTGTCTCTGTCTTTACCACCATGCGTGCATCTACACCTCAGGTGGGCAGCAGAGGGTCAAAGCTTGCCACCACCCTCTCTCAATTCGGGATTCCAAAAGACACTGGAATTGCCAACTGTATCTTGACGATGAAAAGAACCTCATTAAATTCAAGAGACTGCGCAAGCCTTCCAGAGATTCTATAATACCGACTTAGCGACAACAGGAAGGAAACTGTGATTCTGTTGTAAGTAATTTATGATGTGCCAAAGTCTTTTATAACAGACCTTTATGAAGAGCTGAAGCATTTCAACTGCTGATGCCACTATATTGGACTTTATTGATTTATTAAATTAAAGTCCAGTAAAGCACAGCAGCATTATATACAGGAGGGAGGGAAAAAAAACATTTTATTCCTTGCCATGGTATTATTCAGCACAAACCTGCAAGTTAAAGAGATAGTGGCTTGCTGGTAAAATAAATAAATTATAGGAAATGTTACATTAGGATGCTTATTTTTAAGTCAGCCGTGAATATTCAATTGGCCATCACTTGGAACCCCGAGAAGTTGGTCGCATTTTTACATATTGAGGAGGAAAGTACGAAGCAGGAGCAAGAGTAGTCCATTCAACCCTTTGAGCCTGCTCCCCTGTTCATCATGATCATGACTGACCATCCAAGCAGTCCCCTGTTGTCACTTTCACTTCATACCCTCTGATCCCTTCAGTCCTCCGAACTGTCTTGAAAATATTCAATTTTATGGCCTCTACAGCTTGTGAGGCAGAGAATTTCACAGACTTGCCATTCTCTGGATGAAGAATGTTCTCCTAACTCTGGTCTGGACTCTCCAGTTGTTGGGAACAACCTCTGTGTGATTACATTGTCTAGTCCTGTTGGAATTTTATAGCTTTCTATAAGATCGCCCCTCATTCTTCCAAAATCCAGTAAATATGATCCTAACTGATCCAGTCGCTCCTCATACATCAGTCCTGCCATGCCAGGGATCAGTCTGTTGTTTTCTCATGTCGGATTGTAAGATTTAAATCTTTAACAGCATGTCCTTTTCTCAACAATGTAATGATTTAAATCTGGTAAAGCTTTCTTGCACTCCCAGGTTAATTCAGCAATATTGCTAGTTTGTAAGTGTGCAAGAGGCCTGCTTACTAGTTCCAAAATACCTCTGCAATCACAAAATGTCTGAAGTCATGTTTACCAGTCAACTTCCAGTAGCTTCCGTGGAGTTATTTCATTTTGCTCTGAATCCACACCCAAGCATTACCAATTAAACACAGAGAGAAAAGACTCACATAATCAAACACAGAACCGCTGAACTAACCACTGAATAGTGGTGAGCCTTCCTCTTGGCCAACTGGCCAACCCTGGATGCAACTGAGTGTTTGAGAGAGTTAACGCTCTGAGCTAGAGCGACACATAGGTCAGAGTGTGGAAGAATAATATGTTTATGTTCCAGAAAGTGCATTGGCAAAACAGTGTGATATACAACAATCTGACACTTGACTGTTAAACCTGCAATCAAATTTGTAAATGACCACAGTGGGATTTGAACCCATGCAGCTAGATTATTGACTGGGATAAGTAATCACAACCTAATTCAAACGCAAAGAGAATGCTGGAAAGACTCAGTAGGTCTGGCAGCAACTGTGGAGAGAGAAGCAGAGTTAACGTATCAAGTCTGACATGCCTCTTCAGAACTTTGCGGATGCAACGTTAGCATATTCACTTTGGAAGCAAAAACAAGGCAGCAGATTACTACCTGAATGGCTGTAAATTGGGAGAGGGGAGTGTGCAGTGGGACCTGCGTGTCCTTGTGCACCAGGCGCTGAAGATAAGCATGCAGGTGCAGCAGGTGGTAAAGAAGGCAAATGGTTTGTTGGCCTTCATTGTAAAAGGTTTCGAGTACAGGAGCAGGGATGTGTTGTTGCAGTTATACAGGACCTTGGCGAGGCCACACCTGGATTATTGTGTGCAGTTTTGGTCTCCTTTTCTGAGAAAGGATGCTCTTGCTCTCGAGGGAGTGCAGCGAAGGTTTACCAGGTTGATTCTGGGGATGGAGGGTCTGATGTATAAGGACAGATTGACTAGGTTAGGACTGTTTTCGCAGGAGTTCAGACAAATGAGGGGGGAATCTCATGGAGACTTATAATATTCTAACAGGACTGGATAGGGTAGATGCAGGGAGGATGTTCCCGATGGTGGGTGTGTCCAGAACCAGGTGTCAATGTGTGAGGATTCGGGGTAGACCATTTAGGACGGAGATGAGGAGACATTTCTTCACCCAAAGAGCGGTGAGCCTGTGGAATTCATTACCACAGGAAGTAGTTGATGCCAAAACATTGAATGTATTCATGAGACGACTAGATATAGCACTTGGGATGAATGGGATCGAAGTATATGGGGAAAAAGCAGGAATACGCTATTGAGTTGGACAATCAGCCATGATCATGAAAAATGGTGGAGCAGTCTCAAAGGGCTGAATGGCCTCCTCCTGCTCCTATCTTCTATGTTTCTATGTTTCTATTTCAAAAGGGCTAGAACACGAGAACAGGGATATATTGCTGAGACTGAATAAGCCTCTGCTCAGACTGCATTTGGAATATTGTGAGCAGTTTCAGGCTCTGTACCTAAGGATTAATGTGCTGTTGTTGGAGGGTGTCCAGAGGAGGATTACAAGAATGATCCCAGAGATGAACGGTTTGTCAAATGGGGAGGTGTTGAGGACTCTGGGTCTGCACTAAATGATGTTTAGAAAAATGAGTCGGGGGGGTGGGATCTGACAGAAACTTACAGCATATCGAGAGGCCCAGATAGAGTGGACGTGGAGAAGATGTTTCCACTCAGAGAAGAGACCAGAATCTGAGGACGCAGCCTTAGAGTGAAGGGCCTGAGATGAAGAGGAATTTCTTCAGCCAGAGGGAGGTGAGACTGTGGAACTCACTGCCACAGACAGCTGTGGAGGTCAAGTCATTGAGAGTGTCTTTAAGACAGAGCTAGATACATTCTTGATTAGTAAGGGGATCAAAAGTTGTGGGGAGAAGGCAGGAGAATGGGGTTGAGAAACATATCAGTCATGTTCAAACGGTGGAGCAGACTCAATGGGCTGAATGGCCTAATTCTGCTCCTATATCCTATGATCTAACACTGTTTGTCTCCCCACAGAAGCTGCCAGACCTGCTGTGTTTCTCCAGCATTCGCCGTGTTTGCTTCAGATTTCCAGCATCCGCAGTATCCCGCCTTTAACAATGAGTTAATGCTTCTTATCATGGAGTGCACTTCTGCAGCAAGTTGTTGCGCTGAATGTTCTAATTCCCCTCCCGGTAAAAATCCTGTCTCAACCTAATGAAAGCAATGGATATCAGAGGTAAAATGTATGGTGGTGACTGTCAATGCATTCCTACACTCATCAACGCCTGTAAAAATAAATAGATAGATGGTACGTAAAAGCATCAGAAAGCTTTCTGCGAAGCTTTTGGTGAAAATATCATGTTTCTCCATTGACATGTAGAAATACTGGAGTGATTAAGCCATGGAAGAAAGCTGCCTCCCATCTTGATTGAACACTCACATACAGAGACCAGCAGCAGCTGGAGAGATATAAAAATAAATATTACAACTGAAGGGCCAAGGGTAAAACTGAAAATGCTGGAAGATATACAGCAGATCCAAAAGCAACTACACAGAAAATAAAACGAGGCATGTTAAGAGGAAGAAAGTTTTCAAAGATCTTCTAATAAAACTTCTACACATACAGCCTTCAGGGTGCAGAGGAGGTTTACAAGAATGATCCCAGGGGTAAAGGGCTTGTCATGTGAGGAGCAGTTGAGGACTCTGGGTCTGTACTGTGTGGAGATTACTGAATGGAGACGATTTTTCTCATTCACTATTTTCTCCAACTGTTTCCCTACCGCTGATGTTCAACTCACCCCATCATAAATGATGTAAATGAGAATGTGGGAAGGATGATAAGTCAGTTTGCACATGACGGAAAAGATTGCGGGTGGTTAATGGCGAGGAGGAAGGTTACGGGAGGATATTAACAGGATTGGTCAGATGAGTAGATCAGTGGCAGATGAAACTTAGACCCTGATAAATGTGAAGCGATGCACTTTGGAAGAAGTAATAAGATAAAGGAGTACTCAGTGAATGGCAGGACACGTAAACATCTTGGGGTACTTATCCAAACAGCCCTGACAGTGGCAGGATTGGTTAATAGGGTAATTAAAAAAAACAAACAGGAACTTCCTTTTATCAATTGTAGTATAGCTTGTGAGAGCAGGGAGATTATGCTAAAGCTGGGCAGGACTTCGGTTTGACCACAGCTGGAGTACTGTGTGCAATTATGGTCTCCTCTATAGGCACAATGGGATTGCCCTGGTCGGAGTGCAGAGGAGATTCACCAGGATGTTACTTGGGAAGGAACACTTCAGCGAAGAAGAGAGGCAAGATAAGCTCAAAGTGTTTTCTTTCGAGCTGGATCGGGTAAATCAGACTATGATGAAGGGTCTAGGCCCGAAACGTCAAGTTTTCCTGCTCCTATGATGCTGCTTGACCTGCTGTGTTCATCCAGCCCCATGCTTGTTATCTCGGATTCTCCAGCATCTGCAGTACCTTTCATCTCTATTATGGGATATACATTGATCATAAACCCTTTTTAAAAAATTAAACAATCTGATCCAGTTGCTTCCTATTCCTACAAACTGCATGTTCAATTTTCAAGTTCAGCACATTATTTAGATTTTCAAAGTTTTAGTAAAGATTTGTAGCTCGGGTTATGGGATGAGGTTGTTGACTTGCTTGCCAAGCTGGCTTGTTTTCGTTTGGATGTTTTGTCACCACACAAGATAACATCATCAGTGGAGGCTCTGATGAAGCGATGTTGTTCTACTCCGCTTGGAATTTATACTGTCTGGTCTGTTATGGTGAGTATTGTCATTTCTGGTTTTGTTCTGTATGGGTTTGTATATGGGTCCAGTTCTATATGTTTATTGATTGCGTTACAGGTTGAGAACTATGTGGTGTTGTTTTCTTAACAACAGGTGGCGATAGACCCAACACCGCAGCTAAGTAATAGGATCACCTGACTCTGAAGAGACTAAAGGATGGAGGACAGATAACCAAGACGAACGACATGAGAGTGAAACCAGAAGGCACGAACGCCACTACCCTCCCCCCCAACTTCAACGGACTTCCTAAAATACACAGACTAGACAGCCCCCTCAGACCCATTGTTTCCCTATCAGGTACTCCTTCATACAAACTGGCCAAGGGCCTACAACAGAGACCGAAAAAACTAGCTGATGGATCATCCACTCAACCCAAGAGTCCCCCTGTACCCTCAAGAACATAAAAATCAGTGATGACGAGATTGTGGTATCCTTTGCCGTCACAGCTTTATTCACATCAACCGACATCCCACTAGCCAAAGAAACAGTGGCCACGTTACTGGAGGAAGCAGCAACACAGACCAGCAGCTCCACCAACAATGACAACATACTTAAACCACTAGACCTGTGCCTCACCACACACTTCATCTTTAATGGTCACGTATACAAACAGATCAATGGCACACCCATGGAGTCACCCATGTCAGGGCTCACCGCGGGGGCAGTCATGAAAAGACTAGAACACACCACCCTCCCCCACATTCAACCTAAACTGTGGATCCAGGACATAAATAACACGTTTGTCATTATTAAACGCAACAAATTAGAAAAGACCCACCACCTCATCAACAACATATTTGTGGGGATTAAATTTACGAGAGAAGAAGAAAACAACAATCAGCTTCCGTTTCTGGATGTTAAAGTTGAGCGTATGACCAACGGGAGTTCCAAACCTCAGGAAACAGAAAAGCAGCCCGCACTGATCAAATCCTCAACTTCCACTGTAACCATCCCAACGTCCACAAACACACTCGCAATAGGACACTATTTCAATGGGCCAGGACACACTGCAAAACCCTGGAACTTGCAGGAAAGAGGAAGAGCACCTCTCTAAAACCCTTGCTATGAACGGATATCCCTGCAATTTCACCTGCAGATGCCTACTAAACAGTCAATAACAGGAGTACACAGCACACCCTAACACGCTGGCCACACTGCCCTACATCAAGGACATATCAGAACTAACAACAAGACTCCTAAGACCACTAGGAATCATGGTGACCCACAAGCCCACAGCCACTCTACGACAAACACTACAAGGATTAAAGACCTCATTTCCACAACTTACAAAACCAATGTGGTTTACCAAATACCATGCAACGACTGCCACAAACATTACTTCGGACAGACAGGAAGGAAACTAGCCATCAGAATACATGAACATCAGCTAGCAGCAAAACAGCAGAACAAACTCTCCTTAATAGCGGTACACTCAGACAATGAAGGCCATCAGTTTAACTGGGACAAGGTAACCATAGTAGCCCAAGCCAAACACAGACACACACGGGAATTCCTAGAGGCATAGTTCTCCACCTGCAATGTAATCAATAAATGCACAGACCCCATATACAAACCCAGACAGATCAAAACCAGAAATGACACGACTCACCATAACAGACTAGACAGTGTAAATTCCAAGCGGAGTAGAACAATATCGTTTCATCGGACGCTCCACTGATGACGTTACCTAGCATGATGATAAAACATCTGAACGAAAACAAGCCAGCTCGACGATCAAGTCAACAACCTCACATTATTTCGGTGCATCCACTTCGCATTTGGTGTTGGTGGCACATGGTTCCTGTTTTGCACCTGTAGTGTTCAGTGGTTCTGTGTTTATTACATCAGCCAAATAAGTATGAAAATATAAAAGAAATATTGGAACTTTCTGTGTGCAGTGCCTCCCACTCATTGATCCTGCTCATCACTGATCCTGTTTCCTGAACCTCCCACTCACCACGCATCCTTGTGCTGACCGTCCTCAGAATCCCTCAAAGTCCCTCTTTTGCATCTGCAGTCAATACCGTATTATCAGCACACAATAGGTTAAACAATCGATTCCTGATTTTGCACCAAATTTAATATAACAGAATGAATTCCACTGATGTGTTCAGAGAATTAGCTGATATAGCTATGCCTCGCTACGATCAGATATTTGCCGAATTTTTTAACTCATTACCCGGTCTTGTTTTCCATAAATAAAAACCAAAAGAGCTGTGGATGCTGTAAGTCAGGAACAAAAACAGAAGTTGCCTGAAAAGCTCAGCAGGTCTGGCAGCATCTGTGAAGAAAAAAAATCAGAGTTAACATTTCGGGTCCGGTGACCCTTCCTCAGAGTTGTTTGAGGAAATTTGAGGAACAGTTCTCAGGAAGGCTCAGCAGACCTGATATGTTAATGCTGATTTTTTTTTCTTCACAGATGCTGCCAGACCAGCTGAGCTTTTCCAGCAGCTTCGTTTTTGTTCTGGTTTTCACTGATTGTTTTGAGTTTTGGTTTCTGATATGGCAATGATGTCATTGCGTGTGGTACCTGTCTGATGGGTCACTTCAGTCCTGTATCTACCCAGAGGTTCATGCAGAACTTTTGGACATACTTGGGAGTCCACTTTATCTCCAGAGAAGCCAGCAGACCCAGTTAGCAAAAAGAACTGCTGTTGCTTCCTCTACTTTTCCAGCACCGCCTCTCCTTTGCTCCTTCCACGACATGCTATGGAAAAGTGATGGCCTTGTGATATTACCGGTAGACTGTTAATCCAAAGACCCAGGGCACATTCCGGGAATCTGGATTGGAATCCCGCCAACGTGGAATTTCAGTTCAAAGTACGAGTTAAACAATAACCATGAAATCGTTGTTGTCATTTAGTTCACTAGTTAGGGAAGGAATCTGCTTTGCATACTTGGTCTACCCTATACGTGACTGGGGTGGCATAGCAGCTCAGAGCACTGCTGCCTCACAGCATCGGGGACCTGGGTTCAATTCCAGCCTTGGGCAGCTTATTCTTTTCTTCCCTGAACTCTCCAGCACTTCTTCAATCAACCTCCCACATGGACTCTCGTTGACTCTTCTCTCCCGTATTAAGTACCGTTGTTGTGATTTTTTTATTTCAAAGTTCCAAAAACAAAGCAACAGCTTATGAAACTGTAATTACTGCTCCAAGAAATCAATTAAATCAGCTCCAGTGCTGAAAAAGCAAACCTCAAAAAAAAAAGGAACAGCTCTAACAGCAGTAGATAGCAAGAACTACAGATGTTGGACTCAGAGACAACACAGTGTGGAGCTGGAGGAACACAGCAGGCCAGGCAGCATCAGAGGAGCAGGAAAGCTGATGTTTCAGAATTTCCCGACCCAAACCATCAACTTTTCTGCTCCTCTGACGCTGCTTGGCCTGTTTCGAGAGCTCTTACAGCAACGATTCATTCCATTTTGGATTTAAGGCGCAATGTTTTCATGCAGAGGGTGGTGCATGTATGGAACAAGCTGCCAGAGGAAGTGGTGGAGGCTGGTACAATTACAACATTTAATAGGCATCTGGATGGGTATATGAATAGGAAGGGTTTAGAGGGATATAGGCCAAATGGGATAAAATTAATTTAAGATATCTGATCGGTATGGACGAGTTAGACTGAAGGATCTGTTTCTATGCTGTACAACTCTATGCCTGTCTGTGTGGAATTTGCATGTTCTCCCTGTGTCTGCGTGAGTTTCTGCCGGGTGCTCCGGTTTCCTTCCACAATCTAAAGTTGGATTGGCCATGCTAAATTGTCTGTGGTGAGACAGGGATGTGCAGGCTAGGTGGATTAGCCATGGTAAATGTGGGGTTATGGGGTCGGGGCTGGATCTGGATGGGATGTTTTTCAGTGTTTCAGTGCAGACTCGATGGACTGAATGGTCTCTTTCTGCACTGTAGGGATCCTATGGCTCAGTGGTTGACTCTGTATTGTTAGGTTAAAGTACCTAATGCGTTCTTTAAGGTCTGATCAAAATGATTTACAAGAAAACATATGCACTTCAGTAAGTAGCTAATTTATTGGGTTAAAATACTTAATGCATATTATGAATTAATAATTGTTAGGTTATGCCGATACATATATCATGAAGAATATGATCAGGTTAAACAACTGAGATAAACAGATGAGTCTCACACTGCCTTTCTATCCACTGGGACTTTGGATGTAGAACTCTACCTCACTCTCAATAGCCTCAGTCTCATGAACCTAGTCTAATGGGCAAAGTCCAATGAGCAGGACAGAGTCCCTGATACTAATACCATCCCAGTTACATGCTGTATCACCATTTCATAGTGCTTTCCCAAACATTCCATTTTGCAGAAAAAAGGCTGAAAAGATCTCCAGGTGACCCTGTGTTCGCTACATGAAAGAATGGTTCCCACAGACAATCAGGGTTACGTTGATACCTTCCAGCCAAAACAGGCTGTTTTGATTTACACCAGGTCTATTTTCATGTACTTTTCGACTTAGCTTCAATTGCTCGTGGCCTTGACCAATTAACCCTTGATGATCTGATTTGGAGATATCATTTTCAAGCCCCATGCTACAGACTCTTAGCTGCCCTTTGGGCAATTAGGGATGGGCAATATGTGCTGGCCTAGCTAGTGATGTCCATTTCTGATAAATGGACTTTCTAATTACACGAAGACTTAGTGCTGAATCTCCACCAACCTCATTCCTGGAATATAGATGACTCTCCTCTGATATTCCCTTCCTTTAGCAAGGTGCCTGTTCTCTACAGGAAATCTGTATAAGCCACTGGTTCAGCTGCGAATGATGCTCCATGCAGTGAAGCTGGATGCTGACAGTCATATTGTGTAAGATTTCTTGAAGCTATGCATCCTACCTCTGGTTAATGAGCTTTGAGCCCATCATTCTTAATCAGTGATTACAAAATAGGCTTAAATGAAGTCAACAGGCCATCGCTCAGTTGAAGTTGCTTGGTCCATTATCTAAGGGGCTAAGTAACCCAGTTAACTCAGGCTAGAGTGTAGTTCAGGGCAATGCCAACAATGTTAGTTTACTTCCTCTTCCAGCTGAGGGAGGCATGGGACCTGCCTCCTCATAGAACCATACAGTACAGAAGAGACCCTTTGGCCCAGCAAGTCTACACTGCGAAAAACTACCTACACTAGACCAACTTTCCAGCAGTAGACACGTAGCGTTGAATGTTATTGCATTCCAAGTGCTCATCTAAGTCTTTTTTAAAGGTTGCGCAGTTTCCTATCTCTACTACTCTCACAGGCAATGAATTTCAGACTACCACCGCCCTCTGGGTAAAAAAGGGGTTCCTCTGCTCCAATGGGTGGAACACAATGTTGAAGCACCACTGTTAAAAACTGCCTCTAGATAAATCATCGGTATCCAACAAGATAAGGACCTGTCTTCAGGGTGGGCACCCATGGACCAATTACTTCATTGAATACCTGCAGTGTGGGATCAGGCTATTCAGCCCATTGAGTCCACCCTGACCCACCTCCTTATCCCTGTAACTCTGCATTTCCCACGGCTAATCCGCCTAGCCTGGACACTGTGGGCAATTTAGCATGGTCAATCCACACAACCTGCACATCTTTGGGCTGTGGGAGGAAACTGGAGCACCCAGAGGAAACCCACACAGACACAGGGAGAATGTGCAAACTTCATACAGACCATCCCCTGAGGAATTGAACCCAGGACCCTGGAACTGTGAGTCAGCAGTGTTAACCAGTGTGCCACCCTTGATCACCTGCTGCTCTGTTTTCACATTTACAATTTAAAAGATAAGTTTGTGAGGCTTGAACAGAGCCTTGAGTGTAAACCTTGTGTCCCAGACCTTTATGGCAGTGGTCAATCCCAGATAACCTGAGACAGGAACCATTAAGATTCTAGAGACATGACCTTTCATAACTGGAACAAGCACTGAACAGAAATCAAACTAACTTCAACGGACGCCAGCAAAGTATCTTTCAGTGAAGCCAATAACATGAAGAAAGACTTTTACAGTGGTCAGAGGTTTCATCAACACTGCTGCTGGACTGAAGGAACATTATCACAGCTTGTCACTGATAACGTCACCACTAATACACTTCTGTTCATATTCATCATGTTATTTCAGCAGGGGTAGAGAGGGGAGATTAGTCTCCCACTTACCAAGATTACATTTTGACAGACATGAACATCTTGTTTAATATTTAGATGTGTACTTGTGATTTCAAAGCATACAAGGCTCTGGGCCAAGTGTTAGAAAATGGAATTATACCAGGGGAGGTGACGATCCAGCAGTATTATCACCAGACTATTAAATCCAGAGAACCAGGTAATGTTCTGGGGACCCAGGTTTGAATCTTGACAAGGCAGATAGTGGGATTTACATTCAGTTAAAAGCAAGAACGAACATTCTCATGATGACCATTGTCTTTTGTCAGAAAGAAAAAGCCCAGCTAGCTCACTATTGCCCCGTTAGGGAAGGAAACTGTTATCCTCACTTGGTCTGGCCTACATATGACTCCAAACACACAGCAACGTGTTGACTCTTAACTGACCTGTGGGCAGTTGGGAATAGACAATAAATGCTGGCCTGGTCACATCCTGTGAACAAATCAACAAAAGTTAGGTGATCATTTTTGACTGGCACAGACTTAATGGGCTGAAGGACCTTTTAAAAGCTGTAAAGGTTGATGACTCTATCTATGATGCTCCTTGGGCAGGCTGATCCATGTTTGCACTGTCTTCTCCCAACCCCATCAATCTCATTCTCCAATCACCTCACTCAACAGGATGGCAATATCTCCATTGCCACAGCTTATGGCCTCATGTCTTTTATCAACAATGTCTTCTCAACAACAGTTAGCATGAAACGATGGTCATTTGTATGCAAATGACCCATTTTCATGTGTTAATAACGTTTGTCAGGAAAAACAACCTCTCATCCCTGGTGTCAGGTACAGATTCTGACTTGGAGTAAATGGTCAGTGTTCTGAACTACTGTCCTACAACTTTGAGCTCCTAGTTAGGAATGAATTAGGGTATGAAACATTGCATAAGGCAAGGAGCCAGATATCTGAACCCATCCAGCTGTAGATCTTGCCGAAACATTGTTTGCTCAAATAGCTCACAAACACAATAGAATGGTCAGGCCTTCCCCCACATGTTACAAATAGGGTAATACAGATGAGCCGTGACCTTCCACATTAGAAACACTGCATTACCAGTAAGCTCCTATATTACACAACCTGCTGTGCAGATTTGTGACAGATGCATGAAAGATTTTCAAAAGCAGTATTTATTGCCAAGTGAGGAGCCTAATATATTCTTTAAGCCTGCTTTCCCCACATCTAAGCACGAACCACTGCAAAGCAGCTTGGCTGCAAGTGACATGTTCCTGGTATGCCTGACACCACACTCTCAGAGTGAACGCACAACTCTGAACTTGATCGTAATGCCGTAGCAATGTCCTTGACGTTTCTCGGGGACACTGACTTATTGGAGTCCCTGGTTAGTGATCAACTAAAACGAAGAAGGTTCATTTTGGAAGGCACCAGTCCCATCGAAAGACTTCATTGGAAGGATGCAGAGGTGCACTGAGGTATCAGATAACACACAAACCTGCAGCGAGTAACTCACCTCCTAACTCCCTAAAACCTGTCCGCCGTCTACAAGGCACAAGTCAGGAGTGTGATGGAATACTCCCCACTTGCCTGGATGAGTGCAGCTCCAACAACACTCAAGAAGCTTGACACCATTCAGGGCAAAGCAGCCCGCTTGATTGGCACCACATTCACAAGCGTCCACTCCCTCCACCACTGACGCTCAGTAGCAGCAATGTGTACTATCTACAGGATGCACTGCAGAAATTCACCAAACATCCTTAGAGAGCACCTTCCAAACTCACAAACACTTCCATCTGAGAAGGACAAGGGCAACAAATACATGGGAACACCACTGCAAGCTCCCCTCCAAGCTACTCACCATCCAGTCTTGGAAATATATCACCATTCCTTCACTGTCACTGGCTCAAAATACTGGAATTCCCTCCCTAATAGCATTGTGGGTCAACCCACAGCACATGGATTGCAGTGGTTCCAGAAGGCAGCTCACCACCACCTTCTCAAGGGCAACGGGGGTGGGCAATAAATGCTGACCAGCCAACGACACCCACATCCCACAAATGAATAATGAAAAAAAACTCACAATTAGGCATTTTAAACACTACCTGCCCCACAAGTGCGAGAATCTGAGATCACTATTTGGATAGACCTAACCTCTCAGAACCCATTAAACCAGTATGCATAGAAGTCATCCTCAAACCTGCAAGATTTTCTAAAAACAGAAAGCATTCTTCCTACCTGCTTTAAATCGGTTAACTTCAAAAAAATTTTTTGTCATTTCAAATCATTCCAAGTTGCCCGCCATTTTGGGAAAACACTCTCACCCTGTTCCCATTCACCAGGACCACACAGTAGTGAAAAAATCAAAATGAACTGTATTATCAACATTTTGATGTCATGTCTAATATTTATGAAAATACAAATGTCCCAATATTTCCCCAACTGGGTTATGTAAATTTCCCTCCCTCGAGCCTGATTAGTCTGTTTTCCTTCATGCCTGAGAAAATGTAGTTGTGCTAATTTAATTTCATCTCCCAACAGCAAGAAAGAATTAAATGAAAGTTTCTTTGTAAGTAAAGTGGACCCAATGAATTCACTTAATAATTAAAACAGCTTAGGGCCTTGAGGTTTTAATCCTCTGAAAATATGTAATCGACTTCATCGCTTGGAGAGATTAGTTTTTTTTACATAAGTTGCTGCAGTTCTTGAAATGATTAACACTTTTAAAAACTCAAGTATAAATCAATTATGTTGTGTTACTGAAATATATTTAGTCGCATTTGCTCATATTTTTCACATAATTTATGACATTTATAATTTTTAATTTTTTCACTAATGCAAACATTGGGCCTGATTTTAACTGCGTACAAGTGGTTTTGGCCCAGTTAAAACTTCCTTTTGAAAATGTACTGTTATGGAAGATGGTTTGAATATATATATATATATAAGATATATATATAATTAATATATAATATATGAGTAATGTAATAATACATTCAGAGGCTCAGGTTAATCTTCGGGAAACACAGTCTCAAATCCCACCATAACACTGGGTGGAACTTAAACTCAATCAAATATTTTTAAAAATCTAGAACTGAATACTAGTCTCGCTAATGGAGAATTCTCATTGATTGTTGTAAAAATCAATCTGGTTCACTAATCCCTTTGAGTGAGGGAGATGTGCCAAACTCATTCAGTCTGGTGTCCATGTGACTCCAGACCCATAGCAATGTGGGTTAACTCCTAATTGAGCTCAAGGGCAATTAGTGATGGACATGGGTTCCTTAAACTCATTTCTTTCCAAATTCGCCACGTTGTCTCAGGAAAGTCACAAGATAATTGGGGTACAAATTGAAAACTGACACTGCAGTTTCTGCAACCATCTTATGTACGTCATAGAAAGGATGTAATTACACTCGCGATAGCACACAGGAGAGTTACACTAACATTACCAAGACTGGAAAACTGTAGTTTATGAAGAAGGATTGGATAGAATCCCTATCGTGTGGAAGCAGGCCATTTGGCCTGTTGTGTCCACACCACTTTAGTAGTTAGTACTATTGCCTCACAGCACCAGGGACCTGGGTTCAATCCCAGCCTTGGATGACTATCTGAATGGAGTTGCATGTTCTCCCTGCATCTGGGTGCTCTGGTTTCCTCCCAGAGCCCAAGGATGTGCAAGTTTGATGGATTGGCCATAATAAATTGCCCGTAGCATCCAGGGATGTGTAGGTTAGGCAGGTTAACCATGGGAATTATAGGGTAGGGGGTGAGACGGATTGGGATGTTCTTCAGAGGGTCAGTATGGAATCATTGGGCTGAATAGCCCATTTCCACACTGTAGGGATTCTATTCCATTATCAGAGCTGTCATGAAGTGTGGAAGGGGTATCATTTATTCTATAGTTGGGGACGGGAGTTGGACTGCAGAGTGCGGGGGGAGAAAGGACTCAACATAAATATAGCAAAAATCCTGCCCCCTCCCCATCATTTCTGATGAGGAGTCACCTAAACTCAAAACATTAGCTTGGTCTCTGTGTGGATGCTGCCTGACCCACTGTGATTTCCAGCATTTGCTGTTTCTACCTAGATCCAACCCTTATCCCTGTAACCCCACAATTCCCATGGTTAGTGCACAGATCCCTGGGCAATTTAACATGGCCAATCTACCTAACCTGCACATCTTTGAACGGTAGGAGGAAACTGGAGAAAACCCAGGCAGAAACAGGGAGAGCATACAAATTCCACCCAGACAGACGCTTGAGGGTGGAATCAAACCCAGGTCACTGGCGGCGTGAAACAGCTGTGCTAGCCACTGAGCCACCATAGCACACTAAGCTGGAGTAGATGCGCCTTAGAACAGAGGACGAGAGATTTGATTTAGATGTACACACTGTGAGGGGCCTGGATAAAGTAGGAACTTGCTGCTGGTTTGATGTTCAAATATTCTGATGGCGAGTTTCCTTCCTGTCTATCCAATGTCTTCAAACAGATGAGTGTGTGGAACCTATTGACACAAAGGACGGAGGACATTTCGTTGAGAGTATTTAAGACAGAGATAGATAGGTTCTCGAATTTTTTTTAATTACTTCATGGAATCTCGGCATTGCTAGCTGGGCCAGCCTTTATTTCTTATCTCTAACTGCCCAGAGGGCAGTTAAGTGTCAACCACGTTGCTGTGGGTCTGGAGACACATATAAACCAGACTAGGCCATAGAGCCACATCACACTGAAACAGACCCTTCAATCCAACCAATCCATGCTGACCACTTTTCCAAACTACACTAGTCCCATTTGCCTGCAATTGGCGTATATCCCTCCAAACCTTTCCTATTTATAAATTTATCCAAATGTCTTTTAAATGCTGTAACTGTGCGTGCATCCAACACTTTCTCTGGCAGCTCATTCCACATACAAATCACTGCCAGGTAAAAACGTTTCCTCTCGTCCTTTTTAAAACTTTCTCCTCTCACCTTAAAAATATGCCCCCTAGGGAAAAGACCATTGTTATTCACTTTATCTACGCCCCTCATGATTTTATAAACCTCTATAAGGTCAGTAAAGACAATAGTTTCCTTCCCTAAAGGGCATTTTTGAACCAGATGTGTTTTTCCAACCATCAACAACAGTTTCAAGATCATCATTAGGCTCTTAATTCCAGATATTGTTATTGGATTCAAATTCCAACATCAGAACATTGCCTGGGTCTCTGGAATTAGTCAAGTGATGATGCCATTGGGCCATTTGCCTCCCCTATTAGTAAGGGAATCAAGGGTTATGGAGAGAATGGGGTTTGAGAAACATATCATCCATGATCAAATATTGGAGCAGACTCGATGGGCTGAATGCCTAATTCTGCTCCTATATCTAATGGTCTTACGATCTCATGGTCTCTTGGAGTTTGGTTTCCACTGTTCTGTACAACTGATTGGTTCTGGCTGTTGCTCTATTTAGTTTAGCCAATCTTCTGATTTCTTCAGCTGAGAGTCAATTTAGAAAGTCCAATGCTGGGCCCATGGTCACTTGACCCCACGCCAGGAATTGACAAAAATACATTTCGAATTATGACCTCCTCACCCATGCTGGCTCTGCTCATTAGGCCTGGACTCAAACTTTGACATTGTATAAAGTCCCTTCATCTCCCTCTCTTTCTTCAAGCAACCCTCAATGGCAAAGTGTCATTATTTATCTGCAAAGCCCCTTGAGATATTATTCCTAGAATCATACAGTAAATAACAAGCCCTTCAGCCCATCAAATCTGTACCGACAAAACAACTCTAAATCTACTCTAGTCCCACTTTCCAGCACTTGGCCCACAACCTTGAGTCTTATGACATTTCAAATTCTCATCCAAGTTCATTTTAAAAGTTGAGTTTTGGACCTCAACTATTCTCCCAGGCAGCGTATTCCAGAACCCCCTCCTGGGTGAAAAGGATTTTCAGCACATCCATTTTAAACTTCCAGGTTATTATCTGAATGGTGGAAGTTTACGAAAAGGTGAGGTGCAATGAGACCTGGGTGTCATGGTGGAACAGTCGTCGAAGGTTGGCATGCAGGTGCAGAAGGCAGTGAGGAAAGCTAATGGCATGCTAGCCTTCAGAGCGAGAGGATTTGAGTATCAGAATGAGAATGCCCTGCTGCAGTGAGACAGGCCTTAGTGAGGCCACACCTTGTGTAATGTGTGCAGCTTTGGTCTCCTAATCTGAGGAAGGACATTCTTGCTATTGAGGGAGTCCAGCGAAGGTTCACTAGACAGATCCCTGCGATGGCAGGCCGAACATATGAAGAAAGACTGGATCAACTGGCCTTGTACTCACTGGAATTTAGAAGAATGAGGGGGGATCTCATAGAAACATATGAAATCCTGATGGGACTGCACAGACTAGATGGGGAAGAATGTTCCTGATGTTGGGGAAGTCCAGAACTAGGGGTCACAGTCTAAGAATAAGGTGTAAGTCATTCAGGACTGAGATGAGGAAGAATTTCTTCACTCAGAGAGTCGTGAACCTGTGGAATTCCTTCCCACAGGAAGCTATTGGGGCCAGTTCATTAGATACATTCAACTGGGAGCTGGATATGGCCCTTACGGCTAAAGGGATCAAGGGGTAGGGAGAGAAAGCGGGAATGGGATACTGAGATTGCATTATCAGCCATGATCATATTGAATGGTAATGCAGCGTTGAAGGGCCAAGTGGGCCTATTTCTGCACGTATTTTCTATGTTTCCTGCCTTTCACCTTAAAATAATGCTGCCTTGTTATTGACCCATCAACCAAGGGAAGCAGCTGCTTCCTCTTCACCCTGTCCATGCCCCTCATAATCTTATACACCTTTATCAGGTCTCCTCTCAGCTTCTCTGTTCCAAAGAAACCAACCCAAGCCTGTTCAGCTTCTCTTCATTGCTGAAATGTTGCATCCCAGGCAACATCTTGGTGAATCTCCTCTGCAGTCCTCCAGAGCATTCACATCTTTCCCATAGTGCCAGTACCAGAGCTGCACACAGTTACTCCAGCTGTGTCCTAACCAAAGTCCTGTCCAGCTCCAAGAGAACCTTCCTGCTGTTGTAATCTGTGCCTTAACTGATAAAGGCAAGTGTCCTGGTTGCTTCCTTTCCCACCCTATTAACCTAACTTGCTGCCTTCACAGATCAGTGAACAAGATTCCTCTGTTCCACTGCGATCCCTAATGTCCTGATGTTCATTGAGTACTCGCTTCTCTTGTGAATTCTTCCGAAGTGCATCACCTCACACTTATCAGGGTTAAGTTCTATCTGTCGCTGACCTATTCATCTGCCCAGTTTATTCCTATTGTCCTATAACCGAAGATCTTACTCCTCACCTTAAACCACACGGCCAATCTTAGTGTCATCTGCAACCTCACTTATCATTCCTCCCACATTCTCATCCACATCGTTTATATTTATATATGCATATGCCTACTTTGAAAGAATGTCACAGGCAAAGTTGTTGCTGCACTGGAGAATGTTCTCCTTTTTGAGAGTTGAGAAATGAGAATCTTGGTTAGACCTGCCTTTGAGCATCCCATACTGTTTATTCACCCTATTAGAGAAGGCTGTGTTTATGGGAAACATTACCACTAGGGGGAGCATGGCAGTCCACGAGTAGGAAAGGTGAAAGAGTTACACGACTTGAGTGTAGCAAAAATGGCCAAGACTGTTGCTTTAAAGTTCATCCCAACTGGGAAGCAAGTAAATAGTCTGCAATAATTTCTCCCATTAAATGTTTAAAAAAACACAGCAGCCATTAGAATCCGTCTGTATATTCTTTTATAAATTGGCGATTCCAGTTACTGTTAAAGAACCTGGTGTCTATGCAAGAGCAGTGTGATGTTAACTGACGATTAATCAGCCTTCTCTTCACTTAACTCAGGGACTCTCTTACCAAAGTAATTTACAGACGGATTACAGCAGTGCTTTTCCTGGCTCGTACAACTCATTTAATTTCAGACTATTTAGGACTGAGATGGGGAAATGTTTCTTCACTAAGAAAGTATTCAATCTGTGGAATTCTCTAACCACAGCAGGCTCTGGAGGTCAGGTCACTGACTATATTCAAGAAAGAGATTGATACACTTTCAGGTTTTAAAGACAGTATGGAGAGAATATGTCAATATAGCGTTGAGATAAGAGAATCAGATGTGGTCAAAGTGTACAACAGAACCTACTTAAAGGGCCGAATAGCCTACTCCTGCTTTTATTTTCTATGTTTCTATGTAAAATTGAATATTATGGTCCTGTGATTTAACTTGTGCAGATGAAACAGAACAGCTGTTTTTGCATTGGAAACGGAAACTCCAAGCGTTAATGGATATTATGGTATTTCTGCTACAATGCGTGTTTCGTTAACATGAATTGGCTGTGACACAATTGATGAAGAGTGGACGCTGTTTGCACAAAGCAAACTTTCTGCTGTACAGCTCAGCAATTTTCTATAGCAATTTCCCTATAATGTGATTTTCTTTGCTGATTTTCTCTCACGTGATTTTCTGTAGCACAAGGTTACACAAGAATGCAACTATTGCATTATAGGAGAAATACCTGTATAGGCATTGGGGAAGTGTCAACAAAAATGGCCAAGATAATATCAGAACTGAGTGGTTACAAAAATAAAGAAAGAAAGAGGCTGGGATTTATATCAAGATAAAAGAAGGTTGAAATACAACCAAATTGAGACCTTTAAAGTGGCAGTTGAGTTGGAAATGTGGATTGGATAGCAGTAGGAGCAAATTACACAAGTTCAAGATAACCAGCAAAAGAAGCAAAGCTGAGATGGAGATTTATCGTTAATGCAGAAAACTTCTGCTTGATCTCCTTAAATTTCATCAGCGACTGCTCTGACTGGATACATATTCTACTCGATTTATAGAAATTAGAGACTTGAGCAGCCACAATACTATCCCCGGGTCGGGGGCAGTCAATTCCCTCCTTCGCAATCCTCAGATAATTCCTCCCCCAAGCCTCACATACGACATGAGCCCCTCATAAAGTAATTGACTCTGTGAAGACCTTCAGTGACATAATAAGGTGTGGCGTAATCATCTGCACCTTCACTGTCACGAGCATGTGTTCCTGAAAGTCTACTTGAAATCACTGTGGGTGCGCACGTACAGGATGGAGCACTGTGATTCAAGATAAAACTCACCATGACTTTCACAAGGGCAATTAGGGACAATCAATGATGCCAGCCCACTTACCAAGAACTCATAAATGCCAACAATGTGTAAATTACCGATATTTCCTTCTTGACTTGAATGGTCCTTATCATCTTCAGTCTAGCACTAAAGACAAGACAATTATGTACCTTGCTTAGCAATTGTAAACTGTAATAATTCAAGGAGAAGCACTTTTTGCCATATGACTGCAATTTCTTTTATTAATGGGCCATGTCTCAGAAGGACAGCATTTATTTTGACCAGGAACAACAATATATTTCCAGATCAAGCTGATGTGTGACTTGGAAGGGAACTTGCATCTGTGTTCCCATGCACTCACTGCCCTCATCCTCCCAAGCCAGTAGAGATCATAGGCTTGGGAGTGCTGTTGAAGAAACTTCAGTGTGTAGCTGTAGTGTCTTTAACAGTTGCTGCACACTATTGGCACTGTAGTAAGTAAAAGTGCTAAATCAAGCAGGTTGTTTAGCCCTGAATGGTGAATCACTGAGACAAAGTGAGAGCATTCTGTCATAATCATATGCCTTGTGGATGGTGGGCAGTTTCTAGAGAGTCAGGGCATTGAGATATTCACTGGTGTGTTCCCAGCTTTTGACCTGCTTATGCAGACATGCTAATTGTGTACTGCCACAGTCCCTGGTCAATAGTGATCGCTCAGAATGATGGCAATACCATTGATTATCAATGGGAAATGGCTAGACTTTCTCTTGTTAAAGATGATCGTTATATGCCAATTGGCTATGCCAGACTCCTAATTGTTATTGATTTCAATATAACAAAGGCGGCTTAATGCCCTGTTCAATTGACATTGCCTTGGCATTAGAACCATCACAATTATGTAACCTTGAAATTCAGATAATTCGTCCATTCTTGAAAGATGAGGTGATGAGGTTTGGAACCACATGGTCTTGGTGGAGCCCTTATTGAGCATCAGTGAGCAGGTTGTTGATGAGTAAGAGCTGCTTGGTAGCACACTTGATAACCAGTTTTCCATTAGATTGCTGAAAACTGAAAATAGACCCCCGAATTGAAATTGGCATTTTCTTTTTGTGGAAAGGACAGATCAGGAAATTTTTCTGTTTTTCACTAATGTGACCTGGGTTGGCTAGGAGTGTGACTTGTTCTGGAGTCTGCAGAACCACCATGTCAGAATCAATGATCTTGGCTGTATCCAGTCTCCAGACGTGTTTTTTGGTATCACGTGGAGTGAATCAAATTGTCTCGTGGCTGGTGTCTGCGAGGGTGGTGCCCCCAGAAGGAAACTGAACTGGATCATCCAATCAACATTCCAAAGAGAGACAGTTACAAGCACTTCACCGTTGCCTTTCGTTCTTATAAGCCGTACTCACCCATAGCTGCAGATGGGGATGGGAGGTGCTCTCTACTCCTACAAAGGGTGATTCAGTGCCCACCACCATTCAAATGGCTGGACTGTCTCTGATTCCATCAGCAGCTATTCCATTCATTTTGCATGGTAAACAGGGCCAGATGGGATTACAAGCTTGCCACTGACAGCAAACTAAATATTGTACTTCAAACCCATTGAGAAACCTTGAATTTTCTGCTCAAAAGAGCAAAACGTCTGTCTAAATCTATCAATCTCTACATCTGGTTCCACTTGCACTGGAGCCAATTGTCCTGAAGTTAGCAATTGAACACAGCGCTTTCATTTCATGCTTGCCGAAAATGAAAAAAAATGTGATATTGACCTAGCATGCGAAAAGTCATAAAGGTAGCACTGCAATTTCAGGCTTCAGCATCTGTGTTCATGGGCTGTGAGCAAGCAATTGCCACACCTTGATGTGATTATTGTCTTGTACATTCATTCCAGGTCAGCGATTCACTTTTTAAAGGTGTTGTACAGGAAAGAAAACTTTTTCTATGGTGGAAGGATCGAGCCAGAGGCAATGGGGTGTCCGAACAAAGAGCAATACAACACAGGAACAGGCCCTTCGGCCCTCCAAGCCTGCGCCAACACATTTTGCCCTTCTATACTAAAACTGTCTTCACTCACAGGATCCATATACCTCTATCCCCTTCCCATTCATGAATTCGTCCAGGCGCTTTTTGAATGCTGCTATTGTGTATGCTTCCACCATCTCCTCTGGCAATGTGCTGCAGGCACTCACCACCCTTTTTGTGTGAAAAACCTTTCTCACACACCTCCTTTAAGCTCCCCCAAACCTCGCACCTTGAATCTGTGTCCACTAATAATTGACCCCTCCATCCTGAAACAAAGCCTCATACTTTCCACTCCATCCATGCTGTTCACAATCTTATAAACTTCTATCAGGTTTCGCCTCATTTTCTTGTGTGCCAGTGAAAAAAACCCAGTCTACACAAAATAACAAGGTATATGGCTGGATGAACACAGCAGGCCAAGCAGCATCATGGGAGCAGGAAAGCTGACGTTTCAGGTCTGGACTCTTCTTCAGAAATGGGGGAGGGGAAGGGGATTCTGAAATAAATAGAGAGGGGGGGAGGCGAATGGAAGATGGATATATGAGCAGATAGGTGGAGAAGAGATGGACAGGTCAAAGAGGCGGGGATGGAGCCAGTAAAGGTGAGTGTAGGTGGGGAGTTAGGGTGGGGTTTGGTCAGTCCAGGGAAGATGGACAGATCAAGGAGGTGGGGATGAGGCTGATAGGTAGGAGGTGGGGGTGGGGGTTGAAGTGGGAGGAGTGGATAGGTGGGAGAAAGGACAGACAGGTCAGGGAGGTGGGGACGAGCTGGGCTGGTTTTGGGATGCTGTCAGGGTGGGGAGATTTTCCAGTCTATACAACCCTTCTTCATAGCTAAAATCCCCCGTACCAGGCAACATCCTGGTAAACCTTTTCTCTACCCTCTCCAAAGCACCCACATCCTTCTGGTAGTGTGCTGACCAGAACTGTAGGTGAAGGTCCATAATTCTAGTTCTTTCTGGAGGGAACAATGTGCCTTCTGTGCCTCAATGTAATCTGTGCCTTCTCTACAGACATGTCCTGTGTTGTAGGCAATGACTGCCACAGACTGCACACAAAAACACTAAGAGCTGAGGCTGGATTCACGTGGTAATCCAGCCAGTACTTCAAGTCTAATTGCGTTTCTCCAATCATTCCTCTTTCACAAAAATACAAAAGAGAAATGGCATGCGCTCTCATTTCCAGTTATGTTTTATGTAGGTTACCCGAAAGATATGGTCATAAAGAATGTTACCATTCATCACAAAACTTTGTGCTAACTGTAGGCAGTGCCACTTTTGTCAGTCTCTGCACATGCAGTGCTTACATAGTCCCTTGCCCAGTTTGGCCAGCAGAGAGCGATTGCATTTTTCCAAAGCATACATCAGTGTTGCTCAACTTATAATGAGAAATGTGAAATAAATCTCACGGATAGAGACTTTGTACAGAATATAATTAACTCAATCTTAATTCTTGATAGCTATCCCCGGTGCATGAAGCTCTGTTGAGGTTACAGATTCATAAAACCTATCTTCTAGCTCCAGGTTTAAATGTACTAACAGATCCCAACTGGTTATATTCTTGAACAGAACAATTTATGGTCAGGTTCAGATTCTGAATGCTAAAAAGATAAGGCTCCATTAACAAGAATTGAAATAGCCCCAGGGAACACAGAATCATATTTTCAACTTAAAGAGAATTTATCACTCTTAAAAGTTTAATGGAACTTTTCTTTCCTAGGTTTGGTTAACATTGATATAGAATGGTATATAATTTATGTCATTCTTCATTTGGATCTCACATAATGTCAAGAAAAATGATGATCTGATATTTTGGATTCTTTTTCTCTTCTTCATGGTGCTGAGAAGGTCACTTCATTACTCACTGATGAATCTGGAGAGGGATTATTGAATTGTAAGGTGGATTTTCAGAATATGCACTGGACAACAGCATTATTCACAATGCACTGGGAGGGTAGCATGATATGTGCAGCTGCTGATTAACGTTCCCCTTTGACAGTGAAAACTCAGGAAATTGCCTCTCATTAATTGCCATTCATTGCTGAGCAGTGCTGACTGGGATCAGAAATAAGCAAGGAGATGGGGAGGGAGAATGAAGGAAATACATACCAAGACCTGACCCATCTGTGGCCACTGTCCTGAGCATCCTGTGGAAGTAGGAGGAGGTGTAGTTGTATGTAGCTCAATTTCTTCCACCTTGTGTAAATATGTGCCCTGTCATGTCCTTTTTGTTGTATAAGGCAATGGTTCTGAAAGGGTTAATATTGGACAGTGCATTAGGCTCCAACCAATTTGATGACACCACACAATCTTGGTGGAGTGTCAAGGAATCCAGTTTTAGATCATGGTCTGGTCAGATGTGATATCCCTTATTCCTCACATTCTGGTAAATATGTCTAATCTGCTCATCGAAAATGGAACATGCATTGAACTACTTCGTGTTGTTAAGCCAAGTGCCTCTTCTTGTTAAGACTCGTTAATGGTCAGTCTTCCGTGTTTAACAAATCGGCTCTCAAACCCAATATAGGAAGGAGGATTCGTGGAAGCACTCTGATAGACCCATTTGCTTACAGTGATGGTTCCACAAGCACACATCTTTCAGTCTCAGGGTTAGGGGCAGAAAGTTTAGTCGTGGTGTGAGGAAAGATTTTCTTCACCTAGAAGATGGTGAGAATCTGGAACTCACAGCCTGTACATGTGGTAGAAGCAGAAACCCTCCCTCTTACAAAGTATTTAGGTGTACACTTGTAATGTCAAGGCGGACAAGGCTTTGAGCCAAGAGCTGGAAAATGGGATTGTTTTTGACCTGCACAGTCTCAATGGGCCGAAGGACCTTTCTTCTGGGCTGTAGAGCTCTGTGATTCTAAATAAAAATGGAAAGAACTGCAGATGCTGTAAATCAGGAACAAAAACAAAGTTGCTGGAAAAGCTTAGCAGGTCTGGCAGCATCTGTGAAGAAAAACTCAGATTTAATATTTCGGCTCAGAACTGATGGTGGCTGGGAAACATCAGTTTACATGCAGAAAATAGGGAACCTACCTGTTGTCTGTCACTTTAACACACCACCCTGTTCCCTGGCCAACATCTGTGTCTCTGGCTTGCTGCAGTGCTCCAGGGAAGCTCAAAGCAAGCTCATTTTCCGCTTGGGGATCCTGCAGCCCTCCAGACTCAATATCGAGTTCAATGATTTTAGGGCCTAAACTTTCCCATGTCCTACCTCCCTACCCCACACACCAGGCCTTGTTATCACATAGACTGCCATTACACACTACCTATTGTTAGTCACTAACAGTCCCCATTAACAACTATTCACCCTCCCAGCCTGATCGTCATCAACTCCTTTATTTGTCCAACTGCTCTTCTCTCTCTTTGGGCTCTATCCTATCTTTCACTCCTTACCCCACTCCCCTCTCTAATTTCTGCATATAAACTGACATTTTCCCTGCCACCATCAGTTCTGAGGAAGAGTCACCGGACCCAAAACGTTAACTGTGATTTTTTTCTTCACAGATGCTGCCAGACCTGCTGAGCTTTTCCAGCAACTTTATTAACATCTAACACCTTTACTAAATCCATACACCACCGCCTCCCCCACCCCCAACCCTCCCAATAGCCATTACTGTTCTAAAACCTCCATTTCTTTCATCTGATTCCATACGTTTGGATTAAAAAGAGAGAATATTGGAAACATAGAGTGAGTCATCAGCCTCAGGAGGGAGCAAGGACAGGCACTGGGTGTGGACACTTCCCTAATTTCCATGTCCAGCCTGTGTTTGGTGCAGTGTAACTGGTGCGTTGCATACTCTCCTGTATTACCTGTCTCTCTAAAACTTGTACCACTACTTTCATAGGACCTCAAGAATGTGTGAGGAGCTGGAGGAACACAACAGGCCAGGCAGCATCAGAGGAGTGAAACGTCAGCTTTCCTGCTCCTCTAATGCTGCCTGGCCTGCTGTGTTCCTCCAGCTCCACACTGTGTTGTCTCTTACTCCAGCATCGGCAGTTCTTACTATCTCTAAAGAATATATGCTTGCCTGCCTGAGCACAAAGGCAGAATGCTAAATGGACATGATAGAAGGTATTATGCGTAAACTCTGGCAGGTCCCCTGAAGTAAAGAGTAATCAGAAAAGATCAAGTTAAAGCCAAAAAAAAGCTGGCAGAGTTTGAAACCCCTGGAGCAAGTACAGATTACTACATAACACTCAATTAGACAATTTCAATTCAGGCTGACTGCATAAGATTCACATTTCATCGCCCAGTCAGCATTACAGATGATCTCATCTTGGACGTCGTCTGTTATTACATTAAAAGAAAAGATTCTTCTGGAGTTGACAAATTCCCATCCGATTAATAAACCGTAAGAGCAAGAATGTTGGAGAGGCTGAAGTCTGAAGAGTTGAAGCTACACTGTGGTGCTGTTTTTCTTGGATATTCTCCTGTTTGTGCATCAACCAGGTAATGATTTTAGGCCATAAGATATAGGGTCACAATTAGGCCATTCAGCCCATCGAGTCTGCTCCACCATTCAATCATGTCTGATATGGGGGAGGCAACGGCCTAGTGGTATTATCACTAGACTGTTAATCCAATGACCCAGATAAAGTTCTGAGGACACAGGTTCGAATCCCAACACGACAGATGATGGAATTTGAATTCAATGAAATATCTGGACTTAAGAATCTAATGATGGCCATGAATCCATTGTCAACTGTTGGGGAAAACCCACCTGGTTCACTAATGTCCTTTAGGGAAGGAAACTGCCATCCTTACCTGGTCTGGCCCACATGTGACTCCAGACCCACAGCAATGTGGTTCTTCTTAACTGCTCTCTGGGCAATTAGGGATGGGCAATAAATGCTGTCTTGCCAGCAACACCCTCATCCCATGAATGAACACAGAAATAAAAATGTTTCTCAACTGCGTTCTCCCTGTAACCCTTGATCTCCTTACTAATGGGAACCTATCTTTCTCTGTCTCAAATACACTCAATGAATTGGCCTCTACAGCCTACAGCAGCAATGAATCACCCTCTGGCTGAAGAAATTCCTCCTTATCTCAGTTCTAAAGCATCTTCCTTACTACTGCCTGTACACTTATCCCATCACAATCATTTTTTCCTTTGTGATTCTTCAACTCTACTTAAAAAATTCCACGCTTAAAAAAAAACCAAAAGAACTGCAGATGCTGTAAATCCGGAACAAAAACAGAAGTTGCTGGAAAAGCTCAGCAGGTCAGGCAGTATCTTTGAAGGAAAGAACAGACTTAACGTTTCAGGGCGGGTGACCCTTCCTCAGAACTGATGGTGGCTGGGAAAACTTCAGTTTATATCAGCTATAAACTGACGTTTTCCCAGCCACCATCAGTTCTGAGGAAGGGTCACTGGACCGAAACGTTAAGTCTGTTTTTTCCTTCGCAGATGCTGTCACACCTGCAAAGATTCCACACTTTCTTATTCTATCTCACTTCTGGCTATTGATTTAATTTAATTTCTTGCTAACAAGGCAACCCCACCCCCTCTGCTCATCTGCCTGTCCTTTCAATGGGATGTCTATTCAGGCTGCTTCTATTGTTCCAACTTAAGAAAAAACCCCAAGGTCTCACAAGCTGACACCTCCTCCCACCCACCCTCCTGCAAAAATGCCATCCCCTATTCCCAATTCCTTCGCCTCCGCCGCATCTGTTCCCAGGATGAGACTTTCCAATCCCGCACATCTCAAATGTCCTCATTCTTCAAGGACCGCAACTTCCCCCCCCACAGTGGTCGAGAACGCCCTCGACCGTGTCTCCCACATTTCCCGGAACACATCCCTCACGCCCCGTCCCCGCAACAATAACCAAAAAAGAATCCCCCTCGTCCTCACATACCACCCCACCAACCTCCGGATCCAACGCATCATCCTCTGACACTTCCGCCATCTACAGTCAGACCCCACCACCAAAGACATCTTTCCCTCCCCACCCTTATCTGCCTTCCGGAGGGACCACTCCCTCCGCGACTCCCTTGTCCGCGCCACACTCCCCTCCAGCCCCACCACACCCGGCACTTTTCCTTGTAACCGCAGGAAGTGCTACACCTGCCCCACACCTCCTCCCTCACCCCAATCCCAGGCCCCAAGAAGTCATTCCACATCAGGCAGAGGTTCACCTGCACATCTGCCAATGTGGTATAATGCATCCGCTGTACCCGTTGTGGCTTCCTCTACATCGGGGAAACCAAGCGGAGGCTTGGGGACCGCTTTGCAGAACACCTGCGCTCAGTTCGCAACAAACAACTGCACCTCCCAGTCGCGAACCATTTCAACTCCCCCTCCCATTCCTCAGATGACATGTCCATCCTTGGCCTCCTACAATGCCACAGTGATGCCACCCGAAGGCTGCAGGAACAGCAAATCATATTCAGCCTGGGAACCCTGCAGCCCAATGGCATCAATGTGGATTTCACAAGCTTCAAAATCTCCCCTCCCCCAACCGCATCCCAAAACCAGCCCAGCTCATCTCCACCTCCCTAACCTGTTTTTCCTCTCACCTCAAGCCCCACCCCCATCTCCTATCTACTAACATCATCCCGCCCCCTTGACCTGTCCGTCCTCCCTGGACTGACCTATCTCCTCCCTACCCCCCTACCTACACTCACCTTTACTGGCTCCATCCCCGCCTCTTCGACTTGTCTGCCTCCTCTCCACCTATCCTCTCCTCTATCCATCCTCTATCCGCCTCCCCCTCTCTCCCTATTTATTTCAGAACCCTCTTCCCCTCCCCCATTTCTGATGAAGGGTTTAGGCCCGAAACGTCAAGTTTTCCTGCTCCTATGATGCTGCTTGACCTGCTGTGTTCATCCAGCCCCACGCTTGTTAAGTCCATTGGCTCTGGTTTACTGTTCAGTGCCTCTGTCTTAAAACCTGTATTCAAAGTAAACCGGGACAAAATACACCTCATAAAGCTGCGGTATCATCACAATGTTTAAGGCCGAGATCGACAGATTCTTAATCAGGAGGGGAATCAAGTATTGCAGGGAAAGGACAGGAAACTGTTCATAACTGTTAGCATCGATCATATTGAATGGCGAAGCAGAGTCACTGAGCCAAACGGCCTACTCCTGTTCCTATTTCTTATGGTCTTATGAGCAGTAGGACATAAAGCTATTCTTCTGCCTTCTCCCCATGTCTGAATATTGTTTCTATTCAAATAATTATCTAATGTCTGATTGAATCTACTTCCATCCATGTCCAGACTGTTCATTCCAGACCCAAACCACTCACTGCGTGAAAATGGTTTCTCTCCCATCACAAACGAAAACAGTACTAGACGGAAAACTCATCAGCTCTGGCAGCATTTGTAGAGAGAAAGCAGAATTAAAATATCCGGTGGTCCTTCTTAGGAACTGGACCTGAAATGTTAACTCTGCTTTCTGTCCACAGATGCTGCCAGACCTGTTGAGTTTTTTCCAGCAATTTCTGGTTTTGATTCTGATTTCTTTTTTTCCTTCTCCCATCACATTTGTTTACAAATCAACCTACGTCGCTCATGCTTCTTCCTTTTATACACAGTTTCTTCCAGTCTATTCTAACCAGATCTCTCTTGATTATGGAAACAAATCAGATCTCCTCTTAAGTTTCTCCTCCCCAGTTCCAACTTCTTCAATCTATCTTCATAACTGAAGGATCTCTTCCCTGGAACTTTTATTTTAGATGTCTGCTGCATTCTGTCCAATGCATTCACATCCTTGCTATAACGCAGCATTGAGTGGCTTTCACAAAGAAGTATCTTTTTGATTTGATTTGATTTATTATTGTCACATGTACCATGGTACAGTGAAAAGCATTGTTTTGTGTGCTCTGCAGGCAGATCATACCATACGGAGTGCATCAAGGTAACAGAACAGAGTGCACAATACAATATTACAGCTTCAGGGAAGGTCCAAAGGGAGAGATCAACATTAATATTTGAGAGGTCCATTCAAAAGTCTGGTAACCATGAGGAAGAAGCCATTCTTGAATTTTTCTATACATGTATTCAAACTTTTATACTTTCTGCCCAATGGAAGACGGTGGAAGAGAGTATAACCAGATTGGGAAGGGTCTTTGATTATGTTGGTTGCTTTCCTGAGGCAGGGGGAGGTATAGATGGAGTCAATGGATGGAAGGCTGGTTTGCGTGGTAGACTGGGCTGTGTTTACAATCCATGTAGTTCCTTGTGGTCTTGGGAAAAGCAATTGCCATTACCATACTAAGATGCATCCAGATAGGATGCATTCTATGGTGCATCTATAAAAATTGGTAAGAGTTTTCATGGGCATGCTGAATTTCTTTAGCCTCCTGAAAAAGTAGAAACATTGTTGTGCTTTCTTCACCAGAGCTTTGACGTAGATGTTTGGTATCACCTCCTTGCTCTTCTATTCTATGCCCCAATTAATAAAGCCCCTGATGCTGTATGCTTTATTAATATCTGTCTCCACTGTTCTTCCATCTTCAATGATTCATGCATTTATACGCACAGGTCGTTCTGCTCCTGCACCCTTTTAAGGATTACATTTCCCATTTTATATTGTTTGTCTATGTTCTTCCTGCCAAGTTGCATCACCTCACACTTCTTCATCTGCCACCTAAATTTCCACTCCACCAAAATATTTAAGTGCATTTGCAGTTCCAAATTGTCCTCCTCAGAATGCTTCCAAGTTTCATATAATCAACAAACTTTGAAATTATCCAATCTGTATTAAGTTACAGATCATTGATACATATCAGAAAAAGTAGGGTTCCCAAGTCTGATCCCTGGAGAGCTCTTCTACAAACCTTAGGCCAGTCCAAAAAGTAGTCACTAGGCACCTCTCTTTGTTTCCTATTACCCAATTAACTTTGTTTACATTTTACAAACTGCCTCGTTGATTCCATGAGCTATAACCTTTCAGCATATTCCCCATGGCAAAATTAACACTGTAAATTAATTACAAAAACAACTCATTCTATTGACTACAAACCAAGGTTCGAAATATAAATTTTTTTCAAAGTATCATTTAAGATTTTCTTGAGGACTACCTTTTGATTTTCAGAGGCTAAGCTTTGCTTGAGGAATACTTCTTCATTAATTCTTGCTCAATTATTCAGTGATGCCATCGTGTAGCAACAATGCTTTTTGTATTCATGTTGACACATTGGGACAGTCGAACTCATACAAGAACAGAATTAGAAGAATTCATCAATATTCTTACTAATGATAAATTTTCAAGTTCAATTACCTTCCTAACAGAGAGCTAAGAGCATAATAGAATCCTTGGAACTGAATGTTATGTTCTTACAGAATGCTGGCTTCCGAAACACAAAGGAAACTTACAAAAAGCAGGATTCATCATCACAGGTTGGATAGCCATTAGTGTAGCACTCATCATGTATTTCAACAGATTGTCACTCAGCCGTACAATCTTTGTGCCGCTGCACTCTATTCTCCAAGGGGAGATATACAAGGCAACAGCTTGTACATATGTAGCATTTCTAAATGCAATAAAGTGCCTTCATGTGCTTCACAGAAAAGCAAATCTTGATCAAAGATTTTAAAGAGTACCTTAAAGAAGGAAAGTGAGGCAGAGATGTGTAAGGAAGAAATTCCAGAAATTGGGCCTTTGGCATCTGAAGTCACAGTGACAAATGATGAAACAATCAAAATTAGGATCGAAGAAGCAAAATTTGCAGAGATCTCAGAGGGTTGTGGAGTCGAAGGAGATTGTAGAGACAGGGAGGGATTTGACAAGGATAAGATTTTATATTCAAAGTTTTGCTTGACAAGGAGCCAATGCAAGTTAGCAAGCGCAGGCATAACTGGTGAACAGGACTGTGTGTGAATTACAATGTGGCAATAAATACGTTAGAATCGTTAAGTCTACAAAGGCCTGGATGGTGATTTCAGAAACAGATAAGCTGAGATAGTGGTACAGTCAAATAATAATAGGGAGGTTAATAAAGGAGGTCTTAGTGATAGCACAACTAGGTGGGCTTGGGATCAAACAGGCACCAAAGTTGTGAATTGACTGGCTTATTCTCAGAATATTACCATGGACAGGGATGAGTCAGTAGCTACCTAACGGAGTTTGTAGTGAGGTCCACAGCTGAGGCTTCATTCTTTCCAATAATAATTAGAGGAATTTTCTCCTCAACTAGCACTGAATGGTGAGTAAGCAGTCTGATAATTTATCAGCAGTGAGTGAATCGAGAGGGTGGTGACAAAATAGAATTGGAGATAACAAGGTGTGGAGCTGGATGAACACAGCAGGCCAAGCAGCAAGGATGAGGCATTCCACTCCCGTAAATCTCAGATGTCCTCATTCTTCAAAGACCTCCCCCCCCGGCAGTGGTCGAGAACACCCTCGACCGTGTCTCCCACATTTCCCGCAACTCATCCCTCACATCCCATCCCCGCAATAACAGCCAAAAAAGAATCCCCCTCGTCCTCACGTACCACCCCACCAACCTCCGGATCCAACGCATCATCCTCCGACACTTCCGCCATCTGCAATCCGACCCCACCACCAAAGACATTTTTCCCTCCCCACCCTTGTCTGCTTTCTGGAGGGACCACTCTCTCCATGACTCCCTTGTCCGCTCCACACTCCCCTCCAGCCCCACCACACCTGGCACTTTTCCCTGTAACCGCAGGAAGTGCTACACCTGCCCCCATACCTCCTCCCTCACCCCAATCCCAGGCCCCAAGAAGACTTTCCACATCAGGCAGATGTTCACCTGCACATCTGCCAATGTGGTATACTGCACCAGCTGTACCTGTTGTGGCCTCCTCTACATCGGGGAAACCAAGCGGAGGCTTGGGGACCGCTTTGCAGAACACCTGCGCTCAGTTCGCAACAAACAACTGCACCTCCCAGTCGCGAACCATTTCAACTCCCCCTCCCATTCTTCAGACGACATGTCCATCCTGGGCCTCCTGCAATGCCACAATGATGCCACCCGAAGGCTGCAGGAACAGCAAATCATATTCAGCCTGGGAACCCAGCAGCCCAATGGTATCAATGTGGATTTCACAAGCTTCAAAATCTCCCCTCCCCCAACCTCATCCCAAAACCAGCCCAGCTCGTCCCCGCCTCCCTAACCTGTTCTTCCTCTCACCTATCCCCTCCTCCCACCTCAAGCCCCACCCCCATCTTCTATCTACTAACATCGTGCTTGCCCCGGGGCCTGGCCGGGCGCCCTAGGCGGACCTATTTCCTCCCTCCACCCCCCCCCCCCACCTACACTCACCTTTACTGGCTCCATCCCCGCCTCTTCGACTTGTCTGCCTCCTCTCCACCTATCCTCTCCTCTATCCATCTACTATCCACCTCCCCCTCTCTCCCTATTTATTTCAGAACCCTCTTCCCCTCCCCCATTTCTGATGAAGGGTCTAGGCCCGAAATGTCAAGCTTTCCTGCTCCTATGATGCTGCTAGGCCTGCTGTGTTCATCCAGCTCCACACCTTGTTATCTCGGATTCTCCAGCATCTGCAGTACCTATTATCTCTGACACAAAATAGAATTGGGTAGTTTATTGTCATGTATATAGGATCTATTTAGGCTCCGAAAGTGCTGCTTCTTGAGTCTATTGTACTTCCTTTATTTGCATCTCTGTGTAGACACACGTTCTTTCAAGACCCTGTGAGAACTGTGATGATGATCTGCAGCTTAATCCTGAAAGAGGTAAATCCTCATATCTTGTTAATTATGATTTGATTATACAAACTCTTCACCCAGCTTCTCCATCTAGTTGAGGATAGTGTAGTGAAGTTGTGACATGAATTAAATCGTATTTATGTGCAATCTATAAAGATGCTCATTTGAAAACTGCGCACCATTGTTTGAGACTACAGTGCCTAGAATACCATACACTGAGAAAACCTTCTTCCAGAATTCTATCAAAGCATCTTTTGCACAAATTGGTTACCTCAACCCACCTTGGGTCATTGACAATGAGCATAACAAACAGTTTGCCTTTAAATTCAAGTAAATCCATTCCTAAGCACACCTATAGCTAAAGACAGAAGTCTCACAACTCCAGGTGATAGTCCAACAAGTTTATTTAAAATCACAAGCTATCAGAGCGCTTTTCCCTCATCAGGTGAAGTTATGTGGTGTCATGAGATTTCTGACTTTGTTCACCCCAGTCCAACACCGGGCACCTCCACATCAATGGCTCCTATAGCCTTGATGGGGAAGTTGACGGTAATGCTAGTTCTTTCTCTTCTTGCTGTTTACATTCACAAAATGTAATTATTGATCATTTCTTATGCTGAGTTTGTAGCAGCGGTGACAGAGAGGTGCGTGAGGGAAACGATGGACTCTTCAAGTTGTACCTTTGTTTGGATTATTCCAAATGGCGTGGAGAGTAGCAATAGTTGAAGCTTTTCACTGTATTTTTTCTCAGATACACATGACAATACATCATTCAACTCGATATTGACTGTTTTAGTCTTGGGCATGCGTTGTAATGGTCAAATGACCCTGATTAATACTCTTAAGAATTTCAAGCCTAAGAGCTGTTAATGTTACCGCTCTGTTGTTAAAGACTAACAATTCATTGAAAACTATGAGATCTCTGCTCTGTTAGAATAACTGCCGCACTATGGATTTATTAAGTGCACAGAAGGTCAACGTTACAGACCTCATTTAGTTATCTGAACACGTTCTTCATTATGTTGTTGTGCTTCTCAAATTTCTTGCAGTTTCCTTTCTGTAACTGTAGATGTTTTGGGATTTCTGTTGTGCAGCTGCTTTCCTTACCAGTGTGTCTGCTGTAATTTGGTGCTACTCCTCAATGTATTCAGTTGTTGAATCCTATCTAATTAGCCTCCGCCTAAATCTTTGAATTAGCTATTTCTTTTATATTCTGAAGAGTGACCAATGGTTAGTGGTTAGTTCTATCTTAAAATCTAAAAACAATTTTTGCAGACTCTTGTGACTGTTGAAACGATCACTTTCTCAGGAGGCTGAGGAAATTTGACAAGTCCATAAAGATTCCTACCAACTTTTACAGATGCACCATCGAAAGCATTCCATCTAGATGCATCACTGCTTGGTACAGCAACTGCTCTGCCCAGGACTGTAAGAAACTACAGAGAATTGTGAACACAGCCCAGTCCATCACACAAACCAGCCTTCCATCCATTGACTCCATCTGTCATCTCACTGCCTTGGAAAGGCAGCCAACATAATCAAAGACCCTTCCCATCCTGGGCATCATTGAGCAGGTTATTGCCGAGAAGACGCTGCTTGATAGCACTATTGATGACATGTTTCATCTCTTTATTGATGATCAAGAGTAGACTGATGAGCAGTAATTGGCCAGGTTGGATCTTTGAGATAGTAAAAACTGCCGATGCTGGAGTCAGAGACAACACAATGTGCAGCTGCTGCTTATGCTGTTTGGTGTGCAAGTAGTCCTGTTCGGTGGCTTCAGAAGGTTGATATCGCATCTTCATCTGATACTGCTCCTGGCATGCCCTCATACACTCTCCATTGACCCAAGGTTGATTTCCTGGCTTGATGGTGATGGTTGAGTGAGGGACATGCTGGGCCATGAGGTTACAGATTGTGTCGAAGTACATTTCTGTTGATGCTGATGGCCCACAGCGCGTCATGGATGCCCAGTCTTAAGTTGCCAAATCTGTTTGAAGTCTGTCCCATTTAGCACAATGATAGTGCCACACAGCACGATGGAGGTTATTCCCAATGTGAAGGCGGGACTTCATCTCCAGGAGGACTGTGTGGTAGTCATTCTTACCAATACTGTCATGGGCAGATGCATCTGTAGTTGGAAGATTGCTAAGGATGAGGTCAAGTATGTTCTTCCCTCTTGTTGGTTCCCTCACCACCTGCGCAGACCCAGTCTAGCAGCTATGCCCTTTGGGACCTGACCAGCTCAATCAGTAGTACTGATGCCAAGCTCTCCCTGTTTTAACACTAGCCTCTAGTTGTTAGTGAGGAGGATTTTGCAGGGTCAACAGTGCTGCTTCTGCTACTGTCTTTCTTAGTGCCTAGGTGGATGTCAGGTAATCTGTCCGATTTCATTTCTTTGAGACTTTATAATGATTGGTACAACTGAATAGCTTGCTAGGTCATTTCAGAGGGCAATAGAGAGTCAACTACATTGCTGTGGGTCTGGAGTCACAAGTAGGCCAGATAAGGATGGCAGATTTCCTTCCCGGAAGGGCATTAGTGAACCAGATAGGTTTTTTTCTGACAATTGACAGTGGTTTCATGGTCATCAGTAGACTCTTAATTCCAGATTTTCATTGAATTCAAATTCCATCATCTGCTGTGGCAGGATTCGAACCCAGGTCCCCAGAACATTAGCTGATTTTCTTGCTTAATAATCTAGCGATAATAGCACTAGGCCATTGCATCTGCTCCAGCTTATAAATGGTGCATACTGTTGCTACTGTTAGATGGTGGTGGAAGGGATAAATGCTTGTGGATCTGGTGCCAATCAAGTGGGATGCCTTTTCCTTTTGTGGGTGTCAAGCTTCTTGTCTGTTTTTGGAGCAGCACCCATTCAGGCAAGTGGGGAGTATCCCATCACACTCCTGACTTGTGCCTAAAAGATGGTGGAGAGGTGCCAGGGAGACAGGAGGTGAGTTATTTGGTACAGAATGCCAACTCTCACAAGAATGATCGATGACACCATCACACACCAGTTGTGTTGAAATTGGCTTTTAACTCCAGTCCTTGAGAATCCTTGAGGGGAAAAAGACCAAAACGTCTGTTGTTTGGGGTGACTTGTTATTGTGCAGGTGTCATTGGCAGCTTGTTGTCTTTGTGGTCACAACAGGTCAACACTCAAGTCTACTTGGAGGTTCTTTGACGCCTCCAGTTGTTAATTCCCATCAGTCCCACACAGAACTTTTGATAGTCACTAAATTTAGACCAGCAATTACTTTGCCTCTGTAGTTAAAGGCAAAGTAACTGTAGTCCCAGGGAACCATGGGTCTGCTCTGTTATTGGAGAGAGATGACTGGTGTTTGCTTAACCTGAGGAAAACCACATGGAGGAGATTGAGAAGGTGGGACCTTTGTGATAACCTCAGTTGGTAGGAGTTAGTTATCTTAGTTAGAGGGTCAGTTAGCTCAGGTAGAGAGTCAGTTATCTCGGGTAGAGGGCCAGTTAGCTCAGTTAGAGAGTCAGTTAGCTCAGTTAGAGAGTCAGTTAGCTCAAATGGTTAGTTTGCAACACAAAATGACACCAACAGCCTGGGTTCTCTGAGGAAGTCCTCTTTTAAAAGCCACATTTGAAAATTAAAAGTTAAAAATCCTGAAATATTCTGGCATTGTGACTCATCGTCATAACAATAACACCTCATTTTCCCCTCCAGCATTTTTTTGAAGTTAGGTGTGCCTCATGATTAGTTTGTATTGCTTTCTCTGGCATCAAGTCATCTCTAGCTTGACAAAGGTCTGACAGGACCTCATCTGAAACTCAAAGTTCCATTTGTGAATTCTTTCCACTTTCAGTGCCCCATCTGCCAGCCAATAGACATGATTTATGAATGAAGCCATGTCTCCTTCAATTAAATTTCATACCTTATCGTGTTAAATTTCTCTACATGCTGAATTGCAAATCAGTGGAGTTAATAAATTTTCATATGGTGCAATGTTTGCATCATTATCCTGTTGTGCAATTATATCTTTGCGATAGCCCTTTGTTGTCGGAGCCTAAAGCTGTTCTGTAACCTGGAAATTCTTTGCCCAGCCTGGCATGGCTTGTAAATCACCTGGAGCGGTCTGGGATCAGCCTGTGCACTTGTCCTAATCGGTCACCGGTGACCATATTTGTCTATGTGCCCGCTGCTTCCGGTCAGTACTCACAGCTGCTCCCCAGCCTCCTATCGCCCTGCAATATCACAACATAGAATCCCTACAGTGTGGAAGTAGGCCATTCAGCCCACACCAATCTTCCAAAGAGCATCCCACACAGACTCACCCCTACCCTGTCCTTGCATCTCCCATGACTAATCCATCTAACTTATGCATCCCTGGACACTATGGGCAATTTAACCATGGCCAATCTACCTAACCTGCATGTCTTTGGACTGTGGAAAGAAACCCACACAAACACAAGGAGAAAGGACAAACCCCACACAGACAGTCACCCAAGGCTGGAATTGAACCTAGGTCCCTGGCACTGTGAGGCAGCAGTGCTAACCACTAATCCACCGTGCCACTCCATCATAATACGACACTGACATTACTGCACCTCATCAACATTACTCATTCTGCTGAAGTTTCATTATCCTGCATGTGTCAGCACGCACATGGAAAAATCCAATGCTATGTTTTTCAATGATATTGCTGAGGGGGAGCATGTTGATGAGACACTGGAGGAGCGCCAAGGATAGATCCTTGGGAAACACCATGAGCAACTGTGCATGGGTGCAAACAGAAGTCTTTACAATTGGTCTCTGGTTACCATTTGTCAGATAAAGACAAGTGTAATCCCAGCTGACTGGATGTGTTATAGAGTCATAGAGCCATACAGCATGGAAATAGGCCCTTCGGTCCAACCAGTCCAGACCGACCATGTTCCCAAACTAAACCAGTCACAAACCTGCCTGCCTTTGGCCCATATCCCTCCAAACCCTTCCTATTCACGAATTTATTCAAATATCTTTCAAACATTGTAACTATACCTGCATCCAACACTTTCTCTAGCAGTTCATTGCACACACAAACAAGTGTAAAAAAGTTGCCTGTCATGTCCTTTTTAAATCTTTCTCCTCTCACCTTAAAAATCTGTCCCCTAGTTTTGAACTCCCCTGCCATAGGGGAAAGATCCTTGTCATTCACCTTGTCTATGCCCCTCATGATTTCATCAACATCAGTAATGTCAGCCCTCAACCTCCTACAAGTCCCAGTCTTTCTAGTCTATTTTTATATCTCAAATCCTCCATTCCCAGCAACATCCTGGCAAATCTTTTCTGAGCCCTCCCCCTTTTAATAATATTCCCCTCCTGTAACAGGGTGACCAGAACTACACACAGTACTCCAGAAGAAGCCTCACCAACGTTCATAGTCAACTGAGTCAAAGGCTGCAGACAGACAGAGGACAATGCAGACTTCAGACAGTACGGTGCAAAGAATTAAGATGTTAATAGACTGACGAGAGATGAAGTTACTGTGGTTCAGAAGTCTGGCCTTTATTTTCTCTCTCTTTTATTTACTTCTCGAGCTTTGCTAATAGTCTACTTGTCTGTGAGAACTTAATAGGATATGTTTTTCAGAAGAAATTGCCGAGACTGAGAGAACAGGTAAATAATAGTGGAATATTTTGAATCTAGTGTTGTATTTGTTTTTTCTTGTTAGAATTTTACATAAATAAATCTTGCTTGCTCTGCCTGGTCTTGCAGCAATGGAGAGGAGACAGAGTCAGATAGCAAAAGAGAGGCATAGGGGTTTTAGTGAGCAGCTTCGAGAGACTTTCAGTGACGGAAAGGGAGGCAGAGACTTTGAAAGAGAGAATTAATAGTCTGAATTTCTCCTATATGTTTGTAATAAGGAGTTCTGACTTCACCTTCTCTGACCCTGAGTGTGGCATTTGTTGCACAGCGGCACAGTTGCTTAACATGCTATGTACTTACAGAAGAAACAAACCCGCTGATGGATGAACCCATCAGATGTAGCCTTAAACAAAGAGCTAAGATTTTACTTTATGGGTTTCTGTGTGGTGTTTACTGGCTCCATATCAATCCATCTGTTGGTGGGAAGAGTAGAACTGCAACATGGGAGAGACATAGGTATAGCCCTGCTCCTGATGAGTTGTAAACCATGGGAATTACATTATTTTAATATTATTTGCTGTGAGTTTAGGCTTCTGGTTTTTGATTTAGTAACCAGTGGGTTTTTTGATGTGTCTAAAGTTAATTATTAATTTGCAAATATGTTTGTAACTATGGCAATAACTTTTAAAACTGCTCTTGAAGCCTGGCTGTAGAGTGAATGCATTTTGTGTACTCACGAATTGTTGTTTAATTTAGAATTGTTTCGTGACCCAGCATGGTAAATAATGGGGTTTCAAAGATTTGTTAGCGGGTTCTGGAATCTCTTCATTTTTAGACTTAAGCAAAATGCCCAAAGCTGAGAAAGAAAGAATTTTACCTTTGACTTTGAGTGAGGCAGTCCTGTGAAGTCCTTGAAAAGGATGGTTGTTTACAGCAGTACTTCTGAGAAGGGAACAACAGATGTAGTGAATTAGATTTCCTTGGTGTAAAGACTTAGCATTAGTCTCAGCCCAGAAGTGTTGGGTTAAAAATCCATGGAGAGGTGACTTAAATCTGACTACAGTAAAGCCTGTTGAATATGGTAGCTCAAGGAAGGAGCAATTGCCGTTCCAAAAATTAAACTCACAAGTGCCCTACATCTACCAAGGTGTTAAGTACAGGGACTCTCGGGTGATTATTCTACAAGTAGTGTTTTCGGAAATATACCAAGGGTGTGATTTGTATACCAAACAAAAGCTGGATTTTTTAAATTTATATTTTTGTATTTTATTTGTACTTTGAATTTATGTTCTAGGGAGGTAGTTTGGATTATTCTATTTTACTATCATTCATTTAATAATAAACTTCCATGTTGTTGTTTTTATTGCTGGACTGTTAATCCAGAAACTCAAGTAATGTTTTGGTGACAAATGACCTTTGTTGATTGTTGGGAAAAACCCATCCAGTTCTCTCTAATGTCCTATGGGGAAGGAAACTGCCATCCTTACCTGGCCAGACCAACACGTGACTCTGGACTTACAGCAATGTGGTTAGTTCTTAACTGCTCCCTGGACAATTAGGGATGGGCAAGAAATGCTGGTCTAGCCAGCGACGCCCTCATCCTGTGAATGAATGCAAAAAATAAATCAAAATCTGCCGCACTACATATTTATGTTTCAGTGAGAGATCTCTCAGTCAAAACCGACATGAATAAAAATATAATCTATCAAACTAGGTTCCTGTCTGGGATATGACTCGGTTGGTCATAACATCAGCTGGGCTCATAACACTGGAGTCAAGGTGAAAATGTTCACTTCCCCCTTCCCTTTGAAACGTGCAGCCTTTATACTGACAGTTCTTCCACATTGATGTTAGGGAAGGGAATCCCTGGGTTTGAATCTGCCAAAGGGGAGGAATACCGTCCAAATAAGAGGGCTTGGGGATGGTGAAGTTGGAAGGAAAGTTGGAGATGTTGGTGTTTCCACATTCATGTTACTCTTGTCCTTCTTATTGATGGAGACGTTTCCAAAGTAAAGAAAGCTATTGGCGCTGCAGCGAGACGTGCAGACAAACAAACTGCATTCTTGTTGGTTGGCCTGGTGTTCTAAGTTATTGAGGTAATCTAATTCACTATATCTATCATTCCCTCCTCAGGAGCACTGTTCCAAGGACTTCACAGGATTTCAGAGTCAAAAGTGAAGCTAAAACTCCCCTCATTCAGGGTCCCAGAACTACTACTGCAATGAGAAAGAATCTATGATGGGAGAGTCATTGAGATGTAAATGGGAGAGAGAGACTTTTGAAGTTGCTTTTTACTGTCCAGCCCAACAGAACAAATCATCTGAGAGGGTTCACTGTCCATTTCTTTTGCTAACCCACAAACCTCCCTACTGTACTTCTGAACTGGGATGGTACAATCAGTTGGGATAAGTTCAAAACCAATCTCCCTGATGCCAGTGCCTGAACAGGTCCTGGCTTATTCAAGCTGCCAATCATTGCCTCTGTGTTACAAGATATCTCATTGGAATTCATTCTCAATTTCAGTCTCAGGCAGAGAAATCTAATTAGGATTCCATGCTCCTTCATTTAAAATTAAAATGAAACAGCAAGCTAACCACGTACTTTTAATTCAGAGATAGTGAAATAATAAATCCCACGTTTTAAGAAAACAGATTTCTTTTAAAATGAGAAAAATCCTAATTAACTAGCTTGCATTGTATTTCCTAATTCATATTGTTCTCATTTATTGAATTAACAACTATGCTCCCTCTGGAATACATCATAAATTAAAGATATCTTCAGTTTTCAACAGTTGACGGTTGTCCAGTACAAAGGTGAAGTACAGTAAATCGCAAGATTATATGAGGATTGCTGTGCACAATGTAACATATTCTGTTCTCCCAGCGACTCAGTAATTTACCGGTATGTTGCAGGCACTACAATGAAACAGACCATTCAACCCAACTCCACATCTGTCTCTTCATATCCAACTTCATTTAATTCTATCAGCATATTCTTCTATTCCTTTCTCCTGTACTTATCTAACTGCTCCCTAGATGCACCTCTGTTATTCAACTTAGCTGCTTCTTGTAGTAACACATTCCACATTCTAGCTAATCTCCGGACACAGAAGTTTCTCCTGAGTTCCTCATTGGATGTATTTGTTACTATCCTATGTCTACAGCCACTGGTATTGAATAGAATCATAGAGTCAGAGTAATATAGCATGGAAACAGGCCCTTCGGCCCAAACTGGTCCATGCTGACCATGGTGCCCACTCAGATAGTTCCAATCGTCCACTTTTGGCCCATATCCTTCTAAACCCTTCCCATCCATGTACCTATCCGAATATTTTTTATATGTTGCTATTGTACCTGCCTCACCAATTTCTCCAGCAACCCATTCCATATACGCACCACTCTCTGCATGAAAAAGTTGCCCCTCAGATCCTTCTTAAGTTTATCCCCGCTCACCTTAAACCTATGCCCTCTAGTTTTCAATTCCCCATCCATGGAAAAAAGACTATATGCATTCATCCTATCTATGCCCTTCATGATTTTATACATGACAATAAGGTTACTCCTCATTCTCCCACATTCCAAGGAATAAAGTACTATCCTGGCCAACCTTTCTCTGTAACTCAGGCCTACGAGTTCTGGCAACATCCTCATAAATCTTCTTTGCACACTTTCCAGTTTAACTATGTCTTTCCTATAAAAGAGTGACCAAAACTGTACACAATACTCCAAGTGCAGCCTCACCAACAACTTATACAACTGTAACATAACATCCCAACTCCTATACTCAATGCCTCAACCGATGGAGGCCAGCATGCTAAATGTCTTCTTCACCACCCTATCTACCTGTGACACCGCTTCACCAACTATGTCCTTGTACTCCTTGGTCCCTCTGTTCCACAACACTCTTTTTGGTATTTTGTACTCTATTTTGTATTGCCCACAAACTTACTAATCATGCCTTTTACATTTACATCCAGATCATTTATGTAAGTAACAAATAACAAAGGTCCCAGCACTGACCCCTATGACACACCACCACTCACAGGCCTCCAGTCCGAGAAAGAACCTTCAACCATCACCCTCTGCTTCCTACCATCGAGCCAATTTTGAATCCAAATTAGCAGCTTTCCCTGGATCCCATGCAACTGAACTTTCATGACTAGCCTGCCGTGCGAGACCTTGTCAAAGGCCTTACTTTAGTCCATATAGGCAACATTCACTGCCTTACTATCATCCATCCTCTTGGTTACCTCTTAAAAAAACTCTAAAAGATTTGTCAGACATGATTTCCTGCACACAAATCCATGCTGACTATCCCTATCAGAACTTGACTATCTATATGTTGGTTGATCCTGTCCCTCAGTATCCTTTCCACCTACCACTGATGTCAGGCTCACTGGCCTGTAATTACCTGAGTTGAGTTCACTACCTCTCTTAAACAATGGAACAACTTTAGCCACCCTTCAGTCTTCCAGAACTTAACAAGTGGCTAAAGATGAAGCAAAAATCTCTGAAAGGGCCTCTGTAATTTTTTCCCTAGCTTCTACATTTTCTCTCCGCCCCCTCTATCAAACTATTTCAAAATTTTAAATATCTCTGCACTCTTCTCTTCCAGAGATAAGAACTCCAGGCGGTTCAGTCACTCTTAAATATTTCCATTTCTCAGTTCCAGCATTATCAGCGTCAATCCTTTCTGAATCTTCTTCAGTGCCACTAAGTAGTCTTCATTATACAGAGATCAGAAATTCACTGTGGCCTAAACAAGGTTCCATGTGATTTTAATATTATCATATCTGCTTTTTAACTCTATTCCATTATAAATGAACTCCAGAATTTTCTGTATGCTTTCTTTGGGCTTATTGTATTGTAAATATAAACATGGGTGTATATGAATTGGAAGGATTTGGCTATTCAGCCCTTCAAGGCCTGCTTTGGAATTCCATTACAGGCTGGTCTGTCTGTTTATCGAAGTCCACATTCCTACCTATACCTAAATAAACATAGATTCTTTTGCCTAACAAGAATCTATCTACAGAAGTTGCTGGAGAAACTTAGCAGGTCTGGCAGCATCTATGGAGAGAAAGGAGAATTAATGTTTTGGATCCAGAGACTATCTCCAGAACACTATTGTTCCATACTGAAGAAGGGTCACTAGACTCGAAGCATTAACTCTGTTTTCTCTCCACGGATGCCACCAAAACTGCTGAAATTTTCCAGCAATTCCTGTTTTTGTTTCAGATCTTCAGTGTCCTCAATTTTTTGTTGTATTATAAGAATTTATATACCTCCGCCTTAAAAATATTTAATGATCCTACCTAACTGCCTTCTGAGGAAGAGTTTCATATTCACACAATCCTTTGTGAGGAAAGAAAAGGTCCCTTCCTCTTTGTCCTCACAAGGATGACCCCTCGTATAAAACAACGTCCCTTAATTCTGAACTCTCCCACAAAAGGGAAGATTGTAGAATCTCTACACTGTGGAAGCAGTTCATTCAGCCCAAACCAACCCGATAACCCTGCATTTCCCATGGACAATCCACCAAACCTGCACATCTTTAAACTGTGGGAGGAAACCAGAGCACACAGACACGGGGAGAATGTGCAAACTCCACACAGACAGTTGCCCAAGGCTGGAATTGAACCCAGGTCCCTGGCACTATGAGGCAGCTGTACTAACCACTGATCCACAAGATCAGGCTGAAGCCTACATTTTTATGGCTAAGTGCAAGTTGCGTTAAGGTTTTTGGAGAAATTCTTGCCCCAGGGCCCAATGAGATTTCTTAACGCTTCTTACCAAACACACTTCATTAATCACCTACTTCACCCCCTCTAACATTGCTCATGTCTGATTCAAACCACATCTTACCATGCACCGTTCCCAGAGCAACTCTCACTCGACGGGTATCTACCTACCTTAAAAAAGGAAACCAAAGCTGCACATTGTCACGTTCAGCCATTCTAATCTTGAATGTTTCAGGTTTGGAAACATGGAGAATTTATGGTGCAGACAACTTTTCCCCAGGGGCCGATGATTTCTTTCCTATTCAATAATGTTCCATATCTGTTTTGAAAGTGACTATTAAGCTCCTTCCACGAACTCTCAGACAGTACATTCTAGCAACTTGCTGCCCCTCGTTTTCCTGCTGCAGGAAAAATGCTTTCTTAATGCTGCCTTTAGTTCTTGAAGTAATGACCTTAAATCCTCTAGCTGTCAAGTATCTCACCCATGGGCACAGAATCTCTCTATTCATTCTGTCCGGACACATCAGGACTAAAATCCTCTTTCAAAACTGTCTCTTCTCTAAGGACAAGAGACCCAGCTTCTCTTATCTATCTAAAGAACTACATTCACTCATCCTCGGACCCCTTCTCATGAATTGCTTCTCAGAACTCTCTTTCTTTCCTTCCCAAAGTGTGGTACGTAGAATTAAACACAATGCTCCAGTTGAGGCGAAACCAGATTTTTTTATTGATAAAATTTCACCATAACCTCGCTCTCCATAACTCTGTTTAAAACATTCTGTACTAATCTAATAATGAAGCCTCCCTTGTCAGGCCAGAAACGTACGTACCAAACTATTTCTCTTCAACACTGTTGAAACCTCCTTGTCTCTGCCCTTTACACTGTTACTAATCAGACCTAAAGCCTCCCATATGACCATTCTTTGCTTTGTAATTTCGCTGCCAATTTGCTCCTTTGTAACTTTTCCACCGGTCGGTGATCTATAGAATGTAACCAGTGATGGAACAGTACTTCAACTTTTTTCTTGGATTTAATCAAATAGATCCTTGATACCTCCAGGAAATCCTTTCTCTGCAACTCCCTATTCTCCATCATCAATATTGTCTCCTCTTTCCCACTCTTTACAGCCCTATATATCCTGTACCCAGTAATATTCTATACTCAGCCCTGTATTATTGAGCCAGGACTCTACTAATGCCATACCATCACATTTCTACTGACCATCTGTGTCTGAAGCTCACCAAACTTAAGCTACCAGATGCCATGCGTTCACATATGTGCATTGTAAGTCTAATTTAGATCATATTGCATTCTCTTTTACCCTGATCTTGCCTAATATCTTACTACTTCTTACTCCAGTGGTATCATCTCTGTCAAAATTCTGTTTTATTTCCTCCCTGATGTTACATTCCCATTCCCTGCTCCTTGCCATGTTTCCAGGTGCTTTTCAATGGAATTATCAAGTTGCTGAAGTGTGACACACAAATGGATTCTTCCCCACTGAGTCTTACATCTCTTTTTCATCTCATTTATCATTTCAACTTTATTAAAAACACCCTTTTATCATTCTAATACGTCTGATGATGCGAAGCACATTTTGATGCCTCTCTTGAACAATACTCCACCAGAAGTTTTTTTAATGAATTATAATTCCAAGAAATCCTTTCAATTTAGAGCCCTCTGGAACTCAGAGTTCTTTTGTGTAGGGTTTGTTCAGTACTTTAAAGATCTGGTCTTACACCACTCCTTGTGGGATGGAATGCAAACTAATCATTGCAGCACACTGTGGTATGGAGGATCAGTAAGGGATCTGACACTCCATTAGGGCAGTCTATAATGAGCTCTATACGGTGTCAGCAGGAAACACATCCAGCTTCTCACTACACTGTACGTAATCACGAAATTATTGGCTTCGTGATGGTGATTAGTCATCAGCGCTGCTGTCTCTTTCTCTCTCCAAAGGTTACATTTAGATTTTTAATTTTCTCTTCAACATTTCATGGTATTGCCGGCTGCTGGAAGGGGAATGATAATCTCCTATCAGAGGCTTGAAGTCTGCTTCATCCGCTCTGTCATGGGTTCAATCTATTTCTGTCCAGTCAGCAATAGGACTGTCGACATTACTGGCAAAGCCAGAATTTATTGCCCATCCCAAATTCCCCTTGAACAGAGTGGGCTGGAGTCCTCCTTAGGCCAGACCAGGTAAGGATGGGAAGTTTCCCTCCCAAATGGATATTAGTGAACCACATGGGTGTTAACAAATGTCTTTGTAAATTGTCATTGTTACCAATACTAAGAATGGCTGTCAATTCCCCACAGTATTATGCGACCGTATGGTTAATTAATAAAACAATATTACCACAACGCCACCCTCTCCCTCTAAAATGTAGGATTCTTCTGGATTCAAGGAAGCCGTCCATTGAAAGAACTTCATAAGAGCTTTTCAGAGCTTTCTTGGGGACCTCAATGCCTGGAGAACTTGAAAGAGCTGTCAATGAAATCCAACGATGTTGTCTACCTGGGGAGGTTTACAGTGAAGAACATCTTGTATCTGCTGCTATTTGGAAATATTCCATTTTTTTTTGGCATTGCAACCTTCAATAGTCCCCCAGCGTTGCACAACTCATAAAAAATCCAGTTATGTCACATTTGATTAGAGACAATAATGACCGCAGATGCTGGAAGCCAAAATCTGTAGATGTGAGGCTGGAAAAGCACAGCAGGGCAGATAGCACCCAAGGAGCAGGTAAATCAACGTTTCATAGAAACATATAAACATAGAAGATAGGAGCAGGTGAAGGCCATTCTGCCCTTCAAGCCTGCTCCACCATTCTTCACCATCATGGTTTATCATCCAACTCAATAGCCTAATCCTGATTCACCCCAAGTGCTATACTTAGTCACATCTTGAATACATTCAATGTTTTGCATCAACTACTTCCTGTGGTAATGAATGCCACAGGCTCACCACTCTTTGGGTGGAGAAATGTCTCCTCATCTCCATCCTAAATGGTCTACCCCAAATCCTCAGACTGTGACCTCTGGTTCTGGACACACCCACTATCGGGAACATCCTCCCTGCATCTACCCTGTCCAGTCCTGTTAGAATTTTATAAGTCTGTATGAGATTCCCCCCTCATTCATCTGAATTCTAGCAAAAACAATTCCAGTCTAGTCAATCTCTCCTCATACGTCAGACCCGCCATCCCCGGAATATGCCTGGTAAACCTTCACTGCACTCCCATGGACATGGAGAGCAAGAGCATCCTTCCTCAGAAAAGGAGACCAAGACTGCACACAATATTCCAGGTGTGGTCTCACCAAGGCCCTGTATAACTGCAACAACACATCCCTGTTCCTGTACTCGAAATCTCCCGCAATGAAGGCCAACATACCATTTACCTTCTTTACCACCTGCTGCACCTGCAAGCTTACCTTCAGCAACCGGTGCACAAGGACACCCAGGTCCCGCTGCACACTCCCCTGTCCCAATTTACAGCCATTCAGGTAATAATCTGCCTTGTTGTTTTTGCTTCCAAAGTGAATAACCTCACATTTATCCAAATTATACTGCATCTGCCATCGATTTGCCCACTCACCCAAGCTGTCGAGATCATGCTGAAGGATCTCTGCATCCTCGTCACAGTTCACCCTCCCACCCAACTTGGTATCATCTGCAAACTTGGAGATGTTACGTTTTGTTCCCTCATCCAAATCATTAATATACATAGTGAATGGCTGAGGTCCCAGCACTAATCCCTGTGGCACCCCACTAGTTACTGCCTGCCAATTTGAAAAGGATCCGTTAATTCCTACTCTTTGTTTCCTTTCTGCCAATCAGTTTCCTATCCATCTCAATACACTTCCCCCAATCTCATGCGCTTTAATCTTGCAAATTAATCTCTTATGTGGGATTTTGTCAAATGCTTCCTGAAAATCCAAATATATAACATCAACTGAATCCGCCTTGTCAACTCGACTAGTTACATCTTCATAGAATTCCAACAGATTTGTCAAGCATGATTTCTCCTTCATAAATCCATACTGACTCTGTCTGATCCTCCCACTACTTCTAAATCCTCTGCTAAAAAGTCCTTGACAATGGATACGAGATTTTTCCCTACTACCAATGTTAGGCTCAACGGTCTATAATTCCCAGCTTTCTCCCTATTTCACTTCTTAAATATTGGAGTGACATTAGCCACACTCCAATCTGCAGGGACTGTTCCAGAGTCTATAGCATCCTGGAAGATGACCACTAACGCATCCACCATCTCTAGAGTTACTTCATTTAAAACTCTGGGATGCAGATTATCAGGCCCTGGGGATTTATTGGCCTTCAATCCCAACAATTTTCCCAGCACCATTTCTTTACTAATATTGATGTCCCTCAGCTCTCCTCTCTCACTAAATCTTGCATCCTCCAACAATTCTGATATCTGATTTGTGTCCTCTTTTGTGAAGACAGAACCAAAATATGCATTCAGTTCCTCAACCATTTCTTTGTCCCATTTTATACATTCCCCGTTTCTGCCTGTAGAGGACCTACATTTGTTTTTACCAATCTCTTTCTGTTCACCTACCTATAGAAACGCTTAGCATCAGTCTTTATGTTCCCTTGTACTCTATTTTCTCCTTTTTAATCAATCCCTTCGACCTTCTTTGCTGAATTCTAAACTGTTCCCAATCCTCAGATTTATTCATTTTCTTGGCCAATCTGTGTGTTTCTTCCTTGGATCAGATACTATCGTTTATTTCCTTTGTAAGACATGGATTGGCCCTCTTAGTCATTTTGCTTTTGCGACAGACAGGAATAAACAGTTGTTGCAGTTCCCCCATGTGTTCCTTGAATGTTTGCCATTGCCTATCCACTGTTGTCCCTTTAAGTAACTCTCCCCAACTCACGCCTCATATCCTCATAGTTTTCTTTATTAAGGTTCAGTACCCTAGTCTCCAAATCAACGACCTCATTCCCCAACTTGATAAAATTTTCTGTCATGTTATGGTCGCTCTTCCCCGAGGGATCTTGCAGACCTCGATCAGCGATGATTCCCTTCTCATTACACAGCACCCAGATGGCCTACTCTCCAGTTGTTTCCTTCAGATGTTGGTCAAGAAAACCATTCCGTATACATTCCAGGAATTACCCCTCTATAGCATTGTGGCTAATTTGATTTGCCCAATCTATGTGCAGACTAAAATCACCCATAATCACCGAAATTCCCTTATCATGTGCATCTCTAATTTCCTGTTTAATGCCAGTCTCAAATTAACCACTGCAGTTTTGGGGGTCTATATATGACAGCTACTAATGTTTTTTGCCCCTTAGTATTTCTCAACTCTACCCATAAAGACTCCACATTGTCAGAGCTAATATTCTTTCTCACTATTGTGTTAATTTCCTCTTTAACCAGCAATGCTGCTCTGCCACCATTTCCTTTTTGCCTATCCTTCCTAAATACTGAATACCCTGGGATATTCAGTTCCCATCCCTGGTCACCCTGCAGCCAGGTCTCTGTAATCCTAATTATATCAGACCCGTTTACGTCCAGCTGCGCGATTAGTTCATCCTCTCTATACATGTTATCCATGATACTCTCTGCGGATGCTCCACAGTGTCCCCAGCCGCCGCTCCAGCTCTGTGACTTGAGCTTCCAGGAGCTGTAACTGAATGCACTTCCTGCATGCGTGCTGACCTAGGGGGACGGGAACTGTCCCCAGCCTGCCAAGTGGTGCAAACTTTGAGCCCTCCTGCCACTGTTTACCTCTTTAAATTATACCTGGGAAGTACTTTATATTGGATTAAATCAAATCCAGTCATCTGTAGCCCACCTTTTCTGGTCCACATACTACCCTTACAGATTAGAAGCTAACAAGATATAAGCAATAGAAGCTATAATACCTGCTACTCACCAATCAAGTGTGTCCCTTGTAGTCACCTGCAACAGGGCAAGGCCACTCACTTTCTTTTGCTTGTGGTCTTTACAGTAACTTTTTTTTTGGTGGTTGCAGGGATGGAGGGTAAGGGAAACATTGAAATAACTGTCCCTTAACACCACTTCCTCCTCAAACCCCTGTTTGTTAGTGGTGACTGCGCTGATACAAATCTTTGGCTCCAACCACCAATCAGCATCATCGCTGCCCTCCGCTGTAACCCTTAGTCAGGACTCAAGAGGTGGAGGGGAGCTCAGAAATTAATAGAGGGAGGGGTGTTGAGCTGCAGGAGGGTAGGAGAGATGGTGATAGGTGGATGCAGGTAGGCATTATTGTGATTGGTCCGTGGGAAGGCTGGAGCGGATAGGTGAGTAGGAAGATGGACAGGTTAGGTCAGGTCAGGGAGGTGAGGAGGAGGAGGAGGTCTGGACATGGGATAACGGTGGGGTTGGAAGGATTTTGAAGCTGGTGCAGTCAATGTTGAAGCCATTGGGTTGTAAGCTCCCAAGACAAATTATCAAACGTTCTTCCTCCAGTTTACATTTGGCCTCACTCTGACAGTGGAGGAGGCCAAGGATGGACATGTCGTCAGGGGAGTGGGAGGAGAAATTAAAATGAGTGGCAACCGGAAAGTCAGGTTGGTTGTTGCATGCAGAACCCACCTCCAGCAAACTTCATCCTCCTGGACACCCCCTCCCAGCCTCCTGCCCTCCCTCGACTTCTTCATCTCAAATTGCCATCGCAACATCAATCGCTTGGATCTCTCCACCCATCTCACTTATTCCAAGCTCTCCCCATTGGAACACACAGCCCTCCGCTCCAACCCCAACCTCACTATTAATCCCCAACAAAGGTCGGGGGGGAGTGGGAGTAGTATGGCATACTGATCTCTACTTCGCCAAGGCCAGACACCAACTCTCTGACACCTCCTCCCACTGTCCCCAAAATTATGACCCCACCTCTGATCACCAAGCCATCATGTCCCAGACCATCAACAATCTCATCACTTTGGGAGATCTCCCATCCAGAGTGTCCAACCTGACAGTACCCCAACACTGCATCGCCCATTTCTATCTCCTACCCAAAATCCATAAACCCAATTGCCCCAGTCGACCCATTGTCTCTGCCTGCTCCTGCTCCACTGAGCTCATGTCCTCCTACTGTGGCTCCATTCTTTCCCCTTTGGGCCAGGAACTCCCTACCTATGTTCATGACACAACCCATGTCCTCTACTTTCTCCAAAACTTTCAATTCCCTGGCCCCCAACACCTCATCTTCACCATGGACATTCAGTCCCTGTACACCTGTATCCCCCACACAGAGGGGCTTAAAAGCCTTCCGCTTCTTCCTTTCCCACAGGCCGAAACAGTGTGCCCCCACTGACACGCTTATTCGCTTGGCTGAACTGGTCCTCACTCTGAAAAATTTTTCCTCCCTTCCTCCCATTTCCTACAAACCAAACGGGTAGCACCTGCATGGGCTCGAGCTATGCCTGCCTCTTTGTATGATTTGTGGAAGAGTCCCTCTTCCGCAACTACATCAGCACCTCTTTCTCCACGATACTGATGACTGCATCAGTGTGGCCTTGTGCTCCAGCAAGGAGCTCAAACAGTTCATCAACTTTGCCAACACTTTCCGCCGTGCCCTCAGATTCACCTGGATTATTTCTGACAACTTCCTCCTTCCCCTTTCTGGACCTCTCTGTCTCCATCTCCAGAAACCGACTCACCACTGACATCATTTTCAAACCCATGGACTCCCATTACACCCCCTCTCACCCACCCACCTGCAAAAATGCTATCTTATACTCCCAACTCCTCCGCCTCCACCGCATCTGCTCCCAGGATGAGACGTTCTAACCCAGAACATCCCAGATATCCTTCTACTTTTAGGGACCGTAATTTCCCCTTCTCTGTAATTAAGGATGCTCTCAACTGCATCTCCTCCTTTTCCCAAACTTCTGTACTCAAACCCCCTCCCCCCAACTACAATCTGGATAGTCCCTTTAGTCCTCACATCCCACCCCACTAACCTCCAGATCCAATGCATTATCCTCCAACATTTCCACCACCGACAATCAGACTCCACCACCAAAAAGATATTTTACTCCCCACCCCTGTTTGCTTTCCACAGGGTCATAAATCATATAACACCGGGTTGTGGTCCAACAGTGCTGTTGTAGTCTCGCGTACTGACCTCTACCTTGCAGAGGCTGAGCGCCAGCTCTCAGATACCTCCTCCTATCATCCCCTGGACCATGACACATCAGGCCATTGTATCCACTACAGTGATTTCATTTCATCTGGTGATCTCCCCCCACTGCCTCCAAGCTGGTAGCCCCCAGCCCCTCAGGGCTCACTTCTACGTCCTCCCAAAAATCCACAAACGGGACTGTCTGGGCAGGCCCATTGTTTCAGCCTGGTCCTGCCCCACAGAACTTACCTCTTCCTACTTTGACTCAGTCTTCTCTCTCCGGTCAATCCCTGCCCATATACATCCATGATTCCTCTGACGCTTTACGCTGGTTTCAGAATTTCCAGTTTGCAGGTTTCAGCCGCCTCCTCTTTACCCTGGATGTGCAACCCCTTTACACATCCATTCCCCACCAGGAGGGTCCGCTGTCCGCTTCTTCCTGGAGCAAAGATCTGAACCGTCCCCACCCACCACCACCATCCTCTGCTTGGCCGAGCTTGTCCTCACTCTCAACAACTTCTCTTTTAACTCCTCTTTTTTTCTTCAGGTCAGAGGGGTTGCCATGGCAACCTGCATGGGCCCCAGTTCTGCATATCTCTTCATAGGGTATGTGGAGCATTCCTTGTTCCAGTCGTATTCTGGCCCCCACCCACAACTCTTTCTCCAATATATCGATGATATTATCGGTGCTGCTTCCCTCTCTTATCCAGAATTGGAAAAGTTCATCAATTTCACTTCCAATTTCCACACTGCCCTCACTTTCACCTGGTCTTTCTCTGACTCCTCCCCTCCCTTCCTTGATGTCCCTGTTTCCGTTTCTGGGGATAGACTGGCCACTAATATCCACTTTAAACCCACTGACTCCCACAGCTACCTGAAATATACATCCTTACACCCTGCTTCCTGAAAAGACTCCAACTCATTCTCTCAGTTCGTCTGTCTCCATTGCATATGTTCAGATGAGACCAACTTCGACAAGGGAGCTTCTGAAATGACCACCTTCTTCCTCAACCGAAGGTTCCCCAGCTCCGTGGTTGACAGAGCCCTCAACCAGGTCCAACGCATCTCCCGCACTTCCGCCCTCAACCCATTCTCTTCCCTCCTGCAACAGTGATAGGGTTCCCCTTGTCCTTACCTACCATCCAACCAGCATCCACATCCAGAAGATCATCAGTCGTCATTTCCGCCACCTCCAGCAAGATGCCACCACCAGACACGTATTCCCCTCCCCTCCCTTGTCCACCTTCCGCAGGGACCGTTCCCTCTGGGATACCCTGGTCCACACTTCCTTCAGCCCCAATACCCCCACACAGCTCTACAGCACCTTCCCCTGTAACCGGCGAAGGTGCAACACCTGCCCATTTACCTCCTCCCTCCCAGTATCCAAGGGCCCAAACATACCTTCCAGGTGAAGCAACACTTCACCTGCACTTTCCAGAATCTAGTCTACTGCATTCGCTGCTCACAATGCGACCTCCTCTACACTGGGGAAACGAAGCGTAGACTTGGTGACCGCTTCACAGAACATCCACATTCTGCCCACAGAAAAGACCCTGAGCTTCCAGTTGCCTGCCACTTTAACGCACCACCCTGATCCCTGGCCAACATCTCTGTCTCTGGCTTGCTGCAGTGTTCCAGCAAAACTCAACAGAAGCTGGAAGAACAACACCTCATTTTCCGCTTGAGGACCCTGCAGCCCTCCAGACTCAATATCGAGTTCAATAGTTTTAGGGCCGAAACTCTCCTATGTTCTAGACCCCTACCCCACACACCAGGCCTTGTTACCACATAGCCTACCATTACACACTACCTATTGTTAGTCACTAACAGTCCCCATTAACAACTATTCACCCTCCTGGCCAGAACAGTATCAACTCCTTTGCCTATCCAACTGCTCGTCTCTCCTTTTGGGCTCTGTCCTTCTCCCTCCCTATTTTGTGCATATAAACCGACATTTTCCCAGCTGCCAACAGTATTGAGGAAGGGTCACTTGATCCGAAACGTTAACTCTGATTTTCCTTCACAAATGCTGCCAGACCTGCTGAGATTTTCCAGCAACTTTGTTTTTGTTGTTATAGTCCAACAGATGTATTTGAAACCATTAGCTTTTGGAGCCTCTGTCCTTCTTCAGGTGTTAGTGAGAGAGGTAGCAGTATCAGACAGAGAATTTATAAGTAAAAGATCAAGGGTTCGCACCATTGATAAGGATGTACTGAACAAACTTAAGATTCTGTTAAATTTTTAATCAGTTAGAAAGCTTGAATTGATTAATATGTCTATGTAAATCCTCGAATTTCTTTCAAGTCATGGTCTTGACAGAACTAAAGGTCTTATCACTACAAAGAAGAGGTGACATTTTAGGTCAGAAAATGCATGTTAGGTGCAAGGCCTTGTTTGGAGTCTGTTTGCGTTTTGATTTGGAGTCAGACTGGTTTTATTTCTAAAGTAGGAATTCATAAAACACCACGTCAACTGATTGTCTATAAATTGTGTGCATTTTTAACAAAATAAAATGTATCTGCAAATACAATTTCACCCCATAGATTCACATGTGTGTGTGGAGGGGATGGGAGGAGAGAGAGAGTGTGTGAGTGTATGTGTGTGTGTGCGTGTGTGTGTGGGGGGGGTGGTGGAGTGTGTGTGTGTATGAGGGAGGGACTGTGTGTATGTATGCCTGTGTGTGTGAGAGTGTATAGTGCGGTGGGGTCACCTGTAGTGCGACATGAACCCAAGATCCTGGTTGGGGCCGTCCTCATGGGGTCCGAATTTGGCTATCAGCCTCTGCTCGGTGACTCCGCGTTGCTGTGTATCCTGAAGTTCACCTTGGAGGACGTTTACCCGAAGTTCTGAGTCTGAATGCTCTTGACTGCTGAAGTGTTCCCCCACTGGGAGGGAACATTCCTGTCTGGCGATTGATGCGTGGTTCCATTCATCCGTTGTTGTAGGGTCTGCAAGGTTTTGTCAATGTACCGTGCCTCGGGCATCCTTGCCTGCAGAATATGATATAGACAGCGTTGGCCGAGTCACATGAGTACCTGCTGTGCACATGGTGGGTGGTGTTCCCACGTGTGATGGTAGTCTTCATGTTGATGATCTGACGTATCTTGCAGAGGTTACCATGACAGGGGTGTGTGATGTTGTGATCGATGTTGTCCTGAAGGCTGGGTAGTTTGCTACGAACAATGGTCTGTTTAAGGTTTGGTGGTTGTTTGAAGGTGAGAAGAGGAGGCGTGGGGAGTATCTTGGCGAGGTGCTCATCATCATTGATGATGAGTTGAAGGCTGCAAAGATCATGGTGTAGTTTCTCCGCTACTGGGAAGTACTGGATGACGAAGGGCACCCTATCGGACATATCCTGCGCCTGTCTTCTGAGGAGGTCATTACGGTTTCTTGCTGTCGTATGTTGGAACGGGCAATCGATAAGTTGAGCATCAAATCCTGTTCATATGAGGGTGTCCTTCAGCACCTTCAGGTGTCTGTCGCGTTCCTCCTCATACAAACAGATTCTGTGTGTGCGGTGTCTGACCTAAAATGTCACCTCTTCTTTACACTGATAAAACCTTTAGTTCTCTCAGGACCATGACTTGGACGGAATTCGGGAATTATACATAAATATTAATCAATTAAAACCTTCTAACTGATTGAAGATTTAAGAGCATCTTGGGTTTGTTTAGCACATCCTCATCAGTGGTGTGACCCCTTGATCTTTTACTGATAAATTCTATGTCTCTCACCACCTCTCTCACTAACACCTGAAGAAGGACTGAGGCTCCGAAAGCTTGTGTTTTCAAATAAACCTGTTGGACTATAACGCGGTGTCGTGTGATTTCTGACCTTGTCCACCCCAGTCCAACACCGGCACCTCCACATCACGGCTACTATCTATACCACCAACTGCTGGCTCAAAGTGGAGAGGATCTCCAGGAAGATTGCATATATCGACAAAGTCATCAAGTTTCTACAGCAATGCCAGAAAGCACAAAAGATCCCAAAAGGATGACAGATCACCAGCCCACTCAAGTCGACCTACAACACTGGTTATGCTGAGAGACTTTGCCATCGCAGCGCTCACCAACTCCCCAAACATCTCGTACACCAACTCTACTGCAAGTGCTGTCACCTTGAAATCGAGATAGAGTCCATATTCTCAGCTTGTGCTCAAGATACAGCAGTACCGTTACGAGACACTGCCAAACAGACGAGGCACACCAAGAACAAGAAGCTAGAGAACTTGGCAACACCACCGACAATAACCAAGCCCCCCCTGGTATCACGGTTGAAAGCAGTACCACCCCGGGAAAATCCATCGTCAACTTATCCGACCACACCCTTCGACCGGACAAGATCGAAGTTCTCAGCCGAGGGCTCAATTTCCGCCCCACCACCATTGGTCTCGCTGCAGACGCGAAGGAATTCATCAGACGAATGAGACTCCGGGAATTCTTCCAAGCTGTCAGCAGTGAGAGTCCAATGAGACAACCAACAAACCAGATCATTCATCAGAGAGATCCAAGTGGAAGCGGGCAAAGACGGAGTCAATTCGGACTCCTCGGGGTTTGACAGGTTTGCTCAGGCCATCAGAGAATGTGTGAACACCTGATTCATCAGCCGCACTCACAAGGTCGCCCAGGCACAACGCAATGCCATCCGTGTTCTCAAGACCAATCGCAACATTGTCATCAAACCAGCAGACTAAGGTGGAGCCAACGTCATACAGAATAGAACAGGCTACTGCAAGGAAGTTTACCGACAGCTGAACAACCAGGAAGACTACAGACAACTACTTGCCAATCCGTCCAAGGAACATGTCCATCAACTGAACAGACTGGTCAAGTCCTTTGACCCAGTCCTTCAGATTACCCTACGCACTCTCATCCCATGCACTTCCTGCAGTGGGGACTCCTACTGCCTTCCAAAGATACACAAAGCCAACACACCTGGACATCCCATGGTACCCTGTGTGAGAACCTCTCTGGCTATGACAAGGGCATTTTGAAACCCATTGTACAGAGAACCCCCAGTTTCTGTCGTGACACTACAGATTTCTTACAGAAACTCAGCACCCACAGATCAGTCGAACCAGGAATATTTCTCGTCACAATGGGTGTTTTAGCACTCTACATCAGTATCCCCCACAATGATGGCATCACCGCAACAGCCTCAGTACTCAATACCACCAACTGTCAATTTCTAGACCCTACCCTACAACTCATCTGCTTCATCCTCAACCATGACGTCTTCACCTTTGATAACCAGTTCTTCATCCAGACACATGGAACAGCCATGGGGACCAGATTTGCTCCCCGATATGCCAACATTTCCATGCACAGGTTCAAATAAGACTTCTTTGCTGCACAGAACTTCTGACCAATGCTATACACAGATACATTGATGACATTTTCTTCCTTTAGACTCAATGGTGAGGAATTAATGAAACAACTACATAGCACTCCCTCTCTCTCTCTCTCTCTCTTTCTGTCCCGTTCACACACACACACACACACACACACACATGCACACGTGATCAGTAGTGGGGGAGGAGCGGAGTTTGTATTTGCAGATACATTTTATTTTGTTCAAAAAGCACACAATTTACAGACAGTTAGTCAATGCGGTATTTTATAAATTCCTACTTTCGAAATAAAACCAGTCTGACTCCAAACCAAAACAGAAACAGATTCTAAACAAGGTCTCACACCTAACATGCAGTGTCAGACCTAAAATATCACCTCTTCTTTACACTGATAAAACCTTTATTTCTTTCAGGATCATGACTTGAAAGAAATTCAGGGATTCACATATCCATATTAATCAATTAAAACCTTCTAACTGATTAAAGATTTAACAGCATCTTAGGTTTGTTTAGTACATCCTCATCATTGGTGTGGACTTTTGATCTTTTACTTATAAATTCTGCGTCTGATACTGCCTCCCTCACTAACACTTGAAGAAGGAACGAGACTCTGAAAGCATGTGTTTTCAAATAAACTTGCTGAACTATGACCCAGTGTCATGTGATTTCTGACCTTGTCCACCCCAGTCCAACACCAGCGCCTCTATGTCATTGTTTTACACAGGGGCTGTTCATTCCCTGACTCCCTCATCAGCTGCACACACCTGACCAATTCTTCGACCATACCTGGTACCTTTCCCTGCAACCATAAGAGGTGCAACACTGCCCCTACACCTCCCCTCTCACCTCTGTCCAAGGCCCGAAACAACCCTTCCAGATTCAGCGAAGATTCATCTTCATCCATCCTGATCTATTGCATCCATTGCTCCCGATGTGGTCTCCTCTCTCTCAGGGAGACTGAAAGCAGACTCAGGTTCCGTTTCTCGGACCATCTGCGCTCTGCATGCACCAACCAACTGGACCTTCCGGTTGCCATCCATTTTAATTCCCCCTTCCACTCCCCTGACAACATGTCCATCCATGGCCTCCTCCACTGTCAGAGTGAGGCTAAATGTAAACCGGAGGAACAACACCTGATATTTTGCCTTGGGAGCTTGCAACCCAATGGCCTCGACATTGACTGCACCAGCTTCAAAGTCCTTCCAGCCCCATCGTTATCCCATGTCCAGATCTCCCCCTCCTCCTCACCTCCCTGACCTGATCTAACCTGTCCATCTTCCAACTGACCTATCTGCTCCAGCCTTCTCATGGACCAATCACAATACCCCCTACCTGCATCCACCTATCACCATCTTTCCTACCTTTCCTCCAGCCCCACATCCCTCCCTGCATTTATTTCTGGGCTCCCCTCTCCCTCCCCAGTCCTGATGAAGGGTTTTGGCCTGAAACTTTGACTTTCCTGCTCCTTGGATGCTGTCTAACCTCCTGTGCTTTTCCAGCCTTTGATGTCCTGTCTATAAAAGCCAGTCAGTCTTATATCTGCTAAAACTGGCATCAGAAGCAGGTTTTGGCTCTTAATTCGTGTTGACTCTAACAGAAATCCTGGTGTTGAGTAAAGCTAGCACCATCTGAACAAGAAAAACGGATGGGAGCAAGAGGCACAGCTATAAAAGGCCTGAACCTCCTATTTAAGAACATTACTGTGGAGGTGTTGCTGTCTGCAATTTAACGGATGTCAGACTGGGGTTAGATGAACTAAGCAATGTTGGTGCAATCAGGGAAATGGGTAGTCCTTCTAGCAGGTGCCAACTGAATACGCTTCATAAAAATCAAAGTTCATGCCATTTCTTTGGAGGGTGAGGGAAGAGGTTAGAGCTGAAGAAGGAAAGATACGACTGTTTCATTTCTCATGGATAAGCCAGACTTCTGAGTCATGTGAAAGAATGGAGGTGCCCTGCTGTTGGAGGAGCTGGTTTGAGATCATGTAACAAGCTTTGGCCTGGCTCTGGTGGTACCAGCTATGACTATGGTGAGTAAGCACGCAGCCAGGGTGTAAAGAAAATGAGTGAGCATTTCATGCACGACAAAGGGAGTGTCGCACAATCAGAGGTGCTGTCTTTCAGATAATTGCTAAACCAAAACATTGTCAGGCACCCCAGAATGTCAATGTTTTTGCAGCATTATTTGGAAGAAGAATATTGTCGTAGAGACATACAGCATGGAATCATACCCTTTGATCCAACTGGTCCATGTTGACCGGGTGCAAAAATTGAACTAGTCCCATTTGACAGCATTTGGCCCATATGGGTCCAAACCTTTCCTATCTATGCCCCTATCCAAATACCTTTTAAATGTTATAATTGTATTTGCATCTACCACTTCTTCTGGCAGCTCGTTCCACATGCGCACTACCCTTTCTATGAAAAGGCTGCCCCTTGGGTGTCTTTTAAATCTTTCCCTTCTCACCATAAACCTATGCCCTCTAGTTTTGGACTCCCCTGCTCTGATGAAAATGCCTTGGCTATTTACCTGGAATTTAGGACATAGAACAGTACAGCACAGTACAGGCCCTTCGGCCCACGATGTTATGCCGACCTATTATCTAAGATCAATCTACCCTGCATACCCTACATTTTACTATCCTCTGTGTGATGATCTAAGAGTCGCTTAAAAGCCTCTAAAGTATCTGACTCCATTACCCCTGCCAGCAGCACATTCCACACACCCACTACTCTGCTCTACTATCTATGCCTCTGATGATTTTATAAGTTTCTATAAGGTCACCCTCAGCCTCCTTAGATCCAGCAAAAAAAGTCCCAGCCTACCCAGTCTCTCCTTACAACTCAAGTCCTCCAGTCTTGGTAACATCCTTGTAAAGTTTTTTACATCCTTTCCAGCTTAATAACATCCTTCCTATAGCAGGGCGACCAGAACTGTGCGCAGTACTCCAAAAGTGGCCTCACTAATGTCCTGTACAGCCGTAACATAATGTCTGAACTCCCATACACAATGCACTGACCAATGAAGACAGGCATGCCGAATGCCTTCTTCACCACCCTGTCTACCGGCAACTCAACTTTCAACGAAATATGTGCCAGCACCCCTAGGTCTTTCTGTTCGCCAACAATCCCCTGTGCTCTGCCATTAACTGTGTAAGTGCTGTCCTGGTTTGTCTTACCACAATGTAACACCTCGCATTTATCTAAATTAAACTCCATCTGCCACTCCTTGGCTCATTGGCCCAGCTGATCAAGATCTCATTGTACTCTAGGATAACCTTCTTCACTATCCACAATACCACTAATTTTGGTGCCATCTGCAAAATTGTTAAACATGCCTCCTATATTCTGATCCAAATGTGAGTCCAATTTCCACTGTGAAGAATCTGCTTTGGCATTCAGTGCAATACGATGGGAGCACTGCACAGAGATGCTGTCCTTCAGCTAATTGCTAATCATTGTCAGGCCTCTCAGGGCATAAATGAACTTGCACCATTATTTGGCAGAAGAATAGGGTGTTCTAACCTATCTAGTTCCCTTATTCAGCATCACTGAAAACAGATAATCTGGTCGCTATTATATTACCCTCATTGGGAGTTTGTTGTGCATAAATTGGTGCTCAAAATGGGAGGTTACGACAGTGACCATACTTCAAAAACTGCTTCAGTGACTGAACAATGTCTTGAAATAACCTGAGGTAGCAAATGCAAAGAGATAGTAGGAACTGCCGATGCTGGAGTCTGAGATAACAAGGTGTAGAGCTGAATGAACACACCAGGCCAAGCAGCATCAGAGGAGCTTTCCTGCTCCTCTGATACGAGAAATGCAAATCAATCTTTCCTTCCTCTCTCCCTCCCTATCCTAACCATGCTGTTGGAAGAAATTTAACAGCCTCACCAGGACAGCAGTAAGACCGTCTTGTCCTCACTCTCGGTCATTTGCATGTGGACATAGCATGGAGGCTATTCCCTATGTGCTCTTTGGAAAAGGACAGAAACTCCACTGTTGCATTTCACAACAATTTCAGTGTGTAATTATATGGGTTCTTTAATGTTAAGCTCCAACGTGCTTCACGGGAGGCTAATCGGGTAAAACCTGACACTGAGTCATGGAAGAATTATCAGAATAATCTTTGAAGAATGGTCTTAAAGGAAAACAGTATAGAGAGGCAGAGTATCTAGGGAAGAACCACCAGAGCCTCGGATTCAGGCAGTTGGAAGCCTGGCCAACTATGGTAAAGTGATTAAATGGGGGTGTTGTGTAAGGGCACTTGTACCTGAAATAGTTAACTGACATCATGAGATAAGCTGTGCCCATAAGGATATGGGGGTCTATCTTGAAAGGAGTTAACCAGCCTGTTTATTACCAGTTCAGTTTCAGTTGCTCCAGTCCTATTTTTTGTGGAACTGATACCAATGTGTACATATTTTTCAGTTTAGCGTGATATCGCACAAGAGACTATCACGTTAAGCCATTGCAATGCGACTAGCTATTAAGTACTATGTAATAAATTAGTTTTGTCAATCAAGACTGATTGGGAATAGTCAACATGGTTTTGTGGGTGGGAAATTGTGTCTCACTAACTTGATTGAGTTTTGAAGAGGTGACAAAGAAAATTGCTGAGGGCAGAGCCGTAAACGTTCTCTATATGGACTTCAGCAAAGCGTTTGACATCGTTTGACATAGAATCAAAGAAGCATATAATCTCTAAAGTGTGTAAAAAGGCCATTCAGCCCATCAAGTCCACAAGATCCATCCAAAGATCATCCTGCCCAAGCCCAGACCCCACCCTATCCCTGTAACTGCACATTTCCCATGGCAAACCCACTTGGCCTGCCATCCCCAGACACTATGATGGCCAATCCAGCTAACTGGCACATTTTTGGACACTGGGAGGAAACCGGAGCCCCCGGAGAAAACCCATACAGATACGGGAATAATGTGCAAACTCCACACAGACAATCGCCCGAGGCTGGAATTAAACCCAGGTCCTTAGTGCTGTGAGGCATGGTAGAATAGTTAGTAAGTTAGATGACATGGGATCCATGGGGAGCTAGCCAACTGGATCCAAAATCGGCTTGAAGGTAGGAGACAGAGGCCGGTGGTAAAGGGTTTCTTTTCGGACTAGAGCCCTGTGACTAGCAGTGTGCCAAGAGGATTGGTCTGGGCCCATAGCTTTTCATCACTTATATAAGTGACTTGGATGTGAATATTGGAGATATGGTTAGTATGTTTGCAGATGACACCAAAATTGGTGGTGTAGCGGACAGTGAAGAAGGTTATCTCAAAGTACAACAGGACCTTGATCGATAGGCCAATGGGCCGAGGAGTGGCAAATGGAGTTTAATTCGAATAAATGTGAGGTGTTCCATTTTAGTAATCATGATGTGGAGGTGCTGGAGTTGTACTGGGGTGGACAAGGTCAGAAATCAAACAGCTTCACCTGACAAAGGGGCAACACTCCAAAAGCTTTCAAATATTCCAAAATGATTTCAAATAAACCTGTTGGCCTAAACCTGGTGTCATCTGATTTCTGGCATTTTGGTAAGGCAAGCCAGGGCAGGACTTATACTGATAATGTTAGGACAGTGGGGTGCATTGCCGAACAAAGAAACCTAGGGGTGCAGGTTCATAGTTCCTTGAAAGTGGAGTTGCAGGTAGACAGGGTGGTGAAGAAGGCATTTGGCAAGCTTGCCTTCATTGTTCAGACCAGTGAGTATAGGAGTTGGGACATCCATGTTGCGGTCATACAGGAATTTGGTGAGATCACTTTTAGAATACTGAGTACAATTCTGATTACCCTTTTGCAGGAAGCATGTTGTTAAACATGAGAAGGTGCAGAAAAGATTTACAAGGATGTTGCCAGGGTTGGGGGATTTAAGCTATCGGGAGAGGCTAAAAAGGCTGGGGCATTTTTACTTGGAGCAACAGAGGCTGAGGGGGTGAACTTATAGAGGTTTCTAAAATCATGAGGGACATGGATAAGGTGAATAGCCAAGGTCTTTTTCCTAGAGTGGAAATGTCAGAAACTAAATGGCATAGGTTTAGGGTGAGAGGCGAAAGGTATAAAAATGACCTGGGGGGAGGGGGTAACTTTTTCACACAGAGGGTGGTCAGGTATGGAACAAGATGCCAGGAGAAGTGGTGGAGGCGGGTACAATTACAACATTTAAAAGGCATCTGGATGAGTAAATAAGTAGGAAGAGTTTAGAGGGATATGGGCCAAATGCTGGCAAATGGGACTGGATTAATTCAGGATATCTGGTCGGCATGGACGAATTAGACCAAAACGTCTGTTTCCGTGCTGTATGACTCTAAGAGTGAGTCTCCCTTCTGCCAAAGGTGCCAGTGGGCGTGACAGGCACCATGCTAACACCAGGATGGATTCTATTACATATACCATCAGGGTTCCATTAAGAGGGATAGAGTTCCAGCAGAACCATCATGTAAATTGGCTCCATCAGGATTCCTATCCCAAGTATAAGCGATATTCCAATCTAGCCCCTCCTTCAGCCTGGGAACACTGGTACTGAAAAACAATTCAGCTTTGAAAACCAATGATGAGCAATAAAAGGTCATGATCTTTGAGGTTAAAGCACTTCACAGGATGGGAGACGAAGCACATTTTCAACTGAAAGGCTGATAAGGTCTCTCACAATGAAAACGATTTGCAGAAGCCTTGCTATACCAACGAGGCTCCTTTAATTGGGCAGATCTGGAAAGACTGTGTCTGGGCGCCTGAGTTGTGACAAGTTCCAATTTGTTAGCACTGCCACTGCCTCCCTGCCAACCTTGGCACCTTACAGGGGAGCAGAATGAAATTTAATGAGTACAAGGAGTGAGATGGATTGCCAGCTCATTTCGCTTTATAGAGATGTGTACAATCCCCAAGCGAAATTGAAACTAAATCAGGCCAGACCACTCACAAGGGATTTTTTTCCTTTTCCTCACTGATTGAAGAAGAGGAATGGCAATGGGGTTGACAAAAACAGGAATTGACGATACCAACATTATTACAGATATCAAATATCACGCCGTATATGTGACCAACATATTCAAGTTGAGATTTTAATTTGATTTTTGGAGACAAGGGGTTGAGGTTTCTATTGGGCATTGAGCCAGATATCAGCGGCAGATCAAACTGCACAACTTTGCATACCATGTGGCCACCTGTACTTTCACTGTCCAATTACCCTCATTGGCAGAGTAGGACAAGGCACTGAGGACCCCATGAGAGGGATTGGAGGGTTGGATGATGGGCACGTCCCCTGGGTAAGGCGGGTATCACTAAGTCAAGAGGACACAGACATGTCCCCTGGGTGAGGCGGGTATCACTGAGTCAGGAGGACACAGACATGTCCCCTGGGTGTGGCAGATATCACTGAAGCCAGCAGTGCACGACAATGAATGGCCACCGCTGATAGAGCCTTTGGTGTCGAGGGAAGCCTTCCACAAGTTGACCGATTTGGTTGGGGCGAGGTGATGGCCCAGTGTTGTTATCACTGGTCTATTCATCTAGACACCAAGATAATGTTCTAGGGAACAGAGACAGAATGCTGGAGAAGCTCAGCAGGCTTGGCAGTGCCTGGGGGCAGCAGGGAAAATTAACGAGTTGAGTCCAGTGACCCTTCTGCAGAACTTGCCATCCTGACTCGGTCTGGTGCACATGTGACCGCAGACCCATTGCAAAAAGGTTGACTCTTAACTCAAGGTAGGGATAGGCAATACATGCTGGCCTAGTCAGTGATGCCCAGATCCTGTGAATGAATTTTATGAAATGATCTCAACCACACCTCAAGGCCCTCTGACCTCCTGCTGCTCCCAGTTCCCAATCGACTAGAAGATCATCCACTTCCAGGCTAATCTCCATCAGTGTCAGGAGTATGATCTTCAAGTAAAGTCTTGATGACTGTGGTAGGCGACATGTCTCCATTGTGCGGTCAGTTTATTTTCCTTATTCATTTCAAGGGATGTGAGCATTGCTGGTTGGACCAACATTTATTGCCCGTCCCTAGTTGCTCTTGAGAAGGTGGTGGTGAGCTGCCTTCTTGAACCACTGCAGTCCGTTTGGTTGGAAATTGGGGCCCTTTAGATACTGAATTTTCCTTCTCATCACTGAGTATTTCATTTAACAGCTATTACAGTTAACATTCCATAATTCTAGTAATGACAGACAAAAGGGGACAATTATAAAAAAACACTGAGGTGACAATGTCTATTGAACTAGCATCAACAATTTATCTGACAACCAACTGTACCCTAAAATCAGTATGTTGCTTTCAAAAATAGGAAGTGTTTCTTCTTGGAATGAATGGTAAACCATTCAGATGAGTGCAGGCAAGAGGACAATGTTGTGAGTAGCTGCCCAATGGTCATTGTCCAAGAGGGTTTAGACAAGTGATTGACAAAACAGAGATGGACAGCTGTCAAAATAATGTGTATCAATAAGGAAAGCTGGAGAGAGATGGGTACAAGCAAGGGAACATAAAGATGTAAGAAGTACTGTAGAAGTAGGAATAGGCCATCTGGCCCCTTGAGTCTGCTCACCATTCAATAAGACCATGGCTGATCTCTCTCAGTTCCAGATCGAGTTACCTACCCACTCACCACAACCCTTAATTCCCTTGCAGTTCAAAAAAATCTATCTATCTTCGCCATAAAAACATTTAACAGGGAAGCCTCAGCTACTTCACTGAGCAGGGAATTCCGCAGATTCACAATCCTTTGGTTAAGAAGTTCCTCCTTAGCTCAGTCCTAAATCTGCTCCCTCTTAGTTTGAGGCTATGCCTAACCACTATCTTCCTGACAAAAGAACAGGAGTTCCCCTACATCAGAGATAGTGTGAACTGCAGATGCTGGAGACTGAGATAACACAGTGTGGAGCTGGAGGGACACAACAGGCCAGACAGCGTTAGAGGAGCAGGAAAGCTAATGTTTCGGGTCGGGGCCCCTCTTCAGAAAAGTGTATGTAAGGAGATTATATTATGTAAGGAGACCAAACTATACACTGTGTGTAGTTTGGTCTCCTTACATAAGGAAAGATATACTTGCCTTAGAGAGAGTGCAACAAATCTTCTTCCCCTGACTAATTACTGGAAAAAGAGAATTTTCTTATGGGATGGTATTGAGTGGAGTAGGTCTATAGTCCCTAAGGTTTAAAAGAATGAAAAGTAATCTAACTGAAAAGTGTATTGCCTGCTGAAGAGTTTTCCCAGAGTAAACACTGGGAGACTGTTGCCTCAGCCTTGGAATGTCTCATCCTGGGAGCAGATGCGGCGGAGGCGAAGGAATTGGGAATATCTCCCAATAAAAGTGTTGAGATCTCCAACACTTCTCTCTCCTTCCTGGACCTCTCTGTCTCCATCTCGGGCAACCACCTAGAGACAGATGTCCATTTCAAGCCCACTGACTCCCACAGCTACCTGGAATACACCTCCTCCCACCTACCCTCCTGCAAAAATGCCATCCCCTATTCCCAATTCCTTCGACTCCGCCGCAACTGCTCCCAGGATGAGACATTCCAATCCCGCACATCTCAAATGCCCTCATTCTTCAAGGACCGCAACTTCCCCCCC
>JAHRHZ010000133.1:80813659-80839278 GCA_024137785.1 Ginglymostoma cirratum
GTGTGTGTGTTGTGAACTCTATTATCAGGGCCCCTCACCAATGCTGTAGGTGAGCAGAGCCTCCCACGGTTACTGCCAGATTTCATCAATTCTCTTCAACATGTAAAATTAAAATCCAACCCTTGTTCACAAACACCAGTTTCAGTCTGTATCGTGACGAGGACACACCGACGGTTTCAGTTGGAATGGAACGCCCAGTCTGCCCAGAATGACTGAGCCCGCACAGCACGGAGCTGGAGGAACACAGCATCCAAGCAGCAGGAGAGTTGATGTTTCAGCATGACTCTGACTCCAGGACCTGCAGTTCCTGCTATCACCCAGAATCACAGGTTGCCTTCTGTATTCTCCGCATTGCCCCTACACGGGTAAAGGTCCACTTGTCACCCTCTGCTCCAATCACTCAGGAAGCCAGAGCAGGATGGAAGGCATCGCAATGGAAACTGATCATATCATCATCATCCATCATTCACTCTCTGACATTCAGGTCATTGAACAGTGAACATGAACAGACCGTCAAATCTCACACTGTTCCTGAGATGATTTGTTTTCTGTGATGTCACTTTTACTGACTGAATGTGATCTGATAAATCATCAAATGATTGCTCCAGAGTAAAGCTCCCTCTACACTGTCCCCATCAAACACTCCCAGGGCAGGGAGTGCGCAGGGTTAGATACAGAGTAAAGCTCCCTCTACACTGTCCCTATCAAACACTCCCAGGGCAGGGAGTGCGCAGGGTTAGATACAGAGTAAAGCTCCCTCTACACTGTCCCCATTAAACACTCCCAGGACAGGGACAGCACAGGGTTAGATACAGAGTAACACTCTCTCAGGTTATTCTGAGTCAGAAATCACACTACACCAGGTTATAGTCTGACAGGTTTATTGAAGAACACAGAGTGTTGCTCCTTTGTCAGTCGATGCCCTGGTTTCATTCAGTCTCGCCTACTCTTGCCCTCACCTGCAGGGGTCCCATAATTCTCGACTTGCCTACAACATCTGATTACAGGTTGTCTCCTAGCCAGCTTCTTCTCACTGATCTTCAGTGGCTCGTGCATTGGATTTAGTGTCCCAGGCTTTACCTTAAGACAGCGTCAATGTGAGTCCAGCTCCAGGAACAGTACACCTACTTCATTGGGTTCCTAACCCAGAGGCCAGGGGCAGTTATTTGGAGGATGTGAGCTTGTATTGAACTGCAGCAGTGTTGAAAAGTACTTTGATGAATTAAATGAAGGTGGCACATGTGTGAACCACTCGTCACACAGGATCATAAATCATACCCATCCATCTGTGATATCAGACAGGAGACTGCAGAGTGTGTTACACTGCCATGTCATGGTTACTGTATGAGGAGCAGATCTAATCATTAGTCACCAGGGTGTTATCTAAGTTGAGGGATGGGAAGGGTGGCAGTGTTATGTCATTGCATTGATTCCACTTCAGACAGTCTTATACCTTTGAGGCCATGGCATAACACATTATAAAGGTACCCACCTCACCTTCAGTAACTCTGTCTGTGAAATGGAATCTGGGCAGTGTGTTCATTCAGTTAGTTATGTCTATGTAATGTACAGGAACATCAGTAAGCAAAGAACCCAAAGTATTTTTCAGACTGTGATATAAAGGTAATTAAACAATTAATGCTAATCAACAGCAAGACATCGTTTATTGTTTCAACAATAAACCAGACTTTATGTTCCAACAGCTAACGTAAAGGGCAACATCCAAACCAGTTCATTTAGGAGTGGTCTTTGATCCAAGAAGCTATATCAGACTTCCTGATGGAAGAGTCTTGGCTTTTTTGTAAGATTGGGGGAGATACCCAACGCTCAGACAGAAACATTTCTGTCTTAGTTTGGCGAAGTTCTGCAGGATTCTGTGCTGAAGGTGGAAGTGTTAAGCGGTTCGCATGCGAAAGGGACGTGATTGTTTACATTTTGTTAAAATCAATTATATCAGTATAAGATATCGAGTAATAGTTCAAGACCAGATGTGTTTGGGTAAAACCCCGAGGGGATTATTTGAAGCTGAGAAAATTTATGCTCAGATATATGAAGCCTATCAGGTTCCACAGGCTGGAAGTTATGGTTAAATGAAATCTACAGAGGTGAGAGAGATTCTCTGGTTTGAATACTGTAAAGGAATAGCTTGAGGATCTGTAAAGGACTGTATCGGAATCTGTAAAAGAGTTGTCTTTGTGATTCCAAGGTGTACAGCTGGCCAAGCAGCATCAGAGGGGCAGGAAGGCTGACATTTCGGGCCTAGGCCCTTCTTAGATTATGCGTTACTGTTTGTTTTTAAATCATTAAATACAAATAGTTTGCTTTACTCCAATTTACCTTCAATTTTTGAGTAATTAATGGCATAATCACTTATTTACGTTCCAGTGAGGCTACCTCCTTAAAACCATCAAAAAAAAACAAAATGTGATCTAGCGGGCCAGATTTCAGTCTGGGATCTGACTCCTCCAGTAAAAACATCAGCTGGGGGATCATAACTCTACATTATTATGGAAATCCCTTTTCAACCTAATGGTGTCAATACTAGAAATGTGTTTCACTGGACAAGCTAATTGTGAAATAACTACGTGGTTATTTTCCACCACCTTTAAACAGCCAATACATTATGATCAGAGATAAAAGGTACTGCAGATGCTGGAGAATCCGAGATAACAAGCATGGGGCTGGATGAACACAGCAGGTCAAGCAGCATCATAGGAGCAGGAAAACTTGACGTTTCGGGCCTAAACCCTTCATCAGATTCTGTCATTTGGAATCACAGATTCTTTAATTTACCGGGAGCATTGCGGCAGGAGCTCTTCCTTTGTGTCTACACTTCTCTAAACCTGAGATGAGAAACCTGAACTGTGTTTGAATTTGAATCAAAATACCTTTAAATCTGTTCTGTCCATCTTGAGCTCCCTTCAAAGGTTGTCAGCTATGTCCGCACAGATAGAATCTCAGAATCCTGACTGGACTGAAGCATCTCATTAAATATTTACATTTTACCAAAGCAACCTTACCTTTCCTTCTTTCTAATACAGGAATCTGTCCTTCTATGACTTTCATCTTTCAAAGTCATTACATTCCCTCTGCAGCACTTTTAATATGTTTTACTAGTAATCCAATCCTCAGAACTGATGGCTAATGACAATTCACCACCAACATCAGATGATCTGCACGCACACACACACACACACACGCACGCGCACACACACAGACATACACTGCACACAAGAATCCACTGTATTTTGCAGTAATTTCCCCCCCTATTCAGAAGTTATTTGTCTACAAGGATCAGTTGTTAATGATGCCAAAATATGATCCATTCCTGTGAGGTTGCCCAGCTCCAGACAATATTCCTTCCTGAGTCAAGCAGCTTTTATACCCTCAGACCTTGCAAACAACGGCTTCATATTGACAGTGCTGTTCTGTGGGGCAGCTTCAGCAGCTGAAAGGTGATGGCATAGTTCAAATGTCATTGAACTAGTAATGCAGAGACCCAGACTAATGCTCTGGGGTATGGTTCCAAATTCACTATGCTTGACAGTGCAGTTTACGTTTGATAAAATCTGGAATTAAAGGCTAGTCTGTAACAATTGTAAAAACCCATCTGGTTCATTAATGTCATTCAGGGAAGGAAATCTGCCACCATTATTAAGGATGGATAACTTATTTCCAGATTTTTGCTTCCGCCCACCCCAGAACATTTGTGTTATCCAGCTCATACAGACCCCCTTCCTGTTTCTTACCACTCTCTATGTCTCTTCTCATCCAAGAAATCCTGGGTTCCTTTGGCTGAGCTTTGCCCATTATGGGAAAATAACCCTACAGTTCATACAGTCATAGAGGTGTACAGCGTCAAAAGATACCTCTCGGTTCAACTGTCCATGCTGACCAGATTTCCTAAACTGATCTAGTCCCAATTGCCAGCATTTGGCTCATATCCCTCTAAACCCTTCCTATTCATGTACCCATCCAGATACCTGTTAAATGCTGTAATTGTACCAGCCTCCACCCCTTCCTCTGGCAGCTCATTCCATACACGCACCACCCTCTGTGTGAAAAAGTGCACTCTACGTCCCTTTTAAATCTTTCCCCTCCCACCTTAAACTTACACCCTCTAGTTCCTGAACAATTTCTTCTCTCAAAACAGGATGCTGTTCCATTACTACTTTGCCTGTCGATTTTTGGTTCTGATGTTTTTTATCCATTCATGGGATATGTCTCTGGCTGGGTCAGCATTTATCGCCCGTTCCTAGTTATCCTTTGAGAAGGTGGTGGTGAACTTCTTTCTTGAGCCGCTGCATTCCTCCTGCTGTGGGTTGACCCATAATGCCCTTCAGGAGGGAATTCCAGAATTTTACTCAGCAACACTGAAGGAACGGTGACATATTTCCAAATCAGGATGGTGAGTGGCTTGGAGGGGAACTTGCAGGGCCTGGTGTTCCCATGTATCTGCTGCCCTTGTCCTTCTAGATGGAAGTGGCCGTGGGTTTGGAAGGTGCTGTCTGAGGATCTTTGGTGAGTTTCTGCAGTGCATCTTGTAGATGGTACACACTGCTGCTACTGAGCGTCGGTGGTGGAGGGAGTGGATGCTTGTGGATGTGGTGTCAATCAAACAGGCTGCTTTGTCCTGGATGGTGTCGAGCTTCTTGAGTGTTGTTGGGGCTGCACTCATCCAGGCAAGTGGGGAGTATTCCATCACACTCCTGACTTGTGCCTTGTAGATGGTGGGCAGGCTTTGGGGAGTCAGCAGATGAATTACTTGCCACAGTGTTCCTGCCCTGCTCATGTAGCCACTGTATTTATATGGTGAGTCCAGTTCAGTTTCTTGGAAATGAGTGCTGACGGTTGGAAAAGTCCCATAGACTGTGAATGAATAATTCCTGAAACCTGTCACGGTAATCAGAAAAATCTTTCGTACCCATTATATTGATCTCTTTGTTTGGTTGTGAATGGGAAGAGAGAAGCTAAGACAATGGTTGAAGGGGGTTATAATGGAGAGAACGCAAAATCCTATCATACCCACCAAGAAAGACTGAGCAAGCTGGAGTCTCTCCTCTAGCATATAGGCGAACTGATAATGGTCTTTTAAGGTTATGCAGTAGTTTGATGGTGTGGACATGGAAATCTTTCCATTTTGGGGTGTTATTCCAGTTTTGACATGGAACTAATATTAGGGGCCATCAATATCAGATAGCTACAAATAAATTCAAGGGTGTTCAAGAGGAACATCTTTATCCAAAGATCAGTTAGAATGGGCAACTCGCTCCAACATCTAGTGGTTGAGGTGTTTGGTACTGATGTATCCCAAGGACTATCTAATCTATGTCCCTTACTCATGCTTATGTTAATAGGAGGGTTAGAACCAATGTTTATGCGATATAAAAATGTAGACCATAAACATTGGCTTGTTGGGCTAAACAGGCACTTTTTTTTGTTCAGTAATTGTCTTGTCATGCTGCTCAGTCAGTTTTAGAAATAATACGTTCTCAGGGTTTTAGCTGATAAGTGATTGGAAATACTGGAGGCACAGTCTCACGTGCAGGAAATGTTCATTATTTTTCATCATTGCATTGAGTCAACTCATAAAAGATGCTCACACTGTTTGAGCACAGGGGCCCTGATGTCAGGCTGATGTCTATGACCAATCCAAGTGTGTTCAAGTACCTGGGGATGTTTATTTAGCATTGTTGACGCAATGATGTACATTATTGTTAGTGGAGGCTGAAATGTGGGTCAGAAGACTGGAGCAAATGCCTGTTATTCTTCAAATTGTGTGTAGTGAGAACAATTATATCTCCCAGAATAGGTAGACAGCACCTTAATTAAACATCCAAAAGGTGGCACGTCACACACTGCAGCATTGGTAAATTGGCCGAGAACATGTGCTTAGAGAGATATCTTCCAACTATGTCAAGCTAACATCTAAAAAGAACAACTACAGATAGACTTAGTAAAAACTTTGCTGTCCATATCCCAATTTTCACTGAATTCCATTCATCCATCACCCCAGTGCTCCCTGACCAATATTAGCATCTGGTCTCAAATGAAAGCTTTTTAGCATTTTCCTGAGTGCTGGTTGCCTCAAAGCACTTTAGAGCTGAAGAAGTGGTTGTTTAAGTGTATTCACTGTTAGTATCCTTCCTGAAGACATTCAGGTCTACCTCCACCAAAACCAATATAGGGGAGGCAATGGCCCAGTTGTATTACCGCTGGACTGTTAATCCAGAGACCCAGATAACTCCCGGGGACCTGGGCTTGAATCCCGCCATGGGATCTGGAATTAAGAGTCTAATGATGACCGTGAATCCATTGTTGATTGTTGGAAAAACCCATCTGGTTCACTTATGTCCTTCAGGGAAGGAAACAGCCATCCTTACCTGGTCTGGCCTACATGCGACTCCTGACCCACAGTAACATGGATGACTCTGAACTGCCCTCTGGGCAATTAGGGATGGGCAATAAATGCTGCCTGGCCAGCGATGCCCTCATCCTGTGAATGAACAAAGGAGAATGGACCCAGATTCCCAGTAGCTGGCACAAGTAACACACACCAGCATCGGTTACCCAACACACTAAAGACACACTAAAGTTCCAGGGAGGGCACAGAAAACTCTCCACAGACACTTTGAAACTCTCCTTGAAGCAAAGCACCTGCGGCATTAGTGATTGGAAGAAGCTTGCACAGAAAACGACAACAACTTGTCCATCAGTCACACTTTGGGTCCAAATGCCTCACGGCTGCAGTGAAGGGAACAAATCCCGTTGTTAGTGTGCCACTGAGCCTACACAAAAACATGACACTGTACCCAAAGATCTATGGGCTCCAACTGCGTTCACCTTCAAGACTACCAGGCAGATTCCTCGGATGGCCAGTCTGTATGAAGAGAGATTGGGTCGGTTAAGACTATACTCATCGGAGAAAAGGGGGTTGGGGGTGGTTTATATAAAACCTTTAAACTTTTTCCATTCATTCATGGGATCTTTTAAATTCATTCACGGGATGAGGGTGTTACTGGCTAGGCAGCATTTATTGTCCATCTCTAATTACCCAGAGGGCAGTAAAGAGTCAACCACATTGCTGTTACCTCAACCAAAACAAAGGACAAGGGCAGTAGGTGAATGCGAACTTACTGCTTGCAAGCTCCCATCCAGCTGTGGAACTACATTGCTGTTGCTTTGGAGGGACCTTCTTTCAAACGAGACACTGAACCAAGGGTGTTTCTTCTCTCTCAGATGGAAATTAAAGATCTTGTGTGTTAAAAGACACACAATATTTAACACTGTTGGAAGAAAGCCTGTTAAGAACAAGCTGAGATGGAGGAAAGCTTGTAAAGAACAAGCTGTCCAGTTGATCTCTCCCGTTTCTCAAATGAAGATCCTCTCACTGAACCCAAGATGGAATATAACAAATGCTGGAGATCACTGTGGGTCAGGCAGCATACATGCAGAGAGAGAAAGCTAATGTTTCGAGTATAGATGACTCTTCATTACAGCTTAAGTGAAATGTGGAGAGGGCAAGTTGATAGCTCAGATTAAGTAACTGGAACAGGAGAATAGCAGACCAATAGAACATAGAACAGTGCAGCACAGTACAGGCCCTTCGGCCCACGATGTTGTGCCAAACTTTTACCCTAAACCTAAGGTCTATCTAACCCCCACCCTTACCTTACACTATCATCCATATGCCTATCTAATAGCCGCTTAAATGACCCTAAATGAGGCCAACTCCACTACCCTCTCTGGCAATACATTCCACGCCCCGACCACTCTCTGAGTAAAGAACCTACCTCTGACGTCTCCCATATATCTACCTCCACTCACTTTAAAAATATGACCCCTTGTAATAGCTACCTCCACCCTAGGAAGAAGTCTCTGGCTGTCCACCCTAGCTATATCGCTCATCATTTTGTACACCTCTATCAAGTCACCTCTCATCCTTTCTCTTTCTAAAGGGAAAAGCCTTAGCTCTCCCAACCTTTCCTCGTAAGACCTTCCCTCTATTCCAGGCAACATCCTGGTAAATCTCCTCTGCACCTTTTCCAACACTTCCACACCTTTCGTATGTGTCTAACTGCCGGACTGGAAAAGTCAGTCCCACTGGGGCGGGGGGAGGGGAGAGAGGACAAGGCGACAGAGAATATAACAAGTAAAGCTAAAAGAAAAGGAAGAAATGGGAGTTGGTTCACAATTTGAAGCTGTTGAACTGAATATTAAGTTCAGAAATGAGCTGTGATGTTGCTTACTCCATACAGCTATCCTCGAGTGACTAGCTGTGTGGAGTTTGCACACTCTCCCCGTGTCTGTGTGGGCTTCATCTGGGTGCTCCGGTTTCCTCCCACAGTCCAAAGAAGTGCAGGTTACGTGGATTGGCCATGGCAGGGATGGGGTAGAGGTGAGGGTAGGGTGGGATGCTCCTCAGAGGGTTGGCGTGGACTCACTGGGCCGAATGGCCTGCTTCTACACTGTAGGGATTCTATGGAGGTTGTGAAATACCTAGTCTGAAGATGACGTTCCTCCAGTTTATGCTATGATTCACTGGAGCACTGCAGACATGTGAGCATGCAAGCAGGACACTGTGTTAAGATGACTGACTATGGGAAGGTCAGGGTCCTGCTTACACACAGGCTGGAGGTGTTCCGCAAAACAATCACCCAGACTGTATCAGAGATAAAAGGTACTGCAGATGCTGGAGAATCCGAGATAACAAGCATGCCTGAAACGTCAAGTTTTCCTGCTCCTATGATGCTGCTTGACCTGCTGTGTTCATCCAGCCCCATGCTTGTTATCTCGGAATCACCCAGACTGTGTTTGGTTTCTCCAATTTAGAGTTGGCCAGATTAGGTGCAGTGACTACAATACACAGGATTGGAGGAAGTACAAGTAAAATGCTGTTCTACCTGGAAAAACTGGTTAGGCCCTTGGACGGTGAGCAGGAAGAAGGTTAAGGGGCAGGAATTGCACCTTCTGCGGTTACATGGCAAGGTGCCATGGGAAGGAGGAATGGTGTGAGTGGTCGATGAATGGACTAGGGTGTCCTGGAGGGAAGGCTCCCTGTGAAATGCAGAGGTGGGGAAGTGAGGGGAAAATGTGTTTGGTGGTGGCGTTCTGCTGGATCCTTTGAATACAGAGGCTGGTGGGATGAAAAGTGAGGACAAAGGAGACCTGAACATGCTGTTGTGAGTGATGGGAAGGGGCAAGGGTGGAAGCACAGGTGTCAGGTCGGATGTGGTTGAGGGCCCTGTCAGCCGCAGTGGGTGGGAAACCACGGTTATGGAAGAAGGAAGCTAAGTCAGCAACACTGTTATGGAAGGTGGCATCATCCAAACAGATACGACGTAGGTGAAGGAACTGGGAGAATAGGATGGAATCCTTGCAGGATGTGGGGTGTGAAGAGCTATAGCAATGGTAGCTTTGTAGTGGACAGTTTATTTTCCAAAATGGAAACAGAGAGGTCAGAAATGGACCGTGTGAAAGTTATAGAGGGGTGGAAAATGGAGGCAAAATGAACAGATTTTTCAAGGTTCAGGGCAGGAGCATGAAGCAGCACTGACGTAGGCATCTAGGTACTAAAAAACCAGTTGTGAGAGGGGGCCAGTGTAGGACTGGAACAAAGATTGTTCCCCATACCCCACACAGAGGCAGGAATAACAGGGACCCATGCAGGTGCCCATAACCACTCCTTTGACTTGGCTGAATGAGATGAATTAAAGGAGAAATTGTTCAGTGAGAGAAAAATGTTCAATCAGGCGGAGGAGAGTGGCGATGCATGGGGATTGTTCAGGTCTCCGGTCTAAGAAGAAGCTGAGAGATTGCAGACCGTCCTGGTGGGGAATGGAGGTACAGAAGGATTGGACATCCATGGTGAACAGGAGGCAGTTAGGGCCAGGGAACTGGAAATTGTCAATATGGTGGAAGGCATCAGAGGAATCGCAGATGTGGGTGGGCAGGGTCTGGACAAGTGGAGGCAGGATGGAGTCAAGGTAGGAGGAAACAAGCTCAGTGGGGTAGGAACAGTCTGATATGTGTCCTGCTCACACGCCCATATGTCTGTCTTTGGCATACTGCAGTGCTCCAGTGAATCACAGCGCAAACCGGAGGAACATCATCTCATTTTCAGACTAGCCTTCCTGCTCCTCTGATGCCGCGGTCATCCACCTCTACACCTTGTTATCTAATTTCCAGACTAGGCAGGTTACAGCCGCTGGACTTAATATTGAGTTCAACAGCTTCAAATTGTGAACCATATCCCATTTCTTCTTTTTCTTTTAGCTTTACTTGTTATATTCTCTGTCACCTTGTCCTCTCTCCCCCTCCCCCACCCCAGTGGGACTGTCGGGTCTTTCCAGTCTGGCAGTTACACACACCATTGTTCTGCCATTCTCACATTCCTATCTCTTAATCTGAACTATCAGCATCCTTTCTTCCCCAACACTCTACCACGCCACTCCACCCCCGCCCAACTACAGCATAAATGCTGCCTCCTCCTCCCTTCACTTCAGCTGTGACGAAGAGTCATCTCGGGTCGAAGCGTTACCTTGCTCTCTCTCCATGGATGCTGTCTGACCCACTTTGATCTCCAGCCATTTGTTGTTTCCAGTTCAGATTCCAGCATCTGCTGTAATTTGCTCCTACTTCAGGACGGAATCTATTTGTTCTTGAGAATGTAGGATTGAAGGAACATCTCACAACTATTTCCTGACTAAGATAACTAGAGGTGGAGCTGGATGAACACAGCAGGCCAAGCAGCATCACAGGAGCAGGAAAGCTGACATTTCAGGCCAAGACCCTTCTTCAGAAATGGGGGAGGGGAAGAGGAATCTGAAATAAATAGGGAGAGAGGGGGTGGCGGATAGAAGATGGATAGAGGAGAAGATAGCTGGAGAGGAGACAGACAGGTCAAAGAGGCGGGGATGGAGCCAGTAAAGATGAGTGTAGGTGGGGAGTTATGGAGGGGATAGGTCAGTCCAGGGAGGACGGACAGGTCAAGGGGGCGGGATGAGGTTAGTAGGTAGGAGATGGGGGTGGGGTGTGAGGACGGGATAGGTGGGAGGAAGGACAGGATAGGGAGGTGGGGACGAGCTGGGCTGGTTTTGGGATGCAGTAGTGGGAGGGAAGATTTTGAAGCTTGTGAAGTCCACATTGATACCATTGGGCTGCAGGGTTCCCAATGGAATATGAGGTGCTGTTCCTGCAGCCTTCGGGTGGCATCATTGTGGCACTGCAGGAGGCCCAGGATGAACATGTCATCTGAGGAATTGGAAGGGTGTTGAAATGGTTCGCGACTGGGAGGTGCAGTTGTTTAGTGCGAACCGAGCGTAGGTGTTCTGCAAAGCGGTCCCCAAGCCTCCGCTTGGTTTCCCTGATGTAGAGGAAGCCACAACTGGTATAGCGGATGCAGTATACCACATTGGCAGATGTGCAGGTGAACATCTGCTTGATGTTGAAAGTCTTCTTGGGGCCTGGGATGGGGGTGAGGGAGGTGGTGTGGGGGCAGGTGTAGCACTTCCTGCGGTTGCAGGGAAAAGTGCCAGGTGTGGTGGGGCTGGAGGGGAGTGTGGAGCGGACAAGGAAGTCCTGGAGAGAGTGGTCCCTCCAGAAAGCAGATTATAGTGGGGAGGGAAAAATGTCTTTGGTGTTGTGTCAGATTGCAGATGGTGGAAGTGTCGGAGGATGATGCGTTGGATCCGGAGGTTGGTGGGGTGGTACATGAGGAAGAGGGGGATTCTGTTTTGGTTATTATTGCGGGGAGGGGGTGTGAGGGACATGTTACGGGAAATGCGGGAGACACGGTCGAGGGCGATCTTGACCATTGCGGGGGGGGGAACGTTGCGGTCCTTGAAAAACGAGGACATCTGAGATGTTCGGGAGTGGAATGCCTCATCCTGGGAGCAGATGCGGTGGAGGTGAAGGAATTGGGAATAGGGGATGGCATTTTTGCAGGAAGGTGGGTGGCAAGAGGTGTATTCTTGGTAGCTGTGGGAGTCAGTGGGCTTGAAATGGATATCGGTTTCCAGGTGGTTACCAGAGATGGAAACAGAGAGGTTCAGGAAGGAGAGAGAGGTATCAGAGATGGTCCAGGTGAACTTCTTTGTTATCTCAGATTCTCCAGCATCTGCAGTTCCTACTATCTCTGAAACTATTTCCTGACTAAGCTGGATCTACACAACTTCAGAGATAACTGTGTGGTGTGACCAGTGATCTGAGCGTACACGCCAGCATATCAGAGTAATGGACTCTGGAGGACTGTGGAATATGGTCATTTTCATTCCTTTACCTTAAAGTTAATTCATTGGCCAAAGTGTCTTTTCTTCAGAAAGCTAACCTCGTCAAAGAAATCTGCTTTTGGTCCCTTCTTTTCTGAAGAGAGATAGAGAGTGCATATTGTTTGCGTGTGCATTTTGGGGATACTTAGAGGGATAATAATTTATTCTTCCATCTTACTTCATCTGTGTGTTAACCAATTATTGCATCTTATGTGGAAGTAAGGCCATTCGGCCCATCGAGTCCACTCCGCCATTTAATCACGGCTGATGGGCATTTCAACTCCACTTACCCGCACTCTCCCCGTAGCCCTTGACGTTCCGGGCCTAAACCCTTCATCAGAAGGGTTTCTGATGATTTCTGATGAAGGGTTTAGGCCCGAAACGTCAAGTTTTCCTGCTCCTATGATGCTGCTTGGCCTGCTGTGTTCATCCAGCCCCATGCTTGTTATCTCGGATTCTCCACCATCTGCAGTACCTTTTATCTCTTTTATTTTATATTCTGGCCTGTGGACCACAACGATGGTGTATGCTTCTAGCCTCAGTCATAACGCGCAGCTCTATTTGAAAAACAGCAGGAAAGATATTCGCAGTGTCCTGGGCCAATACTTTTCCATATCAGACATTATTAAAAACAACACTATCAGCTCATTGTCTCATTTCTGTTGTCAGTCATATTTTTGCGATTTCAATATAGGCAACACTTCGAAAAATACTCATTGACAGCCAAGTGCTTTGGCGATTCCTGACACTGTTAAAAACATGTATACAAATTCAAGGTCTTTATTTAAAACAAATAACAAATTTAAAACAAAGGAGTCATCAATTAAGGCCATATGGTTAGAACTTAGAAACAAAAAGGGGATGTTCATTCTGTTGGAACTGTATTATAGACCCCTAAGTAGCCAGTGGGTACTGGAGGAGCAGATGTGTAGAGAGATTGCAGGTACCTGTAGGGATAATTTGTTGGAGATTTTAATTTCCACTGTTATTGACCGGGCTACCCAGGGTGTAAATGGCTCGGACAGGGCGGAATTTGTCAAATGTGTCTAAGAAAATTTCTGAAATCAATATGTTTAGGGCCCTAGTCGGGAGGGTGCAACACTGGACCTCCTCTTAGGGAACGAGGTCAGGCAAGTGACTGAAGTGTCAGTCAGAGAGCACTTTGGGTCCAGTGACCACAACTGCCTTAGTTTTAACATAGTTATGGAGAAGGATAGGACAGGTCCACAGGTGAAGGTGCTAAACTGGAGCAGGGCCAATTTTGGGGCCGTTAGGCAGGATCTAGCAGAGGTTGATTAGGTAAGTCTGTTTGAAGGAAAAGGAACGACTGGTAAATGGGAGGCTTTTAAAAGTGTGATATCCAGAGTCCAGGGACAGTATGATCCTGTTAGGGTGAAGGGAAAAGCTGACAGGTTTAGGGATCCCTGGCTGATGAGGGATATTGAGGCTCTGGTCAGGAAAAAGGTGGCAGCACATATTGGGTTTAAGCTTTCGGGCTCAAGTGAATCCCTAGATGACTATAAAAAGTGCAGGAGCACACTTAAGAAGAAAATCAGAAGAGCAAAAAGAGGGGATGAGATGGATCTGGCAGATAAGGTTAAAGATAATCCCAAGAGGTTCTATAGCTATATTAAGAGTAAAAGGGTGGCCAGGGAGAGAATAGGCCCCCTTAAAGATCAGCATGGCCGTCTACGTGTGGGGCTACAGGAGATGGGGGAGATTTTTAATGAATATTTCTCCTCAGTGTTTACTGAGGAGAGAATCACGGATGCTAAGGAAATAAGGGAAACAAGTGAGAATGTTTTGGACCACATACATAATACCAGAGAGGTGTTTGCAGCCTTAAAGTGCATTAAGGTGGATAAACCCCCTGGGCCTGATCAAGTCCATCCTCAGACATTGTGCGAGGCTAGGGAAGAAATTGCAGAGGTCCTTGCAGAGACTTTTGTTTCATCTTTAGCCGCTGGTGAAGTTCCAGAAGGCTGGAAGGTCGCTAATGTTATTCCATTGTTTAAGAAAGGCACCAAAGACAAGCCAGGGACCTACAGGCCAGGAGCCTAACATCAGTGGTAGGCAAGTTATTGGGAGGATACTGAAGGTCAAGATCATCCAACATTTGGATAGTCAAGGTCTGATTTGGGATAGTCAGTATGGATTAGTGCACAGGAAGTCATGTCTGACAAATCTTTTAGAGTTTTTCAAAGAGGTAACCAAGAGGATGGATGAAGGTAGGGCAGTGGATGTTATCTACATGGACCTGCACAGCAGGCTAGTCATGAAAGTGAGGTCACATGGGATCCAGGGAGAGCTAGTTAATTGGATTCAAAATTGGCTCGATGGTAGGAAGCAGAGGGTGATGTTTGCAGGTTGTTTCTCAGACTGGAGGCCTGTGACTAGTGGTGTGCCACAGGGGTTGGTGCTGGGGCCTTTGTTATTTGTTATTTACAGAAATTATCTGGATGTGAATGTATAAGGAATGATTAGTAAGTTTGCAGATGATACAAAATTAGGAGGGATTGTTGATAGCAAGGAAGGTTATCAAAAATTACAGAGGGATCTTGATCAGATGGGGAAGTGGGCTGAGGATCGGCAAATGCAATTCAATACAGATAAGTGTGAGGTGTTGCACTTTGGAAAGTCACACCGAGGTAGGATTTACACAGTAAATGGTAAGGCCCTGAGGAGTGCTGTGGAACAGAGGGACCCAGGAGTACAAGTACATAGTTTGTAGAAAGCAACGTCACAGCTAGACAGGATGGTGAAGAAGGCGTTTAGCATGCTGGCCTTCATCGGTCGAGGCACTGAGTATAGGAGCTGGGACGTTATGTTACATTTGTATGAGTCGTTGGTGAGGCCGCACTTAGAGTATTGTGTACAGTTTTGGTCACCCTGTTATAGGAAAGACATAGTTAAACTGGAAAGTGTGCAAAGAAGATTTATGAAGATATTTCCAAGACTAGAAGGCCTGTGTTATAGGCAGAGGTTGGCCAGGATAGGACTTTATTCCTTGGAACGTAGGAGAATGAGGGGTGACCTTATTGAGGTGCATAAAATCATGAGGGGCACAGATAAGATGAATGCATCAGAGATAGTAGGAACTGCAGATGCTGGAAAATCTGAGATAACAAGGTCTAGAGCTGGATGAACACAGCAGGCCAAGCAGCGTCAGAGGATGGGCCCGAAACGTCAGCCTTCCTGCTCCTCTGACGCTGCTTGGCCTGCTGTGTTCATCTAGCTCTACATCTTGTTATCTAGGATGAATGCATGTAGTCTTTTTCCCAGGAATGGGGAATTAAAAACTGGAGGGTATAGGTTTAAGGTGAGAGGGGAAAGATGTAAGAAGGACCTGAGGGGGAATGTCTTCAGGCAAGGAGTGGTGCATATATGGAATGGGCTGCCAGAGGAAGTGGTTGAGGCAGGTACAATAGCAACATTTAAATTACATTTGGATAGGTACATGGATGGGAAGACTTTAGAGGGATATGGACCAAATGCAGGCAATTGGAACTAGCTGAGTGGGCACCATAGACCAGTTTGGTCCGAAGGGCCTGTTTCCATGCTGTGTTACTCTATGACGGTGACTAAATCTATGGATCGAGAAGAAACTCAATGCATACCTCCATCACAGTTTAGGAACTTCAGTTTTAATTTTTTTTGCAGTTTGTAACCAGCCAACAGAGAATTATTTGTCACGTCTTCACAGGAATTGAAGGAGATATGGAGATCTTTGTTGTTTATAATGTTGGGTATTAATTCGAGTTGAAGCCGACAGGGATAATTATTATTTTTAATCACCAAGGAAGAAACAGGTGGAGGTGAACCAGTAATTTGTCCAACTTTTAACGGGAAACATCTGTTGAATGCGATTCAGATTCACAATCACTTGTTTTTCGTCTGGAGGTGAAACTTACAATTAATCTTAGTATTAGTGACTGGTGTGTGATGCATATGGTAGCACACCACAATCTACATTTGTACTGCTGGCTGCTTATCCGCAGTTTAAGTTGGTGCGAAAATCTCACACACCCCACATTAATTCTTTAATGAAACCCAAGCGACAACACAAGTTCTCCCTCCCTAGCATACATGCTCTGGTATGAATAGTGTGATTTAACAGTTTTGTTTCGGTGAAACTGCTGCAGCTGCTGTGTGTAGAATGAGCAGTAAATGTAATCCGCTGTTACACAATACAATACGAAAAGGGTTTTCTGTTAGCACTTTGCAATGCAGTGGAGACACAGTGTTTGATGTCAGGAATGGCTCAATGTATCTGATGTCACATGCTTGTCACACAAATTAGTCAAATCAAGGACTGCATCAAATCCATAATCCCCCGATCACCCTTCATTTGACAAAACTGACTCCCCTGAGTTTGCTTGTTTTTATTTTTTTTAAGGAAAACACTGATCCTGTGGAATGAACAGAAAAGATGTCAAAATGACTCAAACCAGTGAATCCATAATCAACAGAGGCCATGGATTTTCTTCCCGTGAAACTGAGTTAACAGCACTGGCCCTCCTTTACACTGTGACATCACACCCACCATTAGGACTTATTGAACATAATTGATCATTTCTGCAAAGTTTCAAACTACAAAATGGACCTTCAGCAGATTAGACAATGATGATTTCTTGCCAACATCTCCCTATTGGAGGTTACCAGCTCATTGCTTAGAGACATGGTGTTATGCCAATTTCAGTAAAAATCAGGCACATGTAAGTGTGGGTGTGCTTCTGGAACTTTTTCAAGTTGGCATTCCCACACTTGTGCCCCAGGTTTCTAAATCATTTCTCCTGCACCCTTTTATTTCGAGCACTTCTGTTCCACAGGATGGTAAGTACACAGAAATAAAAAACTAAATTATTCAAATGGACTGTAATAAATAGCAAATTCTGTACAAAAAATAAACAATGCAAAAAAAAAACTGAAAAAGCAAAAGGTCATCATTTCATTTTCAAATAGATCCTGATCAAAAAAAAGTTCTTCAGTCACATGTGCCTGTAAACCTTCATCATGCCACCAACGTTCTGTCCCAGGCACAGAAACTCCCAGGTTTTAAAGGCTACTTTCCTGTGTCATGCTGGTCACACAGGAGAATGGGGCTCTGCCAGCAAACTTCCTGGTGTGAAAAGCACAGGAAACACCCCCGACTTTCCGACCAACTTCAAGGCTCCTTCAGGAAAGTGCCAAGACGTCTTAGAATCCATCATCCTCCTCCATTTCACAGCCATAATCTTGAAGAGAAAAATAAAGAGTTTCAGCATTCCACAACTGGGAATTCTCTCACACATTTTCCCTGCTCAGTTTCTATCTTCCTTCCTCAGACATGAGCCCAGACTCAGGTACAGTTCTACGGACGCCTCACACCCCCTCGAGTGAACAGTTCTAATTCTACTGTAACAGTAAAATGTTCTGAGGTGTTTTGCAGTTGGATGTTTGTACAGTACCAACCTGTTCAGTTTTTGCTCTTAAGACAATCCCTCCATATCAGGGATCATCCTTATGAACCTTCTCTCAACTGCTTCCAATGACATTACATCTTTGTTTAAATAAGGTATCAAAACTGTTCTTTCCATCCCATGATTGACCGGGACTCTCTCCAGTCTTACTGCCTACCACTGGCGATTGTTGGAAGGATTTACATGTTGATACCCCACTGTTCTGCCGTTTGTTCTGAGGACACGGTCTGTACCCACCAAATCCCACACAAACCCAGACATTCTGGTGCCGACTAGCACAGGACCTCCTTTGTAACATTTCTCCTCTGAACATCTCTTCAGAGATTTTTTTTGAAACACTCACCATTTCCACCTATAAGCTGCAGCGCACTGAGACAGTTCTCTTCCTCCTCTTCCACCTCCTCCTCCTCATCCACTTCATCCTCATTATAAACCACAGGGCCGCTCTCGACCAGCACTGCAACAGGCTGCTCTGTCTGACTGGCACCAGGACCCGAGTCAGGTGTCTGCAGGAGATAGAAGATGAAAAATAAATCATTGTAACCCGCAGTGACTGCCCTCCACACATTCACACCAAAGACAGAAAGAGAGAGAGAGAGAGGGAGAGACAGGGAGAGAGAGGCAGAGGGACAGAGATGGAGAGAGAGAAATACAGATAGTCAGAGAGAGTGTGAGAGATAGAGACAGAGAGATACAGAGGGAGAGAGAGACAGACGGAGAAAAACAAACAGGGAGACAGGAAGAGAAAGGGAGATAGACAGAGACAGAGAGAGAGAGAACCACAGAGAGAGAGACAAAGTGCGAGAATATGGGATCCAGAGTCAATGCTAAGGACTCCCAGAGCCCTTCTCGTTACAATATATTACTGTAGTAGCTCCCTGGCAGTGGAAAAGGGTAGTTTGGGGACAGTGAGTCTAAAATGTAAGTTGATGAAAATGATTCTCTGAGAGTATAATAAAACAGGCTGTTGCTGTGTATTCTGGAGGATAGCTCCTCCATTTCGGGCACTAGACCAAACTTAAGCAAGGAGTAGTTTTCGTGACAGCGGAATTGGGATTATACAAGTCTAATCCTGATGCAATTCCTGGACTACAGCCACAAGCACAATCCAGTTTCTTACTTTGTCCTCAATCTTTTAGCCAGGTGTTCTATGCTTCCCTCTCACTACAAGTTGAGTTTCCATCATCTCTTCTCAACAACAACTTAATTTTATACAGTGCCTTTAGGATCCCAAGGTAGCTCAGAGGATGTGTATAAAACACAGTATGACATTGAGCTACATCAGGACACATTAGGTAAGATGAGCAAAGGCTTGAGTTTGTTGTGGACTGATGGACATTTCCTACAGTAAATTCTTAACGACTTATTGTACCAAATGTCACCAGGATGGTGGATGGTGGATCTTGCTCTGGCGGAGGTGGGGGGGGGGGGGGAGAGCGGGGTGGGGGGGGGGGGAGGTGGTGCGTTGCTAAGATACTACAGAGAATAACACATGTCAACCACATGGGGATCTTTGATAAGACAAAGGCCTGAGGATGCTGATGATCTGAAACAAGCAGAAACCACGGGAGAAATTCAGCAGGTCTGGCAGCATCTGTGTTTCCAGTGACACTGTTTCAACCATAAGAACATAAGAACTAGGAGCAGGAGTAGGCCATCTGGCCCCTTGAGCCTGCCCTACCATTTAATAAGATCATGGCTGATCTTTTTGAGACTCAGCTCCACTTACCCGCCCACATACCATAACCCTTAATTCCTTTACTGGTCAAAAATTTATCTAGCCTTGCCTTAAAAACATTCAGTGAGGTAGCTTCAACCGCTTCACTGGGCAGGGAATTCCACAGATTCACAACCCTTTGGGTGAAGAAGTTCCTCCTGACCTCAGTCCTACATCTGCTTCCCTTTATTTTGAGGCGATGCCCTCTCGTCCTAGTCTCACCTGCTAATGGAAACAACTTCCCTGCCTCCACTTTATCTGTTCCCTTCATAATCTTATATGTTTCTATAAGATCTCCCTTCATTCTTCTGATTTCCAATGAGTATAATCCCAGTCTACTCAGTCTCTCCTCATAATCCAACCCTCTCAACTCTGGAATCAACCAAGTGAATCTCCTCTGCACCCCCTCCAGTGCTAGCATATCTCTTCTCAAGTAAGGGGACCAAAACTGCACACAGTACTCCAGGTGTGGCCTCACCAGGACCCTATACAGCTGCAGCATAGCCTCCCTGTTTTTAAACTCCATCCCTCTAGCAATGGCAGGCAAAATTCCATTTGCCTTTTTAATCACCTGCTGCACCTCCAATCCCATCTTCAGCGATTCATGCACAAGGACACCCAAGTCCCTTTGCACAGCAGCGTGCTGCAATTTTTCACCATTTAAAACATAGTCCATTTTGCTGTTATTCCTACCAAAATGGATGATCTCGCACTTATCAATATTGTACTCCATCTGCCAGACCTTTGCCCACTCACTTACACTATCTCTATCCCTCTGCAGACTTTCAGTGTCTTCTGCACGCTTTACTCTACCAATCATCTTAGTGTCATCTGCAAAATTTGACACACCACACTTAGTCCCCAACTCCAAATCATCTATGTAAATTGTAAACAATTGCGGTCCCAACACTGATCCCTGAGGCACACCACTAGCTACTGACCACCAACCAGAAAAACACCCATTTACCCCTACTCTTTGCTTTCTACTGGTCAACCCATCCTCTATCCATGCCAATATATTATCTGTAATAACGTGGAACTTTATCTTATGTAGCAGCCTTTGGTGTGGCACCTTGTCAAATGCCTTCTCGAAATCCAGATACACCACATCCACAGGTTCCCCGTTGTCCACCATGCAAGTAATGTCCTCAAAGAATTCCACCAAATTAGTTAAACATGACCTACCCTTCATGAACCCATGCTGGGGGTTCCCAATAGGACAATTTATATCCAGATATCTTGCTATTTCTTCCTTAATGATAGATTCAAGCATTTTCCCCACTGCCGAAGTTAAGCTAACTGGCCTATAGTTACCTGCCTTTTGTCGACTTCCTTTTTTAAACAGTGGCGTCACATTAGCTGTTTTCCAATCTGCGGGAACCACCCCAGAGCCCAGTGAATTTTGGTAAATAATTACTGGTGCATTTGTTATTTCCCCCAACACCTCTTTTAGTACCCTGGGATGCATTTCATCAGGGCCAGGAGACTTGTCTACCTTTAGCCCCATTAGCTTGCCCAGCACTGCCTCCTCAGTGATAATGATAGTTTCCAGGTCCTCACCTGCTATAACCTTCTTGCCATTAGTTTTCGGCATATTATTTGTGTCTTCCACTGTGAAGACCGGCACAAAATAACTGTTTAATGCCTCGGCTATTTCCTCATTCCCAGTTATTAAATTGGCCTTCCCATCCTCTAAAGGACCAATGTTTACCTTCGCCACTCTTTTACGATATACATATTTATAGAAACTTTTGCTGCCTGTTTTTATATTCTGAGCTAGTTTACTCTCAGTGTATCTTACTTTTCTTTACAACTTTTTTTGTGGCTTTCTGTTGGCCTTTAAAGATTTCACAGTCTATTAGTTTCCCACTACTCATTGCTTTTTTGTATGTGGTTTTTTCAATCTGATGCTTTCCTTTATTTCCTTAGACATCCATGGCTGGCTCTCTCTTTTCCTACAGTTCTTCCTTATCACTGGAATACACTTCTGCTGAGCACTGTGAAAAATAGTTCTGAAAGTCCTCCACTGTTCCTCAATTGACCCACCATAAAGTTTTTGCTCCCATTTTACCTTAGCTAACTCCTTCCTCATTCCTTCATAGTCTCCTTTGTTTAAGCACAGGACATGGGTACTGGATTTAACCTTCTCACGCTCCATCTGTATTTTAAATTCGACCATACTGTGATCGCTCCTTCTGAGAGGATCCCTAACTGTGAGATCATTAATTATTCCTGTCTCATTACACAGGACTAGATCTAGGATAGCTTGCTCCCTCGTAGGTTCCATTACATATTGTTCAAGGAAATTTTTGCAGATGCATTCTATGAACCCCTCCTCAAGGCTGCCATGACCGACCTGGTTTGACCAATCGATATACAGATTAAAATCCCCCATGATAATTGCTGTACCATTTTTACATGCATTAGCTATTTCTATGTTTATTGCCCGCCCCACCACGATGTCATTATTTGGTGGCCTATAGACCACACCTATCAGTGACTTCTTCTCCCTGTTATTCCTAATTTCCACCCAAATGGATTTGTTTTGTTCAGTAGAACCTATATCATCTCTCACCACCGCCCTGATATCATCCTTAAAAATCAGAGCAACACCACCTCCCTTACCTTCCTGTCTGTCCTTCCAAACAGTTTGATACCCTAGTTCTGAAGAAAGGTCACTGGACTCGAAATGTTAATTGTGTTTCTCTGCACAGATGCTGCCAGACCTGCTAAGTTTCTCCAGCAATTTCTATTTTTGTTGGGGATCTTTGAGTTGCTTTGACTACTTTAAATCAAGGCCGAGTCAATCCTTTAATTAGCAGGATTCAAGGCTTATATTGTAAAGTTTCAGATTGTACCATTGAGCTAGGTTTCTGTTTATTACTCATTGTTGAGGTATCGGCTTTGTAGGCAGCCCATCTCTAATTGCCCTAGATTTCAGGGAGAGGGATTGTGATATCCTTGAACAACTCAGCATTGATAGGAAGGAGGTATCAAAGGTTTTAGCAGCTCGAAGGTGGATAAATGACCAGGTTCTAACGACACGTATTGAAGGCGGTAGGAGGTAAGGGAGGAGATTGAGAGACTCTGATATTAATTTTCAAATCCTCTCTGGCCACACAGGACTGAGGACAGCTTATGTCATTATTTAAGATAGGTGGCAGGGATAAACCAGGAACCTGAGCCTGCTTTCAGTGGTAGAGAAAGTACAGGAAATATTGTGAGGTACATAATTAAATTCCACTTGGAGAGGTAATGATTGATCAATGATAGTCAGCGTGGCTTTGTGGGGAGATAATGACCAATAAATCTCAAATTTTCAAGGTGGTGACTGGGTGTCTAGATGAGGAGATGATGCAGTCTGCGTGGACTTCAGTAAGGTTTTAGACAAGGTCTCACGTGGCAGGCTGCTTAAGAAGCTAGGAGTCCACGGGATTCAGGGCAAATTGGCAGATTGGGTCTAAAATTGGCTTAGTGGCAGGAAGCAGAAGGTGATGGTTGAAGGGTGCTTTTGTGACTGGAAGCCTGTGTTCAGTGGTATACCACAGGGTTCAGTGCTGCGTTCTTTGCTGTTTGCTGCATACATTGATGATCTCGACATGAATGTAGGAGGTTATGATCAGAAAGCTCACAGGTGACACAATAATTGATGGTGTAACAAATAGTGAGGAGGAAAGTCTTAGACTCCAGGACGATATAGACAGGCTGGTCAGATGGGCCGAACAGTGCAAATAGAATTTAATCCTGAAAAGAGACAGACACACAGAGAGAGCACATGAAATACCATCGCATGCAAGGCAATGGGTCAAGTGCTGGAAAACGGGATTAGAATAGGTGGATAATTAATGACAGGTGTGGAGAGGATGGGCCAAAATGCAGTTTCCTTTCTGTAAAAAGCTGCGACCCTATTTTGGCCAAGTGATGCAGGCATATTATAAGGCAGAGTTTTTTTTAAGCAGTGACTGAGTGATAATGCCTTGGAACTCAGTGCCCACTTGGGATGGAGGTGGGGGTGGGCAAGCAGTGCATGTTGAAAGTGGAGATGATGAATCATTTCAAAGGGAAATTGAATAGGAACTTGACAAAATAAACTTTTAGGAGTACAGGGGTAGAATGGGACAATAGAACAAAGAACAAAGAAAACTTACAGCCCAGGAACAGGCCCTTCGGCCCTCCAAGCCTGTGCCGATCCAAATCCACTGTCTAAACCTATCGCCCAATTACTAAGGATCTGTATCCCTCTGCTCCCCACCTACTCATGCATCTGTCCAGACGCACCTTAAATGAATCTACCGTGCCTGCCCTTACTACCTCTACCTCTGCTGGCAACGCGTTCCAGGCACCTACCACCTCTGTGTAAAGTACTTTCTGCGTGTATCCCCCTTAAACTTTTCTCCTCTCACCTTGAACGCATGACCCCTCGTTATTGAATCCCTCACCCTGGGAAAAAGCTTATCTCTATCAACCCTGTCTATATCCTTCATGATTTTGAAGACCTCAATCAGGTCCCCCCTCAATCTCCTTTTTTCTAATGAAAACAATCCTAACCTACTCAACCTCTCTTACTCAACCAATAGGACTGAGTTGCTCAAAAGCAAGTCAGCACTGTCACAGACTGTGAATGGCCTCTGATTTTGTACGAATGACTCAGTGACATATATAGGAATGCATTGAGTATTGAGTAGACAGTTGAGTTTTACACAATTATGGCTGATTGAGGGAAAAAATGACCTCCACAAAGGACAGATGGGAAAATGAAGGTGGCAGTTCCAGGTTATATATGTAGTCCTCATGTCCACTGCTTTTCTCACTTGGATTAAAATGACATCCCAACCTCTGCGATCAGATAATTCAGCAACGGGTCTAAGGCAAGCATCTTGCTGGTCTCTCAGGGTCAGTATCTGATTAGGCTATACATCTGACCACTGGAACGCGTTGCCGGCAGAGGTGGTGGAGGCAGGCACGGTAGATTCATTTAAGGTGCGTCTGGACAGATGCACGAGTAGGTGGGGAGCAGAGGGATACAGATTCTTAGGAATTGGGCGATAGGTTCAGACAGTGGATTTGGATCGGCACAGGCTTGGAGGGCCGAAGGGCCTGTTCCTGGGCTGTAAGTTTTCTTTGTTCTTTGTTCTTTGAGGCCAAGGGGTTGCTGAGAGACAGTAGTAAATGTGAAGACATCACCATTCTACGGACAATGTTTAGGACGAGATGACAGTTTAACAATGCTCAGTTCCCTTTAATTCTTACTAATTATCACAGACACTACCAGTCTGTCACATCAGGAAAAACGTGTGCTAATATTCAGTAATGAGCAGCAGCTATTGCAATAAAAAACAATTCCCAAGGTACTTTATCAGATTGTGTCTGAAAATTAAAATGTATTTAAATGCTGATTAAAATGAACCAATGTAAATTAAACCATTAGAATATTTAAAAAAAACTTACTTATTAAAAGGTTTACTGACACAACAAAACAATCACAATTTTGAGTCTCATTTATTTTTACAATGGAGATGACGCTGTGTGCGTGTGCACGAGTGTGAGACAGAAAGAGTGTGTGTGTGTGTGTGTGACAGAGAGAGAGAGACAGAGTGTGTGTGTGAGTGTGAGTGAGTGTGAGAGAGAGAGACAGAGAGAGGTCACCTATGCTACAGGTTTGGACATGCTGCTGGGAGGGAGGAGGAGGGTAAGATTCTGATTGACAGGAGAATGCAGATGAGAAATCTGAAGGCTGCTGTCAAAATTCATCTCTTGAAGCCATTTTATTTTGTAATGTTTTTTCCCCACACAAGGTTTATAGGGGGCAGCAGCTTGAACAGTTACACCGATTATTGTAACTTGGGCCTGTGACCTAACTTTACAACTTCTCGACTTCCTACACCACCGAGTCGAGTGGCACTGCTATTCTCCCCCTCACTGTCTGCCTGGATTCACAAAGGTGGAATGGTTCATTGTACAAGGCCAATGAACTGCAACGGCAGCAGCATCCCAATTAATGGCAACAAGGTGGTGCCAGCAGTGACCCAAAGATAATAGTTCCTCAACGACGACCGCCCCAATGAGAGCAGTCCCTCAGCACTGACCGCCCCAATGAGAGCAGTCCCTCAGCACTGACCGCCCCAATGAGAGCAGTCCCTCAGCACTGACCGCCCCAATGAGAGCAGTCCCTCA
>JAHRHZ010000133.1:80844278-80856194 GCA_024137785.1 Ginglymostoma cirratum
CTCCCTACCCCCCCCACCTACACTCACCTTTACTGGCTCCATCCCCACCTCTTCGACTTGTCTGCCTCCTCTCCACCTATCCTCTCCTCTATCCATCCTCTATCCGCCTCCCCCTCTCTCCCTATTTATTTCAGAACCCTCTTCCCCTCCCCCATTTCTGATGAAGGGTTTAGGCCCGAAACGTCAAGCTTTCCTGCTCCTATGATGCTGCTTGACCTGCTGTGTTCATCCAGCCCCATGCTTGTTATTATGATTTTCTTCATAGTATATCAAGTGCATAAACATTATCTTCAGGAACAAAAACCTGCTTGCACAGGTGAAACTGAGTGAAGACAACCATCACTGAGGATGTTCATATTTCTCAGTGAATGCTGAGATATTTTTGTCTACTTTGTTGCACACTCAGCATCCTCAATTGCTTCCACTTTGTTAATAAACATGCACAGGTAAGTTCCTGTAATGCACAGAAAACAAGTTCAGATCACAGTCAAAGACAGCATATTTTAGTAAAATCCCAAATATTGTTTGATGAAGGGGAAAGCTCATCGCTCATCACTGTTTCATGTCACTCCCAAGTCACAAGATTCAGAGTTCAGCAGCATTAGGAATGCAACCGTTCTACTCATACCAGGCAATTCTCCTTATCTCAAAATTACAGTCCCAACTTCACTCTAAGAAAGGAAATGGAAGGCAAAGGCTGGGGATGCCCCTTTGAGGAAATTTTAAGTTTAGATTGGTTTTTAGCAACTTTTTCTGGAGATGAACACTGAATAAAACCATCTGAATCCTGATTCTCTAAAGCTACCAGCTGGTCTGAAGATGTTTGCTTCAGGTTTGTCTGGAATCAACAGTTGGAAAATGCAGGGTGAAAACAGCTGTCAATTGTTCTGCCAACTGACTGACAGCCTGAAACTGCTGTGAAAAGGGTGATTTTTTTTTTTCTCATTGTGTAACAAGCTGACATGTGGGTTGAAAAGCTGACAGGGTAATGTTTGAAGAAATGGAGAGCGAGAAATGGAGGAAGCAGGACAAAGGAGAGAGTCACAGAGAGGTACAGAGAGAGTGCTCGACTCTCTCACCAGCTACAAACACTGGCAGTGGAGTCACTGCTGCCTATTTCTGTGCATTGGTGGGGCAGAAGGCAGGGGGATATGCATTGGAGGTTGGAGTCAGAGGAACAGAGCTTACGAGAACTAGGAACAAAACCAGAAGTTGCTGCAAAAGCTCAGCAGGTCTGACAGCATCTGTGAAGAAAAAGTCAGAGTTAACGTTTTGGGTCTGGTGACCCTCCCTCAGAACTTACAAGAACTAGCATCGTTACATAATGGTGACAGCAAGGGCACACAGAGATTTGCACACACATTGAATATGCCCAGTTGTCGGCATACTGTTGATCTGAATGGGGAAATCATAGCTCAGTTGATAACATTTTTGCCAAACAGGAGTCAATGGAAGTAATTGGTGGGATCCCGGCAAAGAGGTCCTTCAACCTTAATCCCACCCCCATGTAGATCAAGCTGGAGAGGAAAAGGGGAGTTTTCAAAGGTATGGGAAAGTGATTTAATTTGGATTGGGTGTATGAGGTGGAGGCACTCACTAGCCTGGTGTGGCTAGCTGTTCTTTCCTGTTTCTGTGCCTCAGCATTTCTGCTACTGAAACCCTCAGGGGCACTTTTATTATCCACAGACTCAACTACTCCAATCTTTTTCGATTGCCCACCTTCCACAAACAGGAGCGCTGTCAAAACCATATCCATATTTCAAGTCACATCAAATCTTGATCACATATCTCACTCCTGCTCACTGATGGCTCCCAGTACAGCAACATCTGCAATTTACAATTCTAATCCTTATTTGCAAACACTTTTCTTATCTATCCCTAGAATGTTTTTCAGCTGTACAACGCTTTGAAATCCCTGAATTTGTCCAAATCTGATCTCTTCCACATCCCCAACTTTATTCTTCCCACCAATATGCAGCTGTGCCTTCAGTCAACCAGGTTCCAAGCTCTTGAATTCCCTCCCAGAAATTTCAAAAATCTAAGCTGACTCTGCAGTGAGGAACTAGCACTTTATTGGAGGTGTCGTTTGTCAAACATGAGTTAAACCAAGACTCCATCTGCTCTTCAAACTGGATGTAAAAGATCCCATGGAACTAGATGGAAGAGCAGCTTCTGCACTGTAGTGATCCTATGATGATGATTCTACGAAAAGAAGTTATCTCTCAACCTAGATACTGCTAAACCACCACCAAAAGGAATCAGAACACCAGAATCTCAAAGATCTGCAAACCTAAGGTTCATGAAAGTGACTGCTCACCAACTAATGTCAATGTTACCAATGACCTCTACTGCAACTGCCACAATGTTCAACTATCTCTATTTTAGGGCAGCACAGTGGCTCAGTGGTTAGCGCCGGTGTGTCACAGCGCCAGGGACCCAGGTTCGATTCCACCCTTGGGTGACTGTCTGTGTGGAGTTTGCACATTCTCCCCATGTCTATGTGGGTTTCCTCCAGGTGCTCCGGTTTCCTCCCACAGTCCAAAGGTGTGCAGGTTAGCTGGATTGGCCATGCTAAATTACCAACAGTGTCCAGGAATGTGTAAATTGGGTGGATTAGCCATGGGACATGCAAGGAAAGGGTAAGGGGATGGGTCTGGGTGGGCTACTCTTTGGAGGGTCGGTGTGGATTTGTTGGGCCAAATGGCCTGTTTCCACACTGTAGGAATTCTATGAGTACACTTCTGTGTGAGACATTACAAGGTATTTGATTAGCATTATATAAATGCAAGTCTTTCTCTGGTTTCTTGAATGTCTTTGCCTCTCTCTGTGGCCATGATGATAGAAACTCTCCTCATACAGCTCATGTGACTCAGATTCAAAGCACTTATTTAATAATGCCCCAAATGAAAGGTGCTATATCAATGCAAGATGTTGGAATTATCTGCAAGTCTAAGCACCCTCTAATCTGCAGATCACTTTGGAAATCAATCATTAGCAGGAAGGCAGCACCTGTTTGAAAAAAGATGCTGACGTGACTACATGATCCCATTTGTTTCAAGTACATTGCTGGCTCCCTACTGTGCCACAGTTGGAATGTACACAAGCAGGGACACAGTGGAGGGCACCTGCAGTCAAGCCATTTCCACTATCATTTTTTCTATCTCTCCTGACAGGTGGGGCACTTGCCAGGGTATCGTTCACCCGGCACCAGCTGTCCTCTGGTAACGTGGGCCCAGTTGCCACCCTGTGTAAGTTTGGACAATATCAACAACCATCAGACACAGCACCATTTAGAGTCTACAACGTCTCTGACATTACAAAGTCCCAAAGCGCTTCACACCAGCATAAGTTAAAAGAAACAGACAGTGAGCTGGAAAAGGGAGATACCAGGAGAGCTGATCAAAGCTGACCAAAGAAATGGAACTCACACGAGGGCCATTCAGGAAGTGAGGAAAACCAACTGATTTCAGGAAAATTCTCCACTGGAGACACAGAGGAGCAACGTGTAGAAGAGACTGTTAAGAGGAAGTACTACATAGGGTGGTGTTGTACTAAGAAGGGAGGCGGGTGTGATGAAATGGAGAGATTAAAATATAAGAATGAGAATTTTAATGTTGAAGTGATGGTTGCCAGGCTAGTGATCTACATGGGGCAGCATAAAGATTCTGACAGCATCTGATGAAAATCTTATCCCACAGGAATCATCAGATAGAAATACAGGACTCTATAACATTTCTCCGCCCTCCCTATACCCTTTCTACTGAAGCTAATTGCAATTTATAACACAGGTCTGGGTTTATGTGGTCCCCATAATCTGCCATAACACTGGCAATGCCACAGAGCTTGCCCCACATCAGTACAATCAGAGTGCAAGACAGCCCAGCTTGAGAGATTGAGGAGCACTGCATGAATTTCCAGTCAATCTATGATTCATCCGGAATAATCAATGGGACTGGATCAGAGGGGACCCAGATCAATTTCTGGCTGAATACAGGAATTCCCACTTGACCTTTCGATGGCGGCATCTGAGTGCATGTGTGTGTGTCTGTGAGACAGTGTGTCTGAGAGTATACTTGAGACAGTATGTGTGTCAGTGTGTGTAAATATTTGTGTGTGAGAGAGTGTGTTTGTGAGGAAGAATGTATGTGACTGAGTAAGTGTCTGGGTGTATGTGTGTGTGTCTGAGAGAGTGAGACAGAAAATATGTGAGAGTGTGTGTGTGCGTGTGTGTGTGTGCGTGAGAGAGAGACAGAGAGAGAGAATGAGTGTGCGCATGTGTGTGAGAGAGTGTGTTTGTGTGTGTGGATTTAAACACTGTTCTCTCAAAAACACATCCTACTACAGCTAAGAGTTGTTTACCTATAAGGTGTAGTATTGGGGAAAGTTCTAACTCTGAATCCTGTTCCCTTGGCCCTTGGCAGACCCATGGACTGCCTACCTACCCAGCCTGCCTGGTATTCCAGTCATGTTGAGGGAAATACCCCACCTTGATTTTTGTGTATGTGTCAAACTGAACGAGGAATGTGTTGCTGCTTACCAACACCTCGGAGCAGTGACAATGCTTGCGGGATGCTTGGGAATTGTAAATGGAAGCTGAGTGTTTCAGGGATTCCCCAGTGGGATGGTTGGGGGGGGGGGGGGGGGGGGGGGGGGGGGTGGTGCTGGTGCTGGTAGGGGCAGTTGGTGAAAGTGAAACCTTCCTGAGAGAGGACGATGAGATTTTGTCTGGTCTCAGCAGATCACTTGTGGGTCGTGTGGCAGTTGCTGTAAAGTGTCTGGCTTTCAGCAGTCTCCACCCAGTCACTGCCCACTCCGGCAACATTCTCCCAACTGCCGGGAAAACAAAAACCAAGTCTAAACATGCAGCAGGATCAGACACCTCCAAACGCTTGGGATTACAATTCACGGTCACTATTCCAGGGACCTCTGCTGCACCAAGGGATGGCACTTTCACCTTAGAGTCAGGGGTTATAGGCATAAAGTCAAAACCTAGCTGGAGCTTGCACTGCCAGAGGTGTCGAGTTGTTGAAGAAATATTAAACTGAGACCTGGCCCGAAACGTCAAGTTTTCCTGCTCCTATAATGCTGCTTGGCCTGCTGTGTTCATCCAGCCCCACGCCTTGTTATCTCGGATTCTCCAGCATCTGCAGTACCTTTTATCTCTTAAACTGAGACCTGTCTGCCTGCTCAAACTGACATAACCACAGGGATGAGCTGCATAGATCTTCGAGCATATTTCTAATGAGATGTCGGAACATCACAGAAAGCACTATTCTAGTGCAAGTTATTGCTTCTTTTTTGCGGTGATCTGGTGCAATGAGGCTCTGGTTGGGCTGTAATGCTCTGGAAAACAGAACTGGCCACAACTACTTTCACGATCCCCACAAGCCAGCTGGCTGAATGGCTGAAGAAGCCTGGGAGAGGCACTGGAAAACTGAACACATCTCACACGGGAAACCTTCAGGCCAGGAAGGCAAGTGGGAATAGAGGTAGCTCAGAGGAGAAAGCTGAAAGCAGGAGGCAGGCAGGTAGGAATTCTGATGGAGATCTGTAATATATTATTATTTGAAAACATGGGTTCTAATGTAAGTTCTAAAGTGAATAAGCTTTTGGTTTTCAGTTCTGTGAAGGTTACTCTGAGGATCAGAAACATGCTTTTAGGCAGTGAGTCACAAAATAGTACTTCCAAAAACATCATGTGACTTAAGCTAAATGATTATAAAGCTACCTGCTGAGATAATTGCTTACTGAAGTGTTTATTAATTTAACATGTAAGACCCAGTGAGAGAGATGGAAAGCGATCACAAGCAAGTCCAGTTCAGAGCGAAAAGGTCAATACTAACATAAAGGCAATTTAGTTTTACATGGAACACACAGCAGTATAGCATAGGAACAGGCCCTTCAGTCCACCATGTCTGCACCAATCATGACGCCACTCAAAGCTAATCCCACCCGCCTGCACGTGACCCATATCCCTCTATTCCCTGCCTGTTCGGGTGTTTGTCAAAATGCCTCTTAAATGTTGCTATGTATAGACAATGTCCAGAACATCAGAGCTGGAAACAAGTTTTAAGGTGTTTTAGTAGTCCAAGTAGACATGTCTGTAGAAAGCCCAGAGACTTTTCCTTAAAAGAACAAATGAATATAAGAAATAGGAGCAGGAGTAGGCCATCTGGCCCCTTGAACCTGCTCTACCATTCAATAAAATCATGGCTTATCTTTTTGTGGACTCAGCTCCACTTACCCACCCACTCACCACAACCTTTAATTCCTTTACTGTTCAAAAATCTACCTTTGCCTTAAAACATTCAACGAGATAGCTTCCACTGCTTCCCTGGGCAAGGAATTCCACAGCCCTTTCGGTAAAGAAGTTCCTCTCCAACCCAAATCTGCTCTCCCTTATTTCGAGGCTATGCCCCCTAGACCTAGTTTCCAGTGAGTAAAGTCTGTGTTTGTCTGTCTCTGGGTAACAGAGGGAATCGCATTTGGTCATTCTGCATAGATTTGCTGGAAGAAAATGCTTGTGACCTTGTCAGATGAATCAAAAATGAGAGAGTGAAGACAGGACTGATACACTGGAACTGAGTGCCTGTAAAGCAGAGTTCCCCGAAGCGGAGGTTTGGACACCAAGTCGGGGGGGGGGCGGTCACACATTCTATGGAAGTATTGCCTGCTATGGAGCTCTGTGCCCCTTCCCCAACATTTCTCTCTCTCTCTCCTCCCCACTCCTCCAAAATTTCACTCAGAATAATGACAATTTCAAACATCGAAATGGCTTCACTGTGGGACAAAGTTTGACAAAAACTGCTGAAAAGATACCACTGGAAAAAAGGGCTGCATTTTTCTTTTTCCAGCTATTTAAGATAAGCTGTTTTCAAATTGTCAAATATAGCTTTAAATTTTCCTTAGCTTTGTGTAGTAAATTTTGGTGTTCTTTTGCCTAAAGTACTTTGCCAGCCTCTTGTGAATATGTTCAGTGACTGACCACCATGGTAAACAAATTCTAAAAATAAAACTTACATTCGCTCAAGCCAGGGTTCACTCTGGGATCAGAATTGTTCAGTATTATCATCATCAGTCCGTAACAAAACAGGAGGGGAAGTTGAGAGGTTGGAGTAAAGAATACTCAGGGAGAAAACTAGGGGAGAAGGGTTAGAGAAAGCTTGGGGGTGGTAAATTCAGGGGCAAGAGGAATAGAGTGAGGAAAATTGTGTGCGCTCGGAAATAGATGGAAGTGTATGCAAGGATGTAACATATTCAAACTCCAGGTGGCATCAGAAGGTGGTTCTGCAGCAACAGAGTAGAGACCCAGTTATTTCCCTCTGGGTGCTACAAGAGGGAATATTGAGGGGGTTGGAAGCAATTCAGAAATCATTAATGAGTCTAATTTATGCACCATACACCTTTTTGTAATTCACTTGTAAATTCATGTTAGAGAGAAAGCTACAGGCAAACATCTCACTGTACAATAAACAAGATGAGAACCTACTGAGGCGAAAATGTTGTTAACACTTTTTCAACTCCAATGCTAAAAATCAATCAATGGGAGGCTTCAGGTTCCATGGCTGCTCTTTGCTGGAATAGTTTATCCCAGTCGAGGTTCACTTCACTACAATTGGTCCACAAGAGGTAAATAAATGGGGCTGGAGTTGCCCTTCCTGCTCACTGTCTAGAGAAACCTCAGGTCCTGGCACTAGACTGTTCAGCAGCATGTAGCCCACCATCCATATCACAGTCCAATCTCAGACTGACATGTTACAATTGAAGCAAAGGAGGATTGCTGGGTCCTCGAGGTGGGGGAGCTGCACATCAGCATTTACACTGCAGAGGGAGAGCTGCAAGGCGAAGAGACTGAACTGCCAGTCACCCCTGCATTAAAATCCTGTAAAGCTTTTTGCAATTGAAATACCAAATCCACTCTGATTCCCGTGCAGTATCGGGGAAGTGCTGCACTACTGGGGAGGCTGACGTATGGACAACATGTTAAATTGAGACTCCCTTCTGCCCTCTCAGGTAGAACAAAAAGAATTCACAGCTATCTTGGAAGAGGAGTAGGAGTTTTCTCCCAGTTTTTGGTGAACATCATCCCCCATCAAATACCCTGAACTAATCATTCATTAATGTCCCATAGACAGAACTGAACTGTGTACAAAACAGCTGCCACGATTAGCTACAATGATAATACAGTCAACATACAGCATTGCCTGAGAAGCATTTGGGGGCATTTGAGAGATTTGATAAAACACTATAGAAATGCAATTTTTTCTTTCTTTATCTACAGCAGCATTACTAATGAGATGTATTGTGATGCGGATATGCTGAATCATTTGATTCACCATGCTGACATAGCTGAATACCGAGATAGTAAGCACACAGCCAAGAATTTGAAACCTGTCCACGTTCTGTGCAAGGAATGCTCAATCATGCGATGCAGGAATAAGTGAATACTTGAATATGTGTTCAAACATGGACAAACAGAAATCTGTAACATGTTATAAAGACAAAGGAACCATACGCAAATGATATAAAGACAGCTGGTGCTGTGAGGAAGAAGGGAAATCAAGCAATAAACCAGCCTGGGAACTGACACACACAACACCTGCGCTAAAGAGAGCAGTCTTTATATTCTCAAGATCTTTAGACTAATTTTCCACATAGAAGCTTTCCCCTCCACCCCATCTCCCCCGAATCTTTCCAACTTACTGCTGCCATCTCTACCCCTCTACAGTCCCTCTCTGTTAGTCTTTACCCTCCTTTTCCAGTCCAGCTTTAGCATGAAGCCAGTAATATCGACGAAGGATCATTAAAGGCAGCTCCGCGGTCCCTCTGATTTTTTCTTTTCTCCCCCGGGGATTTCCCCAATGGCCATTCATCAAGATGGACAAACTGCACAACTGTGGAAGGTATTATAGCAAAGACCCATCCTTTTCTGATTCAATTTGATTCACCCAAAGGATCTGGTCAGGGGCAAGGCCAGTATTTACTAATCGTCCCTAGTTGCCCCTTGAGAAGGTGGGGGTGAGCTGCCTTTATGAACCGCTGCAGTCCATGTGCTGTAGGTTGACCCACAAGGCTCTGAGGGAGGGAATTCCACGATTTTGACCCAGTGACACTGAATGACCAGCAATATATTTCCAGGTCAGGATGGTGGGTTACTTGGAGAGAGTAGACTTGGATTGCCTGCACTGCACATTTCAGCCTGAGATTTCTGGACAGGTAGTCACAAATAGATTCTGTTTTCCCTTTGGTGAGTCTGGGGTTCACAGAATCACACAGCTGTTACCATGTCACAGGAGGCCATTTGGCCCATCATGTCTGCACCAGCTCTTGACAATCATAGAACATAGAACATTACAGCTCAGTACAGGCCCTTCGGCCCTCGATGTTGTGCCAGCAAGGGATCAGTCAACTCGTTGTGGATTAATGACCAAACTTCAGGCCTCCTGGTCTTGCGATTGCACACAAGGACCAAGTACAGAACATACAAATAATATTGCAAAAGTGCTACACACAAGTGCACCATTACATGTAACTCCCTGCAACAGTTTTACATCACTTTAAATCATATACAACTCTATTCACATCTGGGCAGGTTTATACAGGCTCAAGAATTCTTATACAAAACTAGGAACATCTTTTTTCAGCTTCACCTCTTTGAATTTTCTCCCAGTGATTCCCAGCACAACATACTCAGTGTAGGCTACTAAAATCCTAGTTCACAGTTGTGATGACCAGTCAGATCATCAGGACCTTATGCCAGAGCATTTTTTTTAAATGAGTGTCGCTGATTAGTCTTGATATTTATTGCCTTAATTGCCCAGACAGCAGATAAGAGTCAACCACATTGCTGTGGGTCTGGAGTCACATGTAGGCCAGACCAGGTAAGGATGGCAGTTTCCTTCCCTAAAGGACATTAGTGAACCAGATGGCTTCAAACTGACAATAGTCACCGTTAAACTCTTAATTCCATACTTTCATTGAATTCAAATTCCTCCATCTGCCATGGTGGGTACTCATGCCATCACCTGGGTCTCTGAGTCTGGGCCACATCGTGGCGTAGCTGTTAGCACTGCTGCCTCAGACTACCAGGGACCTGGGTTCGATTCCACTTTCAGGTGATTGTCTGTGTGGAGTTTCTACATTCTCTCCGCGTCTATGTGGGTTTCCCCCAGGTGCTCCAGTTTCCTCCCACAATCTAGAGATGTGCAGGTTAGGTGGATTGGCCATGTTAAATTGCCCCTAGTGTCCAGGGATGTGCAGGCGAGGTGGATTAACCATAGAAAATGCAGGATTACAGGGATAGGGTGGGACGCTGTTCAGGAGGGTCAGTGTATGCTCAAGGGCCAACTGACCTGCTTTCACACTGTAGGGATTCTATGATATTAATACTCTAACGATACTATCATTAGGTTATTGTCTCCTCTTAAGTAAAACTAATTCTACTGCCTCACACTCTCTTCATGTCCATGTATTATCATCCAACTTCAAAAGGAGTAGCGATCTTAGCTCCATCATTTTCTATAATAAAGGTAAACCAGCTCCAAACCCTACGACTACTATGTGTAATTGGGTCAAGTTTTTCAAATTTAGCTAAGGGAAAGCTTAGGTTTCTTGAATCCAAAGAAAGAGTTCCTATTTTTTTCTTGGGAATGATGAAAAAATTAAATATTCTTAAGTATTTAATAATGCAAGCATTTTTAAACCACCCAGTTATAATTAGTAGTTCAGGTTTTTCAGCATTTTTTGGTTAAATCATGGATGGGAGGAAAAGGCAGAGATCCTTTTGATTAAATATCAAGTCCAGGTAAGTCAAATCCTCTCTACGCAAAACAAGTAGCAATGAATATCAGCACTGTGCCACTAACTCACTTCCCACAATGGTCACGTTGGCGGGAATCACCAGCTTATTGTTGAATTGCACACCGCACTCACTGCATTTCACAAAGGTACAGCCAATGCTGCAAAATACACAAGTTCCTTACTGAATGTCAATCACATTGACATGATCTGGAGTCACATGTAGGCCAGATCAGGAGTACAGTGCAGATTTCCTTTCCTAAAAAACATCGGTGAACGATATGGTTAAAAGGCCAGCTCTTAAATCTCATTTGTTAATTGACTGATTTTAGATTCTGCCAGATGCTTTTTGAACTGCTATTCAACTGCCCCTCTAGATTCCCCGCTATTGAACCTGCCTCTACCACATCTCCAGGCAGTGCATCCCAAAGCCTAACTACTCAGTGTGAAAAGGGGATTTCTCAGATCGTACTTGTTATTTTTTGTAAAACACTTTAAAATAGTGTCTTCTCATTCCTGACTTGTTAACAAGTGGGAATAGTTTCTCCCTCACTGTTCAGACCACTCACGAGTTTGAAAGCTTCATTCAAACCTCCTCTTTGTTTTCCTTGGAATGGAAGAAACTGTCACAATTTCTCCAATCTTTCCTGAAGGAGTGAAGGAATTGGAGTTGAGGTTAAACTCAGGGTAGCCATGATCTTACTGAATAACCGTACAGACTCGAAGGGCTGAGTGGCCTTCCCCGATCCAAATAGTTCATGAAATGGGTTTGCATGTTCAAAAGAAATGGCCATTTTGATGTGGTTGGTACCAGTGATTATATTATTATGTCCCAGCACCTTCAGGGGAAATTGGAGTAGCAGGGGGTAAAAAAGAGATAAAGAGCATTTGTTGGCACTGTAGGGGGTGGGTTCGTAACTCTGGACCAGAAGCTCTGGGTGAGAATTGCTCCTGCTGATTACCATATATCATGTTTCTTAGGCTGGTGAATCAGCACTCCTCCAGGCTGAATACTAGGAAGCCGAGATAACAAGCATGGGGCTGGATGAACACAGCAGGTCAAGCAGCATCATAGGAGCAGGAAAACTTGACGTTTCGGGCCTAAACCCTTCATCCCCC
>JAHRHZ010000133.1:80876194-80938061 GCA_024137785.1 Ginglymostoma cirratum
CTGTCCGTCCTCCCTGGACTGACCTATCTCCTCCCTACCCCCCTACCTACACTCACCTTTACTGGCTCCATCCCCGCCTCTTCGACTTGTCTGCCTCCTCTCCACCTATCCTCTCCTCTATCCATCTTCTATCCGCCTCCCCCTCTCTCCCTATTTATTTCAGAACCCTCTTCCCCTCCCCCATTTCTGATGAAGGGTTTAGGCCCGAAACGTCGAGTTTTCCTGCTCCTATGATGCTGCTTGACCTGCTGTGTTCATCTAGCCCCATGCTTGTTATCTGTGATTCAGGCATTTTGTTTTATTGTTATTTGTGGGGTTTGCTGTGCAAAGATTAGTTATCATGTGTCCAGATTATAATAGAGGCTTCAATGGCTATGAACCACTTTGTGAAGCCCTGAGATTATGAAAGGCATAACAGAAATGCATAATTCTTTCAAGTCATTATTAAATAGCATAACTGTATAATACATTGTCACTTCCTGATAACAGACAGATGTACAGGTTTTACTGACGTCATTATTGTGCATCTGCTCCTGCAACTCAAAAAATTTTAAAACCACTTTGTTATTTACATGACAATAAAACCCACGTGGATACATCCCACCTGGAGAAGTTTCCCCTCCATGGAGTGTCACAGGTGAAGGTACAACCCCTCCGTCATGCCCCAAGTGGCAGACCTACCTCCTCCAGTAACAGAGGCTCTATGCTGTCCATCAGATGCTAACAGGCTTCCTACTGCTCACTCTCCCCAACCTCTTCCTTGCTCTTTAGACCAGGAGTTTCTGCCTATGGAAACTCACTCCAGTGGCGCTTAGAATACATAAATAAATAACAAAATACAAATTTATTATTCCAAAAGCAGAACTTTGCAAAACACTACAAGCCAAAAGAAAGCAAACAACTTCAGCAATTGAAACCAAATGTAACCAGCTTGCTGTAAGCACTGGAAATCAGACAGTAAGTTTGAGAGTGCCTTCATTTTATACAATGCTGTGCTTCTGCGGAATAAAAATGGAGAAACTGGAGGGAAGTGAAGACTTATTAGTAACTGCAGTTAGAAAGTTCCACATTAGCTTCAACCAACACTAGTCCCACCAGGTTCGAGGAAAGGTGAAGGAAAAATAGGAGCTAATAAAAACAATGACTTCTCCTGCAATCAGAGATAAAAGGTACTGCAGATGCTGGAGAATCCGAGATAACAAGGTGTGGGGCTGGATGAACACAGCAGGTCAAGCAGCATCATAGGAGCAGGAAAGCTTGACGTTTCGGACCTAGACCCTTCATCAGAAATGGGGGAGGGGAAGAGGGTTCTGAAATAAATAGGGAGAGAGGGGGAGGCGGGTAGAAGTGGAGAGGAGGCAGACAAGTCGATGAAGAGTCTAGGCCCGAAACGTCAAGCTTTCCTGCTCCTATGATGCTGCTTGGCCTGCTGTGTTCATCCAGCCCCACACCTTGTTATCTTGACTTCTCCTGCAATGTCCAGCACACCTGAGGAAGGGTCACCGGACCTGAAACATTAACTCTGTTTTCTCCTTCACAGATGCTGCCAGACCTGCTGAGCTTTTCCAGCAATTTCTGTTTTTGTTCCAGCACACTTGTTGCTGTGAACATGTACTGGCAGTTCCACATTCCCCATTACACTGAATCAGAAAAGGGACTCTGATGTTCATCACCACATCAAGAACGCATTTAAATAATATCAGAAAAGGCAAATAGTGAGAGATTTTGGAAGCACAACTCTTCTAAGAACAACTTGCATTTATATCAACTTTAACAATTAAACATTATGATAACATATTGTTAATATGTTACTATTGGAAACCTGGGTTCTAAAGCAGAGGAATTATGTATGTAATTCAATGTGACTATTACTTTTTGTTTTGAACCATCTGATATTTCAAATCCATCTTCTACCTTTTGTACCACTTTATCAACATGTCTTGCCAGTGTCATTTACCTTCAGAATTTATTTAACTATGACCTCCTACTTTACAACCACAACAGTGAACACCACTCCCTGGTCCTCTATCCAAACCAATGATGGGACATAGACCCTAACAGAACTCTCTTGGGTACAAACATATTGAGAAATGTGCCTTAACCAGTTTCCTCCCATCAGACTTGCTTTTCATCCAAACTGTTCCATACTCATTGATTGTTGCCAGTGTGGTACTGTGTGGTATCTGATCAAAGACTGAACAACCACACTTACCTTATCTACTGTACCTTCCCCACTCCCCCATATCTGTTGCTTTCACAAAGAACTTGCAGAGGCTTGTCATGTATGACCTTGCTCTGAAATCTATGTTGACTCTTTCGAATTGTATTGTTGTAATTTAGATATTTAGTTATTTCAATGTTAAGTACAGATTCCAAAATGTTCCCTCCCACTGATGTGAACAGGCCTGTAATTACCTGAGTGGGTTCAGCTCTCGTGAATATAAATCCGCAATCTTCTGCAGTTAGGGCACCAATTTCTTTCTAGTAATAATTCATTTAACTTTGGGCTGACTTTTCTCAAATGGTCTCAATTATGGGCAGATGTCATTAATTGATGCGTAACGGGACAGCATTGTGGGAAACATGCTAGTGAATTTGCAAAAATAATTGATAGCCAGTTCATCAGTTTACAATAGGATTTACAATGGGACATCTCTCCCATGTTTGGTTTTATAGAAGGAATCAGCCAGAGCTCCTACCCCTTTATTGTTCTGCAGCCCCTGTTGGAATGGTCAATGTTTTGAAAAAGCCACATAAGTACCACCTAGCTCAAGGGAAACAAGTGCATAGGAATACCAGCATCTTCGAATTCTCTCCAATGATATATCATCATTACCAGCAAATATATCAGCAGCTGCTCCTTCATCACCGCTGGGTCAAAATCCATGAACTACCTGCATAACAGCACTGTGGATCCACCTACAGCATACAAGTACGTTTGCAGATGACACAAAAATTGGTGGAGTCATGGATTTTGAGGAAGTTTGTCCAAGAATACAGCAAGATATAGATCTGTTGGAAAGTTGGGCAGAGAAACGGCAGATGGAGTCTAATCCAGACAAGTGTAAGGTTACACATCTTGAGAGGTCAAATCTAAAAGGAAAGTACACAGTAAATGGTAGGACCCTTAGGAGCATTGATACACAGAGTGCTTTTGGGGTACAAGTCCATTGCTCCCTGAAAGTGGCAACACAGTGGTTAAGGTGGTAAAGAAACCAAAAGCTTGCTTTTCTTCATTGGTTGGGCATTGAGTATATAAATTGGCAAGTCACATTGCAGCTGTATAAGACTTTAGTCAGTCTACATTTGGAGTATTGTGTGCAATTCTGGTTGTCATACTATAGGAAGGATGTGGAGGCTTTAGAGAGGGTGCAAAAGAGATTTACCATTATGTTGGAGAGATAGTTGGAATTGCAGATGCTGGAGAATCTGAGATAACAAGGCGTGGGGCTGGATGAACACAGCAGGCCAAGCAGCATCAGAGGAGCAGGAAAGCTGACGTTTTGGGCCTAGGCCCTTCTTCAGAAAAAATGTCTAGGCCCGAAACGTCAAGTTTTCCCGCTCCAATGATGCTGCTTGGCCTGCTGTGTTCATCCAGCTCTGCACCTTGTTATCTCTTACCATTACATTGCCTGCATTGGAATGTATTAGTTATAAGGTGAGGTTGAACAAACTTGGATTATTTTTGCTGGAGTGTCGGAGGCTGAGGGGCAATCTGATAGAAGTATATAAAATTATGAGGGGCATGGATAGGGTAGAAAGTTGGAGTCTTTTTCGCAAGATGGAAATGTCAAATATCAGGAGACACAAGTTTAAGGTGAGAGGGGAAATGTTTAAAGGAGACGTGTGAGGAAACCTTTTATACATAGCAGGTGGTAGGTGCCTGGAATGTGCTGCCAGGGGAGGTGCTAGAAGCAGACATGACAGCAACATTTAAGAGACATTTAGACAGACATTTGAACAGGTAAGGAATAAAGGGATACGGATCATGTGCAGGCAGATGGGGTTTTTACAGAATGACATCATGGCTGGCGCAAATACGGTGGGCCAAAGGGCCCGTTCCTGTGCTGTATTGTTCTATGTTCTATACTACCAACAGCAGCTCAAGACGATGGCTCACCAGCTTGGAACGGGCTATAAATCCCAGTCTTTCTAGCAATGATCACAGGCCAAAAGTGAATGAATGTATTAAAGGAAAGGAAGAAAACTAGGTATTACTGATGCGGTTGGAGGTTGTTCCTGCTGCAAACAAGATCACAAACACATGCACCAACACAGATATAGGTTGTGAACAAGTATATACACATATGGATAGGTATGTGTATGTGCTATATTTATGCCCCTCCCACCCACAGCTGTTAGTATAACTATGCTACTACAGTCTTAGCTATTTGCACAAAGCATTATGGTCCCCTCCATTTTACTCCAACAAAAATGACCTCTTTCAGGGAGGATGTTACTTCGTGTGGAGGAAACTGGAACAAGGCAATACAGTTTTAAGATATAGACGGGGAAAAATTTCCCAGAAAGTTATGAAAGCAACAGCATTGAATTAATACATATAAATCTTTTACACGGCTCAATACAGTGGATGCAAGGAGGAACTTTCCCTCGGTCTGGAAGGTTCTAGGATCAAGGGATGACAGTCTCAGAGTAAGGGCTAGGCCACGTAGGACTATAAGGAGCTGGAAGAAAGAGTGCAAGAGAAAAGTTATTGGGGGTAGGTGGGAACGTGGAGTAAGCTTTGATTTCTGTGAGTAACCAAGCAGGCTCAGAAGCTGAATGTCATACCTTTGCTCGCAGTTTATGAGTTTGCACAATACATCAAGTGATACAGGGGTAGTGTAGGAAAATGGCATTGAAATAGAAGATCAGCCATAATCTCACAAAAAGGCAGTGTAGGCTAGAAGGGCTGAGTGGCCTAGTCTTGCTCCTATTTCTTACCTTAAGTTGCTTATTCAAGGTTGGGTTAGACAGGATGTTTTTGACAGAAAAGGAAGACAAGGGTTATATGGATGGCAGACAAGAGTCCACAACCAGATCAGCCATGATTTTAATGACGTAGGTTCGTCCCGCTCATAAGTTCTACATTTCTGTGATGGAGAAAGTCTATGAAATGATTGCTCTCCTGCTTCAGAGGGCATTGAAATTTCCTGGAAATACACTAGTGAATATTCTCATGGCAATAATTTTTGATCAAGGTTTTCTAGCTCAGTGCACACTCCAGCCATCAGGTATTTCCATGGAAGACTGATGTACATTCCTCTTCAAACTGTGCATTTGATTTGTTCTTTACCTTAATATACATATATTTAATGAATATATAATATTGTTGCACCTCATGATTGTTTACCCAGTGTCAAACTGCAGCTGGGTCAAGAAGGAGTCAGACTGAACCCCTGTGTGACCTGGGTTAGCTAATCGCAGCCAGGGTGTCAGTGGGAACACTACACACAACCATAGTGCCCTGGGTTGAAGAAATATAACCAGTGTGTGTTTGTACTCATGTGCATGCCTGCCAATGTGTGCTGGTCTGTCCATGTGTATCCTGTGTCTGCCCGCCCAGAAACGTGTGTGTGCAACAGGATCAGCCTAGCAACACATCAACAAACTTCAGCTGGGTGAAAGCATTAAAGAAATAAAACAGTTACCTTCAGGATAGCAGGAAAGAAGAGAAAACATTCATCATGAAAAACACAAAAAGTTGCCCAACAGAATCCATCGAACAGTGCAGTAAATAACTTGCTTTTACCTCCCCCCTCACACTTCACCATATCTAAAGCATCCACCACGAAGGCCAACTCATTATGCCTTTCGCAAATTCTATTCCTGACCCTTCGAACTGTGCTTGAAGATTTTATTCCATTCTTGGATACTGTAGCCAGCCAGCTTGTCTGCACCACACATTATATACTCTCTATTGTCAAAGCCAGCAGGAGAAGGCTCCTGTGTGGCCACTCTCACACAGACAAAGAAAGGGAAAATGGAGTGGGAGAGCGCACTGGAGAGTTTGATAAATGAATTATAAATACGTTAGACCTCTGTGTACTTCATTCTTCTGCATTTCCCATTATTCTGGCTGCAGGTCGGGATCATAGCACTGATGCTGTGAATGACTTAAACCAGCCAGATAGGTTGTGATGCAATCCCCGCTTTGACCCTGACAGACAACAAAGGCTTGCCAATTTCTCTCTACCTTTCCAGAGATGCTGGACAGTAGCTAGCTGTGACACTATGTCCACCAAGGTGGTTTTCCTGTCTATGGCACAATGTCAATTCTGCCATGTGACTGTGTACGTAGTGTGTGTTTCAGTGTGCTTTTACATGCATCTTGAGTTGTTACTGACTTGGTCGCCTCTCACTCTGTAGTAGTACATGAGTTATATCACACTACAGAGTGCGAGGTGACCAAGTCAGTAACTTTCTTTCGTAAAGTTTCTCAAACATAACAAAAATTAAGAGTCAGATTGTAAAAGCTCTAGAGATGGAAACTCACTTTTTTGCATTTTTATCAAAGTTAAATTATTTTCAAACTCAATACAAAGATGCTTGAGCATTAATTTTCTATGGAAAAGACCTGTAAACATTAGTATCCAGTCTGTTTAACAGTGGCTGTATAAAGCATGATGGAGCTGATTTATATACTACTTATGGGGCCTCATATTAATTCAAATGCAAAAGTCATTGTGTTTTATTGATTGTGGTCGGGGTGCAGGGTGTGTGGAAGAGACAAAAGTTTAACTCAATTATGCTCTCTCACATTGACTACTTCTCTAAAGCTCTAAGAAGCAGGATTTCTGGCACAGCAGGTGGATTTTGAAGGAGAACAATACACACTGCATGTTTCCAGAAAGGGACTACAATAACAATGTGTCTTTGGAATTTTAAATCTAGGTGGAACAATTGTTCCTATTAAATAAACAAAGCCCGACATATTTTAATGTTATTTGTTCAGGGGAGGTGAACATTGCTAGGAAGCCAACATTTCTTGGGCATCCGTAACTGCCCTCTAGAAGGTGGCGCTATACCAGAACAAGGGAAAACATCCAGAAATCTGAGTCAGCTCAACCAATGGTGATCCCAGGAAGCATTAGAATGTAGAACATAGAACATTACAGCGCAGTACAGGCCCTTCAGTCCTTGACGTTGCGCCGACCTGTGAAACCAATCTGAAGCCCATCTAACCTACACTATTCCATTATCATCCATATGTTTATCCAACGAGCATTTAAATGCCCTTAAAGTTGGTGAGTCTACAACTGCTGCAGGCAAGGCATTCCATGCCCTGACTACTCTGAGTAAAGAATCTACCTCTGACATCTGTCCTATATCTATCACCCCTCAATTTAAAGCTATGTCCCCTCGTGCTAGCCATCACCATCTGAGGAAAAAGGCTCTCACAGTCCACCCTATCCAATCCTCTGATCATCTTGTATGTCTCTATTAAGTCACTTCTTAACTTTCTTCTCTCTAACGAAAACAGCCTCAAGTCCCTCAGCCTTTCCTCATAAGAACTTGCCTCCATACCTGGCAACATCCTGGTAAATCTCCTCTGCACCCTTTCCAATGCTTCCACATCCTTCCTATAATGCGGTGACCAGAACTGTACGCAATACTCCAAGTGCAGCCGCACCAGAGTTTTGTACAGCTGCAACATGACCTCACGGCTCCGAAACTCAATCCCTCTACCAATAAAACCTAACACACCGTATGCCTTCTTAACAACCCTATCAACCTGGGTGGCAACTTTCAGGGATCGATGCACATGGACACCAAGATCTCTCTGCTCGTCCACACTACCAAGAATCTTACCATTAGCCCTGCACTCTGTATTCCTGTTACTCCTTCCAAAGTGAATCACCTCACACTTTTCCGCATTAAACTCCATTTGCCACCTCTCAGCCCAGCTCCGCAGCTTATCTATGTCCCTCTGTAACCTGCAACATTCTTCCGCACTATCCACAACTTCACCGACTTTAGTGTAATCCGCAAATTTACTAATCCATCCTTCTAAGCCCTCATCCAGGTCATTTACAAAAATGACAAACAGCAGTGGCCCCAAAACAGATCCTTGCGGTACACCACTAGTAACTGAACTCCAGGATGAACATTTCCCATCAACCACCACCCTCTGTCTTCTTACAGCTAGCCAATTTCTGATCCAAACCGTTAAATCACCCTCAATCCCATGCTTCCGTATTTTCTGCAATAGCCTACCGTGGGGAACCTTATCAAACGCTTTACTGAAATCCATATACACCACATCAACCGCTTTACCCTCATCTACCTGCTTAGTCACCTTCTCAAAGAACTCAACAAGGTCTGTGAGGCACGACCTGCCCTTCACAAAACCGTGTTGACTATCCCTAATCAAATTATTCCTTTCTCGATGATTATAAATCCTATCCCTTATAATCCTTTCCAACACTTTACCCACAACCGAAGTAAGGCTCACTGGTCTATAATTACCAGGGTTGTCTCTACTCCCCTTCTTGAACAAGGGGACAACATTTGCTATCCTCCAGTCTTCTGGTACTATTCCTGTAGACAATGACGACATAAAGATCAAAGCCAAAGGCTCTGCAATCTCCTCCCTAGCTTCCCAGAGAATCCTAGGATAGAACATAGAACAATACAGCGCAGAACAGGCCCTTCAGCCCTCGATGTTGCGCCGACCTGTGAACTAATCTAAGCCCATCCCCCTACACTATCCCATCATCATCCATATGCTTATCCAAGGACTGTTTAAATGCCCCTAATGTGGCTGAGTTAACTACATTGGCAGGCAGGGCATTCCACGCCCTTACCACTCTCTGAGTAAAGAACCTGCCTCCGACATCTGTCTTATATCTATCACCCCTCAATTTGCAGCTATGCTCCCTCGTACAAGCCGACGTCATCATCCTAGGAAAAAGACTCTCACTGTCCACCCTATCTAATCCTCTGATCATTTTGTCTGTCTCTACATGCTCCCATCTGGCCCAGGGGACTTATCTATTCTCACACTTTCCAGAATTGTTAACACCTCCTCCTTATGAACCTCAATCCTGTCTAGTCTAATAGCCTGTATCTCAGTAGTCTCCTCGACAACATTGTCTTTTACCTGTGTGAATACTGATGAAAAATACTCATTTAGCGCCTCTCCTATCTCTTCGGACTCCACGCACAACTTCCCACTACTGTCCTTGACTGGCCCTAATCTTACTGTGGTCATTCTTTTATTCCTGACATACCTATAGAAAGCTTTAGGGTTTTCCTTGATCCTACCTGCCAAAGACTTCTCATGTCCCCTCCTGGCTCTTCTTAGCTCTCTCCTTAGGTCCTTCCTGGCTAACTCATAACTCTCAAGAGCCCTAACTGAACCTTCACGCCTCATCTTTACAAAAGCTTCCTTCTTCCTCTTTACAAGAGATTCAACTTCTTTAGTAAACCACGGTTCCTTCGCTCGACCACTTCCTCCCTGCCTGACAGGTACATACTTATCAAGGACACGCAGTAGCTGTTCCTTGAACAAGCTCCACATTTCAATTGTGCCCAGCCCCTGCAGTTTCCTTCTCCATCCTATGCATCCTAAGTCTTGTCTAATCGCTTCATAATTGCCTTTCCCCCAGCTATAACTCTTGCCCTGCAGTATATACCTATCCCTTTCCATCGCTAAAGTAAATGTAACCGAATTGTGGTCACTATCACCAAAGTGCTCACCTACCTCCAAATCTAACACCTGGCCTGGTTCATTACCCAGTACCAAATCCAATGTGGCATCGCCTCTTGTTGGCCTATCTACATACTGTGTCAGGAAACCCTCCTGCACACATTGGACAAAAACTGACCCATCTAAAGTACTCGAACTATAGCGTTTCCAGTCACTATTTGGAAAGTTAAAGTCCCCCATAACAACTACCCTGTTACTTTTGCTCCTATCCAGAATCATCTTATCCTTTCCTCTACATCTCTGGAACTATTCGGAGGCCTATAGAAAACTCCCAACAGGGTGACCTCTCCTTTCCTGTTTCTAACCTCAGCCCATACTACCTCAGTAGACAAGTCCTCATCAAACGTCCTTTCTACCACCGTAATACTGTCCTTGACTAACAATGCCACACCTCCCCCTCTTTCACCACCTTCCCTGAGCTTACTGAAACATCTAAACCCCAGAACCTGCAACAACCATTCCTGTCCCTACTCTATCCATGTCTCCGAAATGGCCACAATGTCAAAGTCCCAGGTACCAACCCATGCTGCAAGTTCACCCACCTTATTCCGGATGCTCCTGGCGTTGAAGTAGATACACTTCAAATCACCTTCCTGCCTGCCAGTACACTCCTGCGACCTTGAAACCTTATTCATGACCTCACTACTCTCAACCTCCTGTACACTGGAGCTAAAATTCAGGTTCCCATTCCCCCTGCTGAATTAGTTTAAACCCTCCTGAAGAGCATTAGCAAATTTCCCCCCAGCATATTGGTACCCCTCTGGTTCAGGTGCAGACCATTGTTCACAGAAAAGTCAGAGAGCTCAGAAATTAGCTTCCCGAAGCACCTCAGGTAAATTTTAAAATGAAAACAACTGACGTTGGTCGATTTTAGTCAGAAAAAGGTGTCAAGGGTTATGTAATAATAAAGTCAGAGAAATTAATTGCAGATTAGCCTAACTGAATAGCACAAGTCTGGTAACAGGCTGAATGGCCTTCTTCTGTTTCCATGATCCAACTGATAGTAACCTGCAGGTTGGAGGAAAGACAGCAGGTGAGTCATCAGATAATTGCTGTGCTCTCCAACTGTTTTGGACTCACTTTACTCTGACAGCCCACAGGAAAAATTTTCAAAGCTGCAAACGGACACGCAGTAGCTTGGCTGGTTAACAAAGCCCAGTCAAGACCTGCGAACCCTTGTTGCTGTTATGGTAAATATGCCAGCTCTTCTGAGCTTCCAGGCAGCACTATGCTTGATATACAATATTCTGAAGCTTTTAATTAATACCCAGGAGAATTCCAGAATGATCAAATTATACGGTTTTCTTACAGCATACTGTGCAAAATCACAATCACATCCCTCTCCCTCCCTTTTGTGTCCTCCTTCGGATGGTGATGAGTCAGCTTGGATGTACCGTACTAATGACATTCTGTGAACTTGCTATATTAACTGATGTTTCCCATGCAGGAAAGTGACACCAATCCCCATCACCTTCCTGCAATACCCTCCCTCCAGATGCACACACTGTCCAGCCTGAACAGTGAATGGATATATTCAACTGCAGCAGGCCAGGGTTGCTAAAGTCCAGTTATAATGTTCCCCGGATCAGCTAACTGGGTGACATTTACTTTTGTGTAAAAGTACTAAAGTAGTCCCCTGTTCAAAGACAACCCCCCACAATGTTTCCTAAGAGCTTTGCTTGCTCATTATAAAACAACTCAACCTGAGTCAATGAGTCAGATCTTGCATTAGAAATAATTATGAGGTTAACAAGTTCCAAAGCTGTGAATGTGTGAATTGAGCAAACATTTCTAGCAATCATGGCAGTATCTGTGGAGAGAATTCAGAGTTAACGTTTCGGGTCCAATGACCCTTCTTCAGAATACTTTTCCGATTTCTGATTTCTCCCATCCACAGTTCTTTTGTTCTTTTTTCTGACAATCACACATGCTCAGTTAAACAGATAAATGAATAAGCCAGTAAGCAGCTGTACAAGACATTCTGGTCCTCCCGATGCTGAGAGAGAACAGTGCTTTGGCAAGACACTCAGTATCCAAGCACATGGAGATGCATACCTCCTCTTTAACGATAGCCACTACACTCACCTCTGCCCCCGACCCCCTTGAAGTTCTGGTGTGTTGCTGGTGTCTTCCACTGTGAAAACTAATGCAAAGTACCTATTCAGTTCCTCCACCGTTTCTTTGATCTCCATTTCTACTTCTCCAGCTTCATTTTCCAGCAGTTTAAAGCCTCTCTCTTACCTTTTAGATATTTAAAAAAAAGCTCTAGCAAACTTCTTTTACATTACTAACTAGCTTACTCTCATATTTCATCTTCTCCCCCATTACTGCTTTTTTAGTTGTCCTCTGCTGGTTTTTAAAGGCTTCCCAATCCTCTGGCTTCCCACTAATCTTGACCACATTGTACACTTTTGCTTTTACTTTTATGCTGTCCCTGATGACCATTTCCATCTCGAAGGACAAGGGCAGATTCATGGGACCACCACCACTTGCAAGTTCCCCTCCAAGCCATTCACCATCCTGACGTGGAAATATATGAATTGCTCCTTCATTGTCGCTGAGTCAAAATCCCGGAATGCCTTCCCGAAGGGCATTGTGCTTCCCTAAACCCAAGGACGACAGCAGTTCAAGGAGACAGCTCATCTCCACCTTCTCAAGGGCAATAAATGCTGGCCTAGACAGCGGCGCCCACATCCAGTGAACAAATGCAAAGGCATTCCTGGATGAGCACTTATGGGTACTGTTCCTGTAGCCTGACTTTGCAGGGGTCTTGAATTACTTTGCTTCATGAAGTGTCTGCCATTGGTCAGTCAGAGGCATATATGCCTAATACCAATGTAGCACCGATGCAGTGTGTTGCACTGTTGGAACTGCCATCCTTGAGATGAAATGTTAAAACTCTGGTCCAATCTGCCCTCTCAAATGTATGCAACAGCAAACATTCCAAGGACAGAGGAGTTTCATGAGTCCTGGCCAACAACTTGACTAAAAGTCTAGTTTTATATAGCATCTGAAAGAAGGAAAGGGGAACTACAGAGGTGAAGAAGCTTAGTTCAGGCTCAGATATCACAGGCACACCCACCAATAGAGTGATTAAAATCAGAGTTGCTTGTGTAGCCAATATTTACTCCACCACCAACTTCACTAAAATAGATAATCTGGTTGTTAACTCCTTGCAACCTCATGAATTAATTTTTTTTTGTTTTCACAGGCCTTTGTATTTATACACAGATCATGGACTGGGATCTGCATACTGAGGGTTATTTTGACTAATATAAAGTAGGAAATATTGGATAAGTTTCCTTTCATAAATATCCCGCAATTTTATATTCTGTTGACAAAATATGAATAACACGCAGAGTGGTGGCTCAAACATTGCCTGTTTTAGATTACTGCTTCATGTCAAAGGTTTAAATCCATTTACGCATTCATTTGCAGAAATCTCAAGTTACTGACACGAGAGGATTCTGAATTTGGATTTATCCAGTAATGAGAAAATGGAGTTAGTAAAGCCCTATTCCAAATATCTGGTTCAATAATTTCAAACAAGAATACCCAGTGATTGAAAAGTAGATTCATAAATAAGATCTGAATTTACTGGGTCCCAAGGGGCCACTCTGCCAGTGATAAGCTACCCTTGGTCACAAGTTGTACGCCGCAATTTAAAATACGCAAAAAAAATTTTACAAAACATTGCAAAACTGGAATTCTATCAAATAAATGGTGTACCACCTACCAACGCACTGTGACACCAAGGCTGCACCACTGATATCACCAATGTGCACTTGAAACCAGAAGTTGGCACCCACATCACCCACAGTTTGCCAGCATGGTACCACTGACCATACTGAGGAGTGCTCACACTACACTTGCATTTCCTGCACAAGGGGCCGTCCAGTCCCCAGCCCCATTCGAGTTTCATCCGCTCCCACTCATGTTTTTTAAAACATTCTGCCTACCATACAAAGGACTAATGCGTTACGGGAAGTTGAAAAGCTGCAAGAGAGACTAGCAGGCTGGAGAAACAAACTGAGCATTAAGTATGCTTCAACTGTGGAATGTTGTCAAAAAGTTAAACTTATCTGAATGCATGCAGCATTCACAACAGAGCAGATGATCAAAAGACATGAATAGAGATTCATGGGTATGATTGAATTACTATTACAGAATCTTGGTAGCATGCCAAACAGGGCTGGGAATTGAATTTTCAAGAGTATTTAACATCTAGGAGGGACAGACAAGAAAGAACAGGAGGTGGAGCTGCACTGATAATAAGGGATGGGGTCAGTTCATTAGTAAGGGAGGATCTCAGATTGGAAGAACAATGTGTAGAATCTGTTTGGGTGGAACTAAGAAACAGAAAAGGGAACAGACGTTGGTTGGAGTTATTTATATGCCACCAAACAGTAGTGGTAGTGTGGGGCAAGGTATATTGAAGAGCCAACTAGACAACGTACTATTTTAGAATTGGAATTAAGTAATTCAAAAGGGTTAATTAACAATCTTGTTGCAAAATAATATTTAGGGATAAGTGAACATAATATTTCACAAGATAACAAGGCATGGGGCTGGATGAACACAGCAGGCCAAGCAGCATCATAGGGGCAGGAAAGCTTGACGTTTCGGGCCTAGACCCTTCATCAGAAATGGGGGAGGGGAAGAGGGTTCTGAAATAAATAGGGAGAGAGGGGGAGGCGGATAGAGGATGGATAGAGGAGAGGATAGGTGGAGAGGAGGCAGACAAGTCGAAGAGGCGGGGATGGAGCCGGTAAAGGTGAGTGTAGGTAGTGGGGTAGGGAGGAGATAGGTCAGTCCAGGGAGGACGGACAGGTCAAGGGGGCGGGATGATGTTAGTAGATAGGAGATGGGGGTGAGGCTTGGGGTGAGAGGAAAAACCGGTTAGGGAGGTGGAGATGAGCTGGGCTGGTTTTGGGATGCGGTTGGGGGAGGGGAGATTTTGAAGCTTGTGAAATCCACATTGATACCATTGGGCTGCAGGGTTCCCAGGCTGAATATGATTTGCTGTTCCTGCAGCCTTCGGATGGCATCACTGTGGCATTACAGGAGGCCCAGGATGGACATGTCGTCTGAGGAATGGGACGGGGAGTTGAAATGGTTCGCGACTGGGAGGTGCAGTTGTTTGTTGCGAACTGAGCGCAGGTGTTCTGCAAAGCGGTCCCCAAGCCTCCGCTTGTAGAGGAGGCCACAACGGCTACAGCGGATGCAGTATACCACATTGGCAGATGTGCAGGTGAACATCTGCCTGATGTGGAAAGTCTTCTTGGGGCCTGGGATTGGGGTGAGGGAGGAGGTGTGGGGGCAGGTGTAGCATTTCCTGTGGTTGCAGGGAAAAGTGCCGGGTGTGGTGGGGCTGGAGGTGAGTGTGGAGCGGACAAGGGAGCCGCGGAGGGAGTGGTCCCTCCGGAAGGCAGATAAGGGTGGGGAGGGAAAAATGTCTTTGGTGGTGGGGTCTGATTGCAGATGGCGGAAGTGTCGGAGGATGATGCGTTGGATCCGGAGGTTGGTGGGGTGGTACCTGAGGACAAGGTGGATTCTTTTTTGGTTATTATTGCGGGGACGGGGTGTGAGGGATGAGTTACGGGAAATGCGGGAGACACGGTCGAGGGTATGTTAAAAGGAAACATTTGGCTAAAATGAATGTGGGTTCGTTATACAGGCAGAGTCAGGAAAATTTGAAATGGGGAACAAAGAAATGGCAGAGAAGTTAAAAGATTTTGTGTTCTCACTGAGGACAACAGGAGAAAACCCTAGATCTACAGATCCTAGTGGCCAAGGGGAATGAGCAGTTGAAGGAAATTAGCCCTAGTCAGAAAGTCTCAATTGGAGAAATTGATGGATTTGAAAGTTGATAAATCCCAGGACCTGATTGTCTATATCCTACTGTGATGAAGGAGGCAGCTTTTCATATCGCTGATACAGTGATTATTTCCAGAATTCTGTAGGTTATGGAACGATTCCTGTGGATTTGAAGGTAGCAAATATTACCCAGTATTTAAGAGGGGAGCAAGAGAGAAAGCAAAGAATTACAGACCTGTCAGCCTTACACCAGTGGTAGGCAAAATGCTGGAATCTATCGTAAGGCAGTGAGCAATCCATGTCCAAATGCAACAATATCTAGGCCTAGGGTGAAAAGCGGCAACTAACATTCATGCTACACAAATGCTAGGCAATGACCATCTCCAACAAGAGAGAATCTAACATGATCCTTTGACATTCAATGGCATTACCATCACTGAATTCCCCACTAACAAATTGTAGACATTACCATTGACCAGAAACTGCACCGGACTTGCCATATAAAAATAGCACCTGCAAGAGCAGGTCAGAGGCTGGCACTCCAATGAGTACCTCCTGGCTCCTCAAAGCTCATCCACCGTCTACAAAGCACAAGTCAAGAATGTGATGGGATGCTCCCCACTTGCTTGGATGAGGATGGGTGCAGCTCCAACAACACTTGAGATGCTTGACCCCATCCATGATAAAGCAGCCCACTTGATTGCACCACATCCACAAACACCCACTCCCTCCATCAGCAGTGTACCATCTACAAGATGCACTGTACTACAGCTACACTGGCGGCTAAAGGGATCAAGGGGTGTAGAGAGAAGGTAGGCATGGGATAGTGAAACTGCATAATCAGGCATGATCATATTGAATGGTGGTGCAGGCTTGAAGGGCCAAATGGCCTATTTCTGCACCTAATTTCTAACTCACAACATTCCTTTGATAGCACCTTCCAAACTCATGGCCACTTCTACTGAAAAGAACAAGGGCAGCAGATACATGGGAATATTGCCAACTGCAAGCTCTCCTCCAAATCACTCACCACCCTGACTTGGAAATATGTCATTGTGCTCCTACTGCGTCGCTGGTGAAAATCTTAGAATTCTCTCCCTAAGGGCATTGAGGGTCTACATACAGCACACGGACTGCAGCAGCTCAAGAAGGTAGCTCACCACCACCTTCTCAAGGGCAACTAAGGACGGACAATAGATTTTGACACAGCCAGTGATGCCCACATCATGAATGACTTAACAAAAAATGGATGGGATAAATAGACCCTAGTTGATCTTTGTTGGCATAGTCAGCATAGATTTGAGAATGGAAAATTATGTTTGATTTTGAAGATGCCACCAACAGATTTGATGTGGAATGACCAGCGCTCCGAAAGCTGATGATTTCAAATAAACCTTTCGGACTACAACCTGGTGTCATGTGACTTCTAACAAATTAGATAAAAGAGAGATGAAAATAGTATATTTAGATTTTCAGAAGTTCTCTGATTAGGTCCCCCACAGGATTTTGGATAGAAAAATGAAAACACAGGAGATAGGCAATGTACATGCATGGATTAATGACTGGCTAACACAGGAAGTAGGGAATAAGAATAAATGGGTCATTCTCATGTTGAAAGGCAGTGACTAGTGAGGTACCACAAGGATGAGTACTTGGGCCCCAGCTGTTCACAATATAGATCAATGATTTGAAGGTGGGGTCCAAATGCATTATTTCCAAATTTGTGGATGATATAAAGCTAAATGGGAATGTGTGATGTGAAGAAGATGTAAAGCAGCTTCAGGAGGATTTGACAGGCTTAGTGAGCGGGCAAGAACGTGACAGATGGAATATAATGTGGAAAAATGTGAGATCATCGACTTTGGTAAGAGAAACAGATGTGCAGAGTATCTTTTAAATGGCAACAGATTGGAGAGTACAGATGTACAAAGGGACCGAGTGTTCTTATTGATAAATTACTGAAAGCTAACAAGAGGGGCAACAAGCTACTAGGAAGGCTAATGAAATGTTAGCCTTTACTTTAAGAGGATTCGAATACAGGAGTAGTGAAGACTTGCTTTAATTACCGGAACTTGGTTAGACCTCACCTGGAGCACTGTGTACAGTTTTGGTCTCCTTATCTTAGGAAAGATATTGCCACGGAGGGAGTGCAATGGAGGTTCACCAGACTTGTTCCTGGGTTGGCGGAACTGTCCCATGAAGACAGACTGGGTAAACTCAGCCTATGTTGTCTAGAATTTCAAAGAATGAGAGGTGGTTTCATTGAAACTTACAAAAAATTTAAAGGGATAGACAGGGTAGATGCAGGACAGATGTTTCCCCCGGTTGAGAAGTCTAGAAGTAGGGGACAGAATTTAAAATTAAGACAGATGTAATTTAAGACTGTGAAATTATTTTACTCAGGGTGTGATGAATGTTTAGAATTCTCTACCCTAAAAACCTGTGGAGATTCAGTGCCTTTTTTTCAGCAGAACCTCCTATCTAGAGCACTGTTGTTCACACCAACATGGATAATGAAAACTGGATGCCTCCCCTCTGACTCCAAGCCCTCTATTAATACAGAGACTGCAAGAACAGGTCAGAAGCCTGGAATACTGCTAGAAATATGAATAACTCACGTCTTGACTCCCCAGACTCTGTCCACCATCTACAAGGCACAAGTCAGGAGTGTGATGGGATACTCCCCACTTGCCTGGATGGCTGCAGTCCCAACAAGACACAAGAAGTTTTACAGCATCCAGGACTAAGCAGCCCACTTGAATAGCACATCCATAATGTAAAAATACAGTGAAAAGTGTGTACCTTCGCCATACATATATGGTGCCATTCACATTAACTTAGAATAAGATAAGAGAAAAAAAGATAACACAACAGTGTCCAACTTTCCTTTCCACTGCCGGAGTCCCACTGCGGGCTTTCCTGCCCTCACCAAAACTCTTGACCACTTCCAGCTAGAAGGACAAGGGCAGCAGATACAATGGGCACACCATTCCCTGCAGGTTCAATAGACAATAGACAATAGGTGCAGGAGTAGGCCATTCGGCCCTTCGAGCCAGCACCACCATTCATTATGATCATGGCTGATCATCCACAATCAGTATCCTGTTCCTGCCTTATCCCCATAGCCCTTGATTCCATTATCTATAAGAGCTCTATCCATCTCTTTCTTGAAAGAATCCAGAGACTTGGCCTCCACTGCCTTCTGGGGCAGAGCGTTCCATATATCCACCACTCTCTGGGTAAAGAAGTTTTTCCTCAGCTCTGTTCCCCTCCAAGCTACTCACCATCCTGACTTGGAAATATATTGCCATTCCTTCACTATCGCTGTGAGAAGATCCTGGAAATCCCTCCCCAACGACATGGAAGATCAACCTACAGCACATGGACTGCAGAAATCAGTTCATTGTAGTCATTGGAACAAGGTCAGCCAGGTGGACCTCACAACATATGAGTTCCCAGACTGGGACTGTTAATCTGGTCCAATCAGGGACCCCTGGCTGACTGATATAAACAGGAGTGTCAGGAATTCTGTTCATTCTAGGAGCCAGCCCTGTGCTACCTGGGTCAGTGTCGTGTGTAAATACAGGGTGATCTGGTGATGGGATACCGGCCTCTGTCAAGTTATTTCACTCACCACCACTTACTCAAGCTCATGCAGTGGCTGACAATAACTACTGACCCAGTCAATGAAACCCACATGGGTGAATGAAAAAATAACCCTGGCACCGGGGAGACAACAGAGACTTCAGGACTTGCGCATTTGGCTAAACAGAACATAACGATCCTGCAAATTATACTGTTTCCTACCACTATAACATTCCTATGTTGTCCCCTGATATGAATGGTGCTGTAGTCAGTTCACTTATTCTCCCTGCAGTCCCCACACTTATCCACACAGGTTGCAAGCACCTTGTTACTTGTTGACAATTTCAGGGACAGAGGCTCTACAAATGCAACCTCTGGGTCCCCAAACCTGCCACACCTGCAATCACAATCTTCTGTTCCTGATCACAGACCATACTTGAGTTACCTCATCTGAGGGGTACGACCATCTCCTGAAGTATTTAGTTTACTTCCCTGATGTGGTGCAATGTCCCTGCAGCTCAGAATCCAACTCTGCAACTCAGATTCAAAGTTTTGTGATCTGAAAACATTTACTACAGATTCAGAACAGTCACGTTGGAATTGAAATGTTAACTCTTGTTTCTCTCTCCATAGTTGGTGCCAGACCTGCTGAGTTTTCCCAGCACTTTTATTTCAGATTTCCAGCATACATGGTATTTTGCTTTTATTTGGTAAATAGTTAACTGAAACAGAAATAATGGACATTTGAGTGACAAAGGCTTCATATAGAATTGAACCTCAAGTCGGAGTCAATATCTTCAGGTCAAACACGAGGACTGAATAGGTTTAGAGGCTACCTAGCTGTTAGTGGTACCGCACTGCTTCACAGTTAGAGGCTTGTCAAACCACAAAATCAGAAAGCAGGGAGGCCATTTGAATTGGCCAGCTCTGAGTAGTACAAGTCACCATCTATTTCACTTTAAAAAAAATTATATCCCTACAAATAACTTTTTTCAAGCATGAAGGGAGCATGAAACTATTTGTGGTTTCTGGAACCTTGACATCTTTCAGAGACAGTGTGGTTTCTACCGTTGCACAGACACAGACCTCAGCCTCTGCTTCAGCCCCAAGCTGTAGGCAGAAATTGCTTCAGGAGAACCAGGGCAGAGGAACAAGTCACGAAACAGTACATTTATCTGTCGAGACACGGTGAGCTGAGTTATAATATGAGGTGTTGAACTGCTGGGGCTAATCATCGTCAGCGGGAAAGGAAAATGAAAGCACATTGTTCGAAGAAATTTACTGCCACATCAAAACCCTCAGCTTCTCTCTTCTGAATTCCACCTACAGTTTTATCTGCACTTGACAGCAAATATTCCACCTACACACTGATTGAAGGTCTAGAAGTACAGTGTAGAGATAAGCAACACGGATGAAAAGATCTCAAGTTTGACTAGCAGCACGAATGCTATCACAGAATTACAGAACTGCAACAGAGCAGAAAGAGGCCATTCCATCCATCATGCCTGTGCTGACTCTCTTGAGTCGTCAATGTCATTCTCCATTTCTCTATGTCCATTCACCACAATCATCTTTGCACAAGAACTACATTGGACGGGTTTCATTGAAGAAACAACGTTTTGAGACAAAGTCCCCAAGTAACTGGGGGCATGCTGAGTGATGAGGAACAGGCGACTTTGGGCCTAAGATTCTCAAAGTCCGGACAACCGGAGGCTTTCATCAGCTCATAGCTGCATCTGTTGTAGTCTCATTGATAGAGATTGATCACTTGGAACAGTCTATTATTATGAAACAATAAGATCTAGGCCAACTCTTCCACTGAAATGCTGAGATACTGTCTTGCAGATAAGACAATAAATTGTGAACTGCTTTTGACCCCTCAGCTGGGTTACAAAGATCCCATAATGCTTTCTGAAGTTGCTCCTAGTGCTCTGCCCAACATTTATCCCTCAATCAACATCTTCTGCTCATGGAGCTTGCTGTGATAAAACTGCTTGCTGCATTTCAAAGTAACTGGTTTGTTACGACTCCCTTTGGGCTCAGCAACGAGACTGAAGAATCAAGATTTTTCTGTCCTTTAGCACATGACAGAAGACAAACTAGATAAACACTGGGTGGAGCTGGAGGAACACAGCAGGTCAAGCAGCATCAGAGGAGCAGGGTCGGGACCCTCATGAAGAAGAGTCCAACCTGAAACATCAGCTTTCCTGTTCCTCTGATGCTGCCTGGCCTGCTGTGTTCCTCCAGGACCACACTGTGTTATCTCAGACTCCAGCATCAGCAGTTCTTACCGTCTCTAGATAAACACTGGTATTTTTTTGTAATAATACCTATCCCGTCCTCACGCGACAGTGTAGGGCTATCAGACACTGATCAACGACAGGCAGAGATTTTTTGATGTAGTCACTCCTGAATGCTGGCAGGGTCAATATTTATTGCCGCATCTCCAGCTTGACCTTGAACATGTGACTGAGCCACAGTAGTGAAAGTGAAAGGGAAAGGGAGAGTGACCCAGTAATGATAGACAAACAGCCGATCTAGAGTTGGTGCTGTATGAGTGCACAGGGATGTGCAGCTGGTGGCGATGCATTTGTTGTCCTTGTCTGTCTAGGTTTGCAGCGGCCATGGATTTGGGATGCACTGTCAACAACAGCGTGGTGCTGTGGATAGCACTCACAGTCACAGGAGATACTAGAGTTGGCTTTCCTGCCCCTCAGTGAATAATCCAGCTGATTACTCACCCAGGAATAACGAAGCCAATGTTAGTGACTCGCCTGTCACAATAATTAGTGCAGGGAGCAAACCTGAGGCCTTCAAACGGCATAACTCAATTCCATTGCACACAGTGCGCCGAAGAGTATTAACATTGACTTATGTTTTATCATGCCTCTCATCTACATCACAAAGTTACATCCAATGATTTATCTCGGAGTTTATCTTATAGCACTTTACAGCCTACGAATCACTCTTTGGAAGGGGTTAATTTATATCTAACATGCACACACAAAATTCTACAAACACTAATTCAGAAAACTGGTCAATTGCTACAAAATTAAAATATTGCAGACACTGTAGATCTGAAAGATAAACAGAAAAAACAGGAAGCACTCCTCAAGCCAGGCAGCACGTTATGTGGAGAGAAAAACAGAGTTAAGATTTCAAGTCTTTTCATGGTCTTGCATCAGAACAGTAACTAGTTACCAGTGCTGCTGGGTAAGGGACAATTGTCAGCCAAGACACCAGGAGAAATGCCCCACTATTGTTCACCCGGTCTGTGGGATCCTGAACAAGCAGAAAGGGACTCAGTTTAATATACGTCTGGCAGTGTAGCTCTCCCACAATCATGCACTGAACTGTCAGGCTAGATTATTGTGCATGGAGAACTTGAACACAGGATTAATAAGAAGAAACTGACAGTTATATAGTGACGCTCACCACCCAGGAGTGTCCCCAAAATGACTCACAGCCAACAGAGTACTTTCTGAAATGCAGCCACTGCTGTCATGCAGAAAACACAGCAGTTAATTTGTACCCTGCAAGCTCCCATAAATTTAGGTGAATAAGATGGAACATTTTCTTTTAAAAATGATGTTGATTGAATGATAAATATTAGAAAGGACATGGTGGGGGGGGGGGGGGGGGGAATACCTTTTCCTGTTTGTAGTGGAGGAGGGAGATATTTTTGTCTGCCCAAGAGGATGAGAAGTCCTCAGGTGTGGTATGTCTCTTCGGAAAGATGGTATCTCAGACAGAGCAGCACTCATTCAGCACTGCACCAGGACACTCAGCCTGGATCACACACTCATCACTGGGACTGAGACTCAAACTCACAACCTTTTAACTCAGAGCCAAGAGTACTGCTCACTGAGCTGGGCAAGACAGCTTTCATAATGAAACTTTAACGAGTTAATAAAATCAAGCGAGTCTTTAACAGAATGCGCATTTCTCACCAGTTCAGAGGGTAAAGTATATCTTATATGGCAGTGTGGCATGAGAAAGCTGAAAAGTAACTACTTGTGCCAACATTTTAAGATGCCTAGCAACTTTAAAATCTCTGTCCTATTGTCCTACAGAAATGCCATAATTTTCAATAATAACTTGTCGAGATGTACTAAAAAGTATGTGCCTGGACAAAATGACCCAATTCATTTGCTATGCCAAGATACTTCAATATTCTACATACCTCTGTATATTAGAAACCAACTTCAGAGAGGTAATTAGCATAGACAGAGATAAGGTTTGAACAAATTAGCATCTCAATAAAAGACAAGTACATTCAAATAAGTCTTAGATGTTGGTGAAGGAAAGGTATGAAAAACTAGCTGCGTACGATCCCAGTATATTAATGACTTCTTTTGCAAAGAATCAGTTTCTTTCCAATTCAAAGTGAAAGCTACAGAATTACAGTTTAGATGAAATGCATTTCAAGTGAAAAATTATACTTACTAATGTTCCAATTTTATTCTGAAGGAACAGATTCTCTTGGGTAGAGATCCTTGCAGGTCACCTGTTCACAGACACCTGACTCAAAAGGACATTTATGCATGATTGATGCCGGGCTATTTGACTGCAGCAGCACCACTGTCGAGGCTGCTCATATTCTCGTCCGACATGTATGCATTCTGTACAAATGTACATTTATATAGAGGGTTTCAGGTATTAGGAGATGCTTCAAATTAATTTTCATGGTGATAAACAAGGACCAAACGGAAGACAAAGAGAGTGGGGGATTGGGGGAGAAATAGACAGAGATCAGAAGGTAGTAACAGGACGGTCATTCTTTGACAGGCTTCAAAGCAAGGTATGAGGTGCAGATGTTGAATGAGGGAGTTCCAGTGGACGGGATGATGAGCAGAGAATACACGAAAAAGTAACTGACAGCAAAAAGCTAAGTGATTGATTGTTCCTGTTTCTTAGCTAACTCAGCCCAGACTGGGGATTATAGTGCTGCACCGGTTCATTAATGCCCTTTCCAGAAGAAACCTGCTCTCCTAATGGGATCTAGTCTATACGTGATACCTGGTCCACAGAAAGCATTGGCTCATAATTGCCCTCTGACGTACAAAGGAATCCACCTTCTCAAGGGCAATTAAGTATGGGCACTAAAAGCTGACCTTCCCAGGGACGCCAATATCCCAGGAATGAATAAAAAGAAAGTTGATCTGCATGAACTGGTACCGCACCATTCTTTTACAAGAAGTGACCTTCAAATCTGGTTCAGATTTTAGAGCTTTAAAAATCGAATTGTGTCTCGCTGTGGAAGTGTTGACATTTAGATCTTTTTCTTCATACTTACGCAATTTGTAAAAACTTAACAATATCCCCAATAATCAATTAACTCTAAATATAACTTTTCAGAAAGAGGTCAATGATATAATGAAATTAAATAATGAAACTACTTGCTCTACAAAAACAGACATGGAATGCAAAGCAAGTTGACATATAAAGAACAGCTACTTGGCTCAACCAGTCTATCTTGCACATTATTTTCCACAGTCCCTAAACTTAATCCGCTGCCTACCCTGTTCCTGAAACCCTTGAATTACATCCCAAACCATTCTTTCCACTGGTCAGTCAGGTCCGGTGACTTAGATATTTTCTTTCAGGATGTCCCAAATCACTTTGCAGCTGTTTTGAAAGTGTCACCACAGTGAATGCCTATCTGCACACAATAAACCCCACAAACAGAAACAGGTCTGTTAACAGAAATCTGTTTGTGCCATCTTAATTAAGGGATAAATATTAGCTAAGTCACACTGACTAATCTTTTTCACAATAATTGCATGGAATATTTTATGGGAAGACGGGCCTCAATTTAACTCAGTTGAAGGATAATTCCTCCTGCAATGCAGCTCTCCCTCAGAACTGCACAATGAAGGTCACATCTTTGGACCTGTATCTGAGCAAAACATGGTCAGCCTTAGGAGAGGATTGGCAGAAAAAAGCAAGTCTGCCTGAAGGTGTGCATTGGGATCATTGCATAACCAGAAGCAAATTAGGCCAGAGATATCCTTTAAGACTAGTTAACCTAGTTCTGAATATCCAAGAGATTTACCTGCATCTCTAGTACCTATGGCAACCAATTTATTTATAGAGGACTAATCATAGGGCATTATACGCAGCATTTATTCTCAGATAGAAACAGGAAACAAAAGCAGTCCAGCTACATCTCTCCATCTGTAGTCTGTAAGGAGTTTTTCTATAATCTTCCTTCCTCATGGACGAACTCAAGATATTCTATTTGTATTCAGTCAGGTTAAAACAGATATATTCTAGAACCAATTCAACACAACCATTTCAGACATGTATGGAAATTGCTGGAAAGGCTCAGCAGGTCTGGCAGCATCTATTGAGAGAAATCAGAGTCAACGTTTCGGGTTCAGTGACCCTTTCTCAGAATCCACTCGCCCTGAAACATTAACTTTGATTTCTCTCCGCAGATGCTGCCACACCTGCTGAGCTGGTCGAGCAATTTCTAAATTTTGTCTCTTATTTACAGCATCTGCAGTTCTTTTGGTTTTCATTGCAGACATATGATGTTTCATAGATGTAGTGTTACAGTCCAACTTTGCTGGGATTCAATGTTCAATTCAATTCACTGTTTTTTTTTAAAGTTTCATTTCTTGAACATGTATAGAATATTCAGACGGAGCATTGTATTTAGTTCTGCCTGCCACACACTTTAAGAATCATGTGAAGGCACTGGGGAGAGCACAGAAAAGATTCATGAGAATGGTTCCAGGAATGAGGAACTTCAGTTCTGTCACTAGACTGGAGAAGTTTTCCTTGGAAACATGAAGCCTTGAGGGGAGATAAAGATGTGCAAAATCATGAGGGATCTAGACAGGGTAGCTGGGGAGAAATCTGTTCCCATTGGTGGAAGGATTGAGAAGCAGAGGACACATTTGAGCTAATTGGCAAAAAAAGTGATGGTAACATGGAAGAACATTTTCACACAGTGAACAGTCAGAAACTGTAGAGCACTGCCTGAGAGTTTGGAGGCAAGCTCCATCACTTTATTCAGGAAGGAATTGGATTATCAGAGAAAGAAAAACGTGCAAGGGTACGGAGAGAAAACCGTTTTGTCGTAGCAAGTAAATTGTTCCTTGGAAGGCTGGCACAGACTCGATAGGCCGAACAATCTCTCCTTCTGTGCTGTAACCATTCTGTGATTCTGAAGTTGTGTGATTGGCCTCATAATCCTGATAGAGAACACTGATGACACATGTACAGAATTGGTTAGGCTGTAGAAGGCTTAGTAACCGTTAGGTATTGTGCACAATATGTGGACAGTATCACGGTACATACACATTCAGCCAGACACACATGTATGGAATCATCACACGTGACCAACATCACATGGGTATAAACACAAAAACTGATTCACAGGATTGCACAGAATATGTACACATGGACACACACTCATATAAGTAAATTGGATACAGGCATAGATTGGGAACGCTAACATAATTCTCTTTCTTCTGACTGAAAAGCTTTTAGGCTACCTGTAATGCATCAATTCTTTCTCTGCCTGTACTAGCTGATTTAGCAAGACAAATGACAATGTCGAGAACTGGCATAGTTGCAGCTCAGCATGTGCTCTGTAATCCTATGGGTCAGACACTTCGCTAATACAATATAGTACAGCAGAGATGACCAAAGTAGTGAGACAATATGTATTAACATTCAACTTTACAAGTTGTTTCTGGTTAACCAGAACGCATATAGGAAAATAAGTATTTTTAGAGTGAAGGTTAGCTTTTTCTGACAGAGCTGCATGAAGAGGTAGGGGCATGGGATGGGATCAGGTACAGAGTCTATGTAGGAGTGAAACAAGAGAAGCATGTTCCCAAGGCAAGGAGGTGCTAAATCAAAGGTCCCACTCATAATCCCAACCCGTTTGCTGAAAATAAATGGGCACATGGCAGGTGAGGACTGGCTCCATCTCTGCTGTGATGGCCTACACAGTTCAAAAGCCTGCCGTATTCATCGAACAAACTTGCACAAGGATACATGTCAGAGCCTACCGAATTATCTGTGTCTTTCAGGGCAGGATGAGGAGGAAAGACAACAATAAAAATGCAACCCCATGGTCAGGCCAAGCTGCAGCCAAACAGCCCTTTGCAAAGCAGAGTACTTGCAACATCCCACCAGGATATATTAAATATTCATGTAAACCAATGCACTAATGGCTGGCATTCAGTCATCTGTCATTTAATTCTGATTGGAGTAAGCAGCTGAGAGAGAAACACAGCCCTGAACTGAGACAGGTTTGGGGCTGGATGAGGAGAGGAAAGAATCAGATTCCGTGCTAATATTAACACTGACAGCTATCAGAGCTGGACAGCAACCTTTGACACTCTTATTTTTAGCACTGCTTGCAAGGACTCGTTGACCTAATTTGTCTCCGATGAAGATTAGCTGACTACACACCTCAACTGTGTTTTTTTGCTGATGGCTTTTTAGAGCATGATTATTATTTCAAAGCTATTCCTGGAGCACACAGACGTGTACCAATTGAATGTGAGGTCGTTCCCAAAGTCAAGGATGAGCAGATTAAGCAGCTGACATCGATTTCAGGATGATCTGCAATGATGCTTAATTATCTCAAAAGTAAATCAAATGCTGAACCTTTAGAGAATAAGAAAGAGGAGATGGCCATTCAGCCCTTTGAGCATGCTCTGCCAATCAATAAGATGGTGGCTTATCAGATTAGGGCTTTGTATTCACTTCCTGCACACCCCTCACAACCTTCAATTTCCTTGTCGATCTAAAATTGATCTAACTGTGCCTTCAATATATTTACAGACCCAGCACCAGCTCTCTTATCCTCTGAGGCAGGGGTTCCAGGCTTGGAAGGTGCTGTTGGAGAAACCTTGGTGAGTTGCTGCACTGCATCTTGTACATAGTTCGCACTATTGCTACTGCGTGTTGGTGATAAGGGAGTGAATGTCGAATGTGGTGACAGGGCTGCTAATCAAGAAGGCTGCTTTGTCCTGGATAACACTGAGCTCCTTGAGCTGGCTGTGTAAGGACACAGACTGCTCCAGCACCTAAACGGATGCAAATGGTGCTTTTTGTTTCTAAACTCCAATGCATATACGGTCAACCTGCTCAATCTTTCTGTGCAAGGCCAGCCCTTCACTCCAGGAATTAGCCTAATGAACCTTACCTGAAATGTCTTCAATGCATGTGTGTCCCTCTTTAAGACAGAGGACCCAAACTATACGTAGTATTTCAGAATAATTAAGAGGGTAAATCAGGGACTGGTAATTAGATGGCTTTAACTTTGTCATTAGATTATAGCAGTCATTGAAGACAGAGTAAGGCAAAGGTGCTTCATCACTTTGGAAGGATAAAAATTAGTTCAGTAACTGACACTGTGATCAATCCCAGTTGTTCAGCTTCGAAGAAAGAAATTAAAATTTGAATCATGAGTAGAATGTTGAAATTATGATGATTTAAATGGATAAAATATAGTTTTCCACTCCATGTGACCTAATTACTTTCCAGAACTAGGAGATACTATTTAAAAATAAGAGGTCAGTGATTTAAATGGAAGGAGAGATTTGTCAGAGGGGAAACATTTAAAAGGGACCTAAGGGGCAACTTTTTCACACAGAGGGTGGTACGTGTATAGTATGAGCTGCCAGAGGAAGTGGTAGAGTCTGGTACAATTACAACATTTAAAAGGCTTCTGGATAGGTATAGGAAGGGTTGAGAGAGATATGGGCCAAAAGACAGCAAATGGGGCCAGGTCAGATTTGGATATCTGGTTGGTGCTGTGCCGAAGGGTCTGTTTCTAGGCTGTATAACTCTATAAAACACTGTCGCAAGGAGCTGTTACAGTCAAGACATGAACATGAATCTCTTTGTCACTTAACCAGGGCAGGGGATTGAAGAAGGTTCAGTATTCTGATGGCCACAGGAGGATACTTCATACAAACACAGGAATTAGATGCAGAAGTAAGCCAATCAGCCTTTTGAACCTGCTCTGCTATTCAATAAGATTTTGGCTGATCGGTTTATGTTCCAATTTCCATATTCCCATCAATCCATGATAACATTGGATTCTGTTGTCTAACAACTACTATCTCCGCCTTTAAAATATTCAACCACCCCTGCAGCTACAATTTCTCTTCCACTGAAGCTCAGTTTTGTTCAAGGATTAGAATTTTGAAACAATCTATGCAAAGTTTCAAATCTGCCAACTCAGACAGACTGCCAGCTTGCTATGTCACCTTGGAAAAAAAAATGAGGAACCAGTCAGTTACAAACAAAGAGTTAATTAAAAACAACCAGAAAAAATTCAAACTGTGTATCAGCGTCCTAAATACTCTGAGGAATACAATAGTTGTCATGTTGCTTCTTCCTTTGAACACTCCCACATTGCTCTGCATCCCAGGGCCTTCTGAGCCTAGCTTAATTATAAATATAGTGTGTGCTGGTGCCCTAAGTATCCCTAGAGAGTTATAGCCAAAGACTGAACATGCCCATTTAATGGTATGAGCTGGTACTTGCAGTTTAGATATCAGTCTAGTGGGGAGGCAATGGCCTAGTGGTATTATCACAGGACTGTTAACCCAGAGACCCAGGTAATATCCTGGGGGCCTAGGTTTGAATCCCACCATGGCAGATGGTGGAATTTAAATTCAATAAATATCTGTAACTAAGAATCTAATGATGACCATGAATCCATTGCTGATTGTCAGAAAAACTCATCTGGTTCACTAATGTCCCTTAGGAAAGGAAACTGCCATCCTTACCCGGTCTGGCCTACATGTGACTCCAGACCCACAGCAATGTGGTTGACTCTTAACTGCCCTCTGGGCAATTAGTGATGGGCAATAAATGCCGCCTGGTCAGCAACGCCCTCATCCCGTGGATGAATAAAAGGGGGGAAAAAAGTCAACAGGGGAGCAGATGATTGCTAGCAAATAGGCAGGGTGACAGAATGGGGAGGTGAGTGAGGTGGCAGGGGTAGGATGTAGTCATTCTTGGTGGGTGGTCAGATGGGTCGGGGTGGGGGTGAGGATGTCATTGTGAGTGTGTCATTTATGTAGTGAGTTAGGAGTTAGACTTGGCTTTAATCATTTCACATTTCTGGGCTAACTGAAACAAGTTGCCTGATTCTAACACTGGGAACCCATTAGTTTGTGGATGGGAGAAGGAGCTCTAATCTCACATGATAGTTGACACAAATGCTCTCTCTAAGCTGATCAGCAAGGCAATGCCATTCTCAGCACTGACTTTCAGTTTTCAGAAGGTGCTGCCAGGCACTGACCTCGGGGGTCCTCTTGGAGGAAGAATTAATTAGAAAGACTATTGCCCGACGCATCTGCCTTCATCCAGCTACCACTCTGCGTATTCCAGACCTGGGGTCAGTTTAACTTTCGAGTCAGTATCAGGCTCTTCTTTCCACCAGATTGTTGGACTATTTTTCTCCTTAGCGGGAACTTCACCATCTCCTACAGGAGAGGCAATCATGCCACCCTCATGTTGAAATCACTCTTACTGGGTCCCCACTGCTGTTACATCACAGATTTGATCTGAACCCCATTCCCTTCCTCACCTTCAGTGCCACTAACTTCCAAACATTTCGGTTAGTTATCAACTATTCTCCTGGAATCAGACAGATTTTGTTTTCCACCAAAACATATGCAATGGTAGGTGGTGACACTGACCTGATTTTGTTTATCCTACCTCAGCACCAGGACTCCCAAGTGCCGACATCACCTTGTTAGCTTATATGAACTAACTGCACAAAACTGCATATTGAAGCAGAGATAGTAAGAACTGCTTATGCTGGAGTCAGAAGAAGGGTCTCGACCCGAAACGTCAACTTTCCTGCTCCTCTGATGCTGCCTGGCCTACTGTGTTCCTCCAGCTCTACAATATGTTATCTCTGCATAATGAAGCAGAGTCCTTCCTTGTGTGCATGGCTAGGTGTAATGTAACATTATTATAGAATCATTTGGCACAGAAGACCACACAGCCCATTGTGTATGTATGATCTCTCTGAAAGAGCTATCCAATGTGTCACATTCCATCCATCTCTTCCCCATAAACATAAACATCAGGAAAATACAGTATGTCTATTGACCAAGGCATCCGGAAGCCCAGTTCCCATCTACCTAATGTAAGCCGAAATATATTAGTGTTTACTGTAATGAAACATTTAACACTGGATGAAGCCAAGTGTCCACACTACTCTGCATGAGGCAGTAACCGTACCTCTTGCCCAGGTTGTTGACGGGTGTAGCGAGGCTTCGGGAGTTTGCAGCTGACTTTCGGTGGGCTGGCCCCTTCTTACTGCGGCTATTACTGCTGCCACGGTTACTGCTGTCACTTCCCTCCTGGGTTGGTGTGCTGCTCCCCTTGCTGTTCAGATCCCTCAGCACATCGTAATTTATCTTGCTCGAGATCTTCTTCTGCTCCAGCATCTTCTCTATGGCTTCCCCTGCTGTGCTGGCTCTGATTGGCTCGCGTTTCTTAGACGATTTTCTCGGCTTTGGGAAAAAGCGGAGATTTGTTGACGTTAAGTCCCTGGTCCAAGTGAGTCAAAGTTTGTCATGCAGGCAACCACCAGCAGCACCCTTTGTGTATATATTGTGTGTGAAATACAATAAAACAGTCCAAAAGGGAAATAAAACAAAATGTGCTACTGAGTCACCTAAACGTACCTTAGATCAGATTCGAAGAGACTCAATCAACTAGATGAGTTTTAAACAGCATTTCCAAGTGGGGTGGGGACAGGGAGAGTAAGGTAGAAAGATTTAGGAAAAAAAACTAAAGAACTGAAATTATAGTCAACAACTAGTACCAGGGATGATGAAAAGGGCAGAATCACAGGAGCACAGACATTTGGGAGGGCTGTGGGATGGAGGAGATGAGAGAGTGAGAGAAGTTTTCAGGATCCCAGAGGATCTAAGGAAAACTAGGCAAGAGCAATTTCAAAACAGGATAAGAATAAAGAGAACAAAAACAGGAATTGCTGGAGAAACTCAGGCAGCATCTGTGGAGAGAAGGCAGAGTTAACATTTTGGGTCCAATGACCCTAGAGGGATTTTTGTTTCAGATTTATGCACCTATTGAGAGTGCTCTGCCGTTCAATGAGATTATGGCTGATCCGGTAATTGTCAACTCCACTTTCCTGCATTATTCCCATACTCCTAGATTTACTAACTGATTAAAAGTCTGTCCATCTCATCCCCAAACATCCTTAATGACACAGCGTCTACAGCCCTCTGCAGTGAAGAATATCACAGATTCACTTCCTTCTGAGTGGAGAAATTCCTCCTCATCTTGGTCTGAAATGTGATACCCCTTATTCTGAGATGATGCCCTCTTCTCCTAGCCTCTCCAACAAGGGGAAACAACCTCTCCACATCTACAATCAAATTTCCTAAGAATCTGTATGTTTCAATAAGGTAGCCATGATGCGGAGGTGCCGGTGTTGGAATGGAGTGGACAAAGTCAGAAATCACACAATGCCAGATTATGTTCCAACAGGTTTATTTGAAAACATAAACTATAATCTGCTGTTGTGTGATTTCTGACCTTGTTTCAATAAGGGCACCCCTTATTGTTCTAAACGCCAATGAATGCAGGTATAAACTGCACAACCTTTCCTCAAAAAGAAAAACCACTCTACACCTGGAAACTACCTAATGAATCTTCTTTGGACAATGTCAGTATATCTTCCCTTACAGAAGGGGACCAAAACTGTTTACAGTACTCCAGCTGTGGTCTTGCTAGTGCCTTGTATAGTTTCAGCAAGTCCTCCCTACTTTTCTGCCTCACAGCACCAGGGATCTGGGGTCAATTCCAGCCTTGTGTGACTGTCAATGTGGAGTTTGCATGTTCTCTCCTTGTCGGAGGTGGTTTCTCTGGGTGTTCCGGTTTCCTCCCATAGCCCAAAGATGTGCAGGTCAGGTGGATTGACCATGCTTGAAAAAATATCCATAGTGTCCAGGGATGCGCAGGTTAAGTGGGTTAGCCATGGTAAAAATCCCATGTGGGGTTATGGAGATGGGATGGGGGTTGGATCTGGGTGGGATGCTCTTCAGGGGCCCAATGCAGACTCGACTGACTGAATGGCCTCTTTCGACACCACAGAGATTCTACAATTCTAACTCCCAAATCCGTTTTTGCAATCTTTCTCCACTCAATTAATATTCAGCCTCTCTACTTTTTCTCAAAATGCAATAACCTTACATTTTTCCATATTATAGGTTGCCTGCCAAGTTTTTGCCCAATCGTTCCACCTAACTTTAGCCCTCTGTATACTCTTTTTGTCATCGCCCATCTATTTTTGTGTTATCCCCGAACCTAACAACAGTCATTCACTTTCCTCATCCAAGTTGTTTATATATTGGAAATAAGTGTGACCCCAACGCTGATGTCTGTGGCACTCCACTAGTTACAGGCTGCCATTCTGAAAATGTGCCCCTCTTCCCAACTCTGCTTTCTATTAGTCAGTCAATTATCCATTCTAATATACCACCCCAACACCATGGAATCTTATCTTAGGAAGAAACATAACATAAGATATCTTATCAAATGCCTTTTTTTAAGTCTAAATACATTACACCTATTGGCTCTCCTTCATCTATTCTGCCTGGTACCTCCTTAAAGAGTTATACTAAAAGTGTCAGATGTGATTTCTCCTTCATGAAGCCATGCTGACTCTGCCTTGATCATATTATGTATTTCTACATGTGCTGTTATTACATCATTTTTCAAAGACTTGAACATTTTCTAAATGATAAATGTTAAACTAATTGCTTGTAGCCGTCTGTATTTTTTTGTCCCCTTCCATGTTTGAATAAGGGTGGTTTGGCAATCCTCAGCACTCTTCCAGAATCTAAGATTTCTAGTGTACTCACTACCTCTGTAGATACTTCCTTAAATATAAATATAAATAAAAGTCAAGCCAAGGTAAGGCTTATATAGTAAATGGTAAGGTCCTGAGGAGTGCTGTGGAACAGAGGGGCCTAGGATTACAAGTACATAGCTCGGTGAAAGTAGCGTCACAGGTGGACAGGGTAGTGCTTGCTGGCCTTCATTGGTCCAGGCATTGAGTATAGGAGTTGGGACGTTATGTTACATAAAAACCGAAAGAACTAGAGATGCTGTAAATCAGGAACAGAACAGAAGTTGCTGGAAAAGCTCAGCAGGTCTGGCAGCATCTGTCAAGAAAAATTCAGAGTTAATGTTTCAGGTCCAGGCACCCTTCCTCAGAACGTTATATTACAGTTGTATAAATCGTTGCTGAGGCAGCATTTGGAATACTGTGTACAGTTTTGGTCACCGTATCATAGGAAAGACATAGTTAAACTGGAAAGTGTGCAAAGAAGATTTACGAGGATGCTGCCAGGACGAGTAGGCCTGAGTTACAGGGAGAGGTTGGCTAAAAATTGACAGATAATGGTGCAGCTTTACAGAACCTTAGTTAGGCCACATTTGGAATATTGTGTTCAATTCTGGTCACCACACTACCAGAAGGATGTGGTGGTTTTGGACGGGGTACAGAAAATATTTACCAGGATGTTGCCTGGTATGGAGGGTATTAGCTATGAGGAGAGGTTGGAGAAACTTGGGTTGTTCTCACTGGAATGATAGAGATTGAGGAGTGACCTCATAGAAGTCCACAACATTATGAAGGGCACAGACAGAGTGGACAGTCAGAAGTTTTTTCCCCAGAGTGGAAGAGTCAGTCACCAGGGGCCATAGATTAAAGGTGCGAAGGGCAACGTTTAAAGGTGATGTACGAGGCAAGCTTTTACACAAAGGGTGGTGGATGCCTGGAACTTGCTGCCGGGGGAGGTAGCGGAAGTAGATATGACAGTGACTTTTAAAGAGCGTCTTGACAGATACACGAACAGAATAGGAATAGAGGGATATGGTCCCCAGAAATGTATGGGGTTTTAGTTGTGACACGCAGTGTGTCAGTTCAGGCTTGGGGGGGCAAAGGGCCTGTTCCTCTGCTGTAATTTTCTTTATTCTTTGTTCTAGGATGGGACTTTATTCTTTGCAACGTAGGATAATGAGGGGTGACCTTATTGAGGTGTATAAAATCATGAGGGGTATAGATAGGATGAATGCATTTTCGCAGGGATGGGAATTGAAAACTAGAGGGCATAGGTTTAAAGTGAGAGGGGAAAGATTTAAGAAGAACCTGAGGGGCAACTTCTTGAAGACAGTGCTGCGTATATGGAATGGGCTGCTCGAGAAAGTGGTTGAGGCAGGTACAATAGCAACATTTAAAAACATTTGGATAGGTATATGGATGGGACGGGGTTAGAGGGATATGGACCAAATGTGGGCAGTTGGAACTAGCTGAATGGGCACCATGGTTTGGGCCGAAGGGCCTGTTTCCATGCTGTATTACTCTATGACTCTATATCCTGAGATGCAATCCATCAGGCCCAGGGATTTATTGGCCCCATTGTTTCCCGAGGACCTTTTTGCTAGTGATAGTTATTGTATGTACTTCTATTCCATTTCTCCCCCTTGATTGTTAATTTTTGAGAATGCTATTCGTGTGTTCTATTGTGAAGACTGATGCAAAATATTTATTCAATGCTTTTCTGTCATTTCCTGATTCCCCATTGTTATTTTCCCAGCCTTGTTCTCTAAGGGACCAATTCTAACTTTGACCTCGTTTTTTTCCGTTTTATATATTTAAAGGAGCTCTTACTGACAGTTTTGATATGACTTGCTACTTAATTCTCAAAATCTACTTTCTCTTCCTTTTTTTGGTCACGTTTTGTTAATATTGAAAAATTTCCTAATCCTATGGTTTGCTACTAATCTTTGCCACATTCTATGTTATTTTTCTTTCAATTTGATGCTATCCTTAACTTCCTGAGTTAATCATTGTTGATTTATTTCCTTTCTAGAATCCTTCTTCCTCTTTGGGATATATCATTGCTGTGAATCATAAGCTATTTGCTTCAATGTCTGGCATTGTTCCTCAGTCATATTTCAGTTAAACTCCTTTCCTAGTCCACTCTGACTTCATTATTTTGTAATTACTTTTATTTAAAGTTTTGCACAGTAGTGCTGCCCACAAACTGAACGTTAAATTCTCCTGGAGGGAGGAGGGTAACTTCTTCAGGGTAGGCATCCTTAGAAGAGGCTTCGCAGTGGGGTTAAAATTGTATCGCAGATAATAGGAACTGCCGATGCTGGAGAATCCGAGATAACAAGGTGTGGGGCTGGATGAACACAGCAGGCCAAGCAGCATCATAGGAGCAGGAAAGCTTGATGTTTCGGGCCTAGATCCTTCATCCAGCTCTACACCTTGTTATCTCGGATTCTCCAGCATCTGCAATTCCTATTATCTCAGTTAAATTCTACCTCCATGTTATGGTCACTGTTTCCTATGGGATCTTTTATGCTGAGATTATTTTTCAAACCTGCCTCTAATTTAGCAGATCCAAAACAGCCTGATCCCTGGTTGGATCCACAACATATTGTTCTAGAAATTGTTCCAATACACTCTATGAATTCTGCGCCATGTTTAACTCTGCCAATCTGACTATCCAATCTGCAAGAAGATTAAAGTCAACCATGATGAATGCAGTGCCTTTTTGACATTCCCTCACTACTTCCTGATTTATTTTCTGTCCCACTGTACAGCTATTGCTAGGGGGCTTATAGACTGTTCCCGCCAGTGTCTTCATCCCCTTGTGTTTTCTTACCTGTAGCCTTAAAAGAGAGAAAGAGAATCTCAGAGAAAGAAGAACAGGCACCAGGGAGACCGCACTGGATGCAAAGAAAATGCTAGACTGAGAGCAAGAGCAACAAGGACGGAGTCTGAGAGAAAAAGGAACAGGCACACACTAAAAAAGCTTTTGCAGTTGTTAAGTGACTGTTGGGCTGATAATATCAACATTATTGTCTGTCAACAAATAACATTCACTGAAAGAGCCTATAGGGCACATGGAAATATGGAATCAGCAAAATTTACTGATGAAGGAGTGGAACCTATAGATGCAAATGTTTGCAATTCCAAAGAATTATCGTTTCTGGACTTCAGTTGGTAAAATCACTTCAATATGTATTACCTTCTGCTCTTTATAAATCCCAAGCTCTTTCTCTTTGGCTATCCGTTCTTCCTTTTCTGCAAAGAAAATATTAACATTATTTTCAGGCGATAGGAGTGAACTCCTGAATGATTTAGTTAGTTGGCTCACCTATGACAGATCTGATGAAAGAGTCTGAAACGTTAATTTTGTTTATTGCTGCACAGGTGCTACCTGCTGAGTACATCCATCTTTTTGTCTCTTCAATTCCCAAATTCCAACAGCCCAGCATTCTGCTTTTGGATCAAATGTGCTGAGTTCCGTCTCTGATCTGTGACTGAGTTGGCTGACACCACGGCGAGCGCAGCATTAGAGATACTGCAGAAAAATGTAGTCAATCTGGGCTGGGAGGGATGAGCTCTGGCTCATTGCAGCACAGGGCACTAGTTAGCAAAGTGCATTTGGGTGCTGGGTCCACGTTCGATTGTGATAGAATCTGTCCAGTGTGAAAGCAGGCTATTCGGCCCATTGAGTCCACACGGACACTTCTAAGAGCACCCCCTACCCTATTCCTGTAACCCTGCATTTCCCATGGCCAATCCACCTGACCTGTACATCTTTGGGTGGTTGGAGGAAACCGGAGCGCCCAATGGAAACCCACACAGACTCAGGGAGAACGTGCAAACACCACACAGACAGTTACCCAAGGCTGGAATCAAACCCGTGTCCCTGGTGCTGTAAGGTAGTAGTGCTAACCACTGAGCCACTGTAATGTGTACTATAGGCAAACTGATTCCCAATAGATGACAAATGGCCACTCAAACCAGAAATACAGGTACTTGGCTGATCTTGTGATCAGTCTGGTGTGTCAATCATTTTGAGATGAAGACAACTATTACCTCACTGGTGCCTTACCTGTCCTCATGACATAAGCTGGTTTACAGATTTAAGCACTATTCTGAAGTGCTGTTGCAATTGTAATGGACCAGATCTCCAAGTGAACTAAATATTCAGGACAAAAACTCTGGGATAATTTAACAATTGGTGGAATGGGATTTCTGCTTATTTTTCCCCTGTGCATAGGTTAAATGACCAAGCTCATTTAAATTGCAACGTTGTGAATAAGTGTAACCGTTCCCTGTAGGATGCACACAGCACTGTTCAGCTGTCAGATCCTGAGTACCCACACACAGCTCATTACTTATTCCATACTCTTAACTGTGCAGATGGTATCTAGCCCAATAAATTAATAAAAATCACAAAGCACTATAGGTGATGTGGCTTTATGGTGGAGAAGGAAACCACTTGCTGAAACTACTTAGTGAAGCAGAAAATGCTGGAGATAAGCAAATTGTCAGCATGTGGAAACATTCTGGATGAAGGTTCCACTGACACGTACCCGCCACACTGGGTTTGCCAGCCTCTCCCGTTTACTGGCATTCACTAACCTATAGCACTTCCTGCTTTTATTTCCTCAAAAAAGAGCATCTGGAATTGAATTTGGGATTGAGCTTGATTTAATCCCACTGACGTGAAACAGGAGCATGTTACAGATCTCCCTGCTCTGTTCTACCCTCGTCCTTAGAAATACACTTGCCAGAGTCCTGGCTCTCCAACTTCTTTGCCTTTTCCAGTCCTTTCCCATCTTTCTCGCATGCACTCACCCTTTTGCTCTTTCAGGTAATCTGCGTTCTCTCTCAACCACAGCTCAGTTTTCATTTCCACCTCCTTCTCGTTGAGCAGATACTGCATTAAAAAAAGACAAGTTATAATGATAGCTGAAGGTCACCTGCACAAGAGCTGCTGAAGCTTCAGGATGGCTAATGCGAAAGAACTGCAGTACACTGCTTTCTGACAGATAAATGAAGACACATCAGCATTCTGTGCAATTCAGTCACAAAGACATTTTAATTCCCTTCCACAACTTTTATTTATAGAGTTCCTTTAATGCAGTGAAACATCTTAAGACATTTCATAAGAACATTATCAAACAAAATTTCACTGTATTATAAGCATTTATTGGGGCAGATAACCGAAAGCTTGGGTCTTCAAGGATTTTGAAGAGTGTAACAAAGGAGATGTGCGAGGTTGAGAGAGGTTCAGACAGAAGTTCCACAGCTTAGGGCTGCAGCAGCTGAACATATAGGAGTAGGCCATTCAGCCCTTTGAGACTGTTCCACCATTCTGTTAAGTCATGGTTGATCTGACTGTAACCTCAAGTCCGCACATTCCCTCTCCTCCCCTGATAACATTTCACCCCATTTGCTTAACAAGAATTATCTACCTCTGCCCCAAAGGCAAAGGCAATCACCTGTTTAGAAAGAGAATTCCAAAATCTCTCTAAACTCAAAAATAAAAGGTTTTGCCTCATCTTTTTGAAATGGCTAACCCTTGACTTTTAAACCAAGACTTCTCATTCTAGATTCTCCCATAAGATGAAACATCCTCTCTTCATCTACCGTGTCGAGACTCCCCAAGATTATATGTATTAATCAAGTCTCATTTTTCTCCAGTTGATACAAGCGTAGCCTGTCCACCCCTTCCTTGTCAGAAAACCTGTCCATTTCAGGTATTAGACTAGAAAACCTTCTCTGGCACAGCCACTAATAACAGAGCTGTTAAATTCTGGGCTGCACAGGAGTATAGGAATCTGAAGGTTGCAGGACTCAAGGTGGTCATAGAGCTAGACCCCATTTCCTTAGACATGGTTCTGGTCTTCCTAGTCATTGGGAACATCCTTCCTGCATTTACCTGTCTAGAATTTTACCGATTTCTATGCGATCCCCTATTATTCTTCTAAATTCCCATGAATATAGCCCTAACTGATCCAATCTCTCATCATACATTAGTCCTGCCATCCCCGGAATCTGCCTGGTAAACCTTCACTGCACTCCCTCGAGAGCAAAAGCATCCTTCCTCAGATAAGGAGACCAAAACTGCACACAATATTCCAGGTTTGGTCTCACCAAGGCCCTGTACAACTGCAACAACACATCCCTGCTCCTGTACTCGAAACCTCTTGCAATGAAGGCCAACATCCCATTTGCCTTCTTTACCGCCTGCTGCACGTGCAATGCTTACCTTCAGCGACTGGTGCACGAGTCTCAGGGCACTTTCCCCACTACATTTACATGACATTTACTACTACACCACCATCTGCTCATCGGAACTGCCATCTCACCGAAAGGGAAGTCACAATAGCTAAGTCTGCCATGAGCCACTGTACCATTGCTGAAGTCCGTGCGATCAAAATCCAACGTTTTTCAATGACAACACAAAGCTATAAACCAAAAAAGTGAATTATTCTACACAACATTCCTCAGGTGAGAGATGTCAGTGCTAGGAAATTAAACTTTAATCTTATCCGGTGTCACCATCAAACTTGCAATGCAGCTACATCATGGAAGCCAACCTTCCATCCATGGATTCCATTTACACGGCTCGCTGCTGCGGAAAGGCAGCCATCATCATCAAAGACCCATCGCACCCGGAAATGATCTCCTACAGCCTCTTCCGTCAGGCAGAAGATACAGAAGCCTGAACAGACACACAGCAGGTTCAGGGACAGCTCCTTTCCAGCCATTATCAGACTGTTGAATAGACTCTAGCCTCAAATAATCTAACCTGCAATGTAACCTGTATGGCTCTAAGGCTTTTTGATCTGTACATCCTTTGCATACTACGATCTGCCTGTACCACTCATAAACAAAGCTTTTCACTGTATTTCGGTACACATGACAATAAATCCATCAATCAATCTTCACAAGAATTAAGGAGAGGAAATTTCTGCCCAGCCAGTACTGGATGTCGGATAAGTGTTCTTAGTAACACAACGGGATGATGAGGTAGAACTAGGTTTTGCAAGTGAACAGGTGAAAAACAATATTTTCAGATGATACAATGTGTAATGAGGGAACCTCAGACACACCAATGGGAGATGTCAGAGGCAACAGTCCAGAAGTCAGACAAGAGATCACACTGTAGATGATTCTCTGGTGTAACTAGATAGATAAGACTCTGGGAAGGCCATAAGGCTGGATGAGATTCCAGGCATGGGGAGAGGTGAGGCCATGGAATGATGTGCAAATTAGGGTAGGAATTTAAAACTGATCAGTACGGGAGTGATGTACTTTAGGACAGTCCGATTGGCCAACTGCCAACAGTAAGTGGTACCAAGTCTCTCCTGCTGACATTTTTTTCTGTCCCTGCTCATCGGAACTGCCATCTCACCGAAAGGGAAGTCACAATAGCTAAGTCTGCTGTGAGCCACTGTACCATTGCTGAAGGCCGTGCGATCAAAATCTAACTTTTTTCAATGACAACACAAAGATGTAAACCAAAAAAGTGAATTATTCTGCACAATGTTCCTCAGGTGAGAGATGTCAGTGCTAGGAAACTAAACTTTAATCTTATCTAGTGTCACCATCAAACTTGCAATGCAGCTACATCAGAGGATAGGTAGGTACACAGCAGGTGATAAGGCGCGTGCAGAATAGAGAGGGAGTATGTGCTAGAGAGAGCGAGAGCGAGAGACAGATAGTAAGAGAGAGAAACACAGAGTGCAATTTACTCCTCCTTTGCCCTTCTGGACCAGGCTCCAGCTCTGAGATAATAAACTATCATTCGGAGTACATTGTACAATCCTAACACTATATGATACTCTGGATGAGTAACAATAAGCCATTATACAAAGTTACTTATCCCAAATGAAGGCTTACAAAAAGAGAAGACAAACCATAAAATGTGATTACGGTGCTGAAACCAGATTCTCTGACAACTAGCTGGTGCAGATGGTGAGAGAGTTGCTCATTTTACCTTTGTTTTTTAAACACAAGATAATCTACAATCTCACATTACCTGTCATAAGGGTTACAGAATGATCTTACCCTATCGATTTCATTGTCATCGATGCCATTCAAGTCCAGTTCACCTTTCTGAGGATCAACGCCTGTGAGGAGAGAGAATAAAAACACCTGTTCAGTACATTTACTCATAGTCTAAAAGGTGGCCAGTGTTTGTTCGGCTAGCTGAGCTCACTCAACAACAACTTGCATTTATATAGTTCCTTTATGATAATGAAAGGTTTCAGAAGTTTCTTGGAGAAGCAACAGGAGACAGAAATAGTTAACAAGCCAAAATATTAGGAAGGTGTTCAGCAAGGTGTTCAAAATATTAGGAAGGTATGATGATCACAGCTGGCATTACTACTGGAGACGTCAGGTCCCAGAGTGAAATCTGGCTTGATAGATAATTTTTTGTCTTATATAATGTGGAGTTCATCCACTGAAACATAAACACGAGGCTGCAGACTTTAAAAACAAAACAGCAGTTTATCACATAAAAAGAATAACAGTAATAAAAGAAAGCAAGATATTTAAATGTAAAACACAGTTCCAAAAGATCTAGAGATACACAGCAAAACACAGACTTCACTCTACTTCCCAACACTATCTCTTTACAGAAATTCAAATCCAGACAGGTTAGCCCAGTACCATAGATCTTCATGTTCAATCGAACTGACTCCATTTAATTTTTTAAACTGATTCTTTCCTGTAAACGGTGAAGCCTACTTCACAATATTTGCAAACTGAAAACTTAGACTTTCTCAGCTTTTAATCACCTGCAGATTTCTAACCAAATACTCTTGCTCTTCCTTAAATGAACATAAATAAGATAACTTATTCCCTAAACTGTTCTATATTCCTTTCTAGCAGTGAAATTATATTATGTTTCTGACCCCAGGCACAGTCCTCCAAACTGTTTAAAAACTTCCACCCTCTGAGTTTTTGAAGCTAAATCAATCCTTGATTATCCTAAACCAAAGTCAAGCTAATGGTCCTCAATTTTCCTCTCCCACTCATAACACAAACAAACATCCATTAATACACCAGGGTTCCCTGCTCTCTGACACATGCTAGATTACATCAGGGTTCCAGAAAGAACTCTCCTTAGTCTTATGGTTTCACCTCAAAAAAGTAACTAACTCCCACTAGTTTGAAATTCAAACTCTAAAAATATTTTATATATAATATACACACACTATATATAAAATCACACATCATTTGTCATAAAGATGACCAAAAGGTTGGTCATAGCGCTGTGTGTTAAACAGTGCCTTAGAGAAGGAGAGAGAGATGCTGATGTTTACAGGGAAGTTCTATGCTGAAGGCAACTAAAGACATGGCCACCAGCGGTGGGTCAAACGGAATGGAGATGGACAAGGGGCCAGAGTTGGGAGTGCAGAGCCCTTGAGAGGATCCTAGAGCTGGAGGACAAAGATAGGGAGGGAAGAGTATGAATTCATGGGCACTGGCTACGCTTCAATTGTTCACAGGATTGAACATCTTTTTGAGCGTGAATCTCAACAGCAGAGTTTCAGGCCACACATCCCGTGTGATTAAGTTCAAGTGAACGTTATCCTAGTGCCCTCTTCACACGCAAATTGTATAAATAGGGCCACCTAATAGTGCCCAGAAGCAGGAACCCTGAGTGATCATTCTAGACAGAACATAGAAAGTACAACACAGACAGAGGCTATTTGGCCCACTAAGTCTTTACTACAGCTTTTATAAAAACTTTTCCAACTTTCAGCCCTTCCTCACATTCCTGGATTCTTTTTCCCCTCTAATATTTTCCCACTTTCTTTAAAAGGTATTATTGAATTGACTTGATAACCGTCAGGTAGCACATTCTAAACCCTTGCGTGAAACACAAGAGCTTGGTCTCCTGTCATCTTTTTTTTCTGAAGAAGCGTCTAAGCCCGAAATGTCAGCCTTCCTGCTCCTCTGATGCTGCTTGGCCTGCTGTGTTCATCCAGCTCCACACCTTGTTATCTCAGATTCTCCAGCATCTGCAGTTCCTACTATCTCCTGTCATCTGTTTTTTTGGTCAATTATTTTAAGTTCACAATCCTTATTTAGTCCTCATTTAACCCAACTAAACCGTTCAACATAACTCTACTGTTCCCTTAAATCAGCTAACACAGCAGGGATCAGAAACCTATAATGCTCAGTAACATATTGCACTACCCACTCAGAGATCTGATTCCGAAGGAGACTTGTGAAATAACAGGACAGTGCGTGCACAAGGCTCTAACCAACAGTCAGCATTACATCGAGAGCACAGTTCCAAAATCCCGCCCATTATTCAACAGGCAAACTAAAACATAACAAAAATATTAAATCTTCCTGCTGCCGTACAGTGGGGACTCAGAGCTTCAACATCACTACCTCTTATTGATGCTATCAGTGAATGGGTTACAGTCATGATTAATTCTGAGCAGGTGGAGTGCTCCTGATTCTATGGGTCCATGCTTCAGGGGACAGCAGTGAAATATCACAGTAATTGAACACAGATTCATCCCAGCTGCAGGTACAACAGGACGTTACCTTGCTTTGAAATGCAAGATGTACACTGTGAATGGATTAAGACTTTGAGTTTTTATTTGAAGAAAGCCAGCTTTCTAAACGGCCCTATTATGGTGAGTGCTGAACCTGCCAGAAGGAGCTTTCCTTTGAGGAAAGCCAGAGTCAGCATTTTCACATCCAAGACCGAGAACAGAGAGCACTTCAAAAACTGAGGCAGGAAATTTATTTCAATTGCAGAAAATAGAATGGCAGATACCCAGGACCGAGTTCCAGGCTGGAGTCTAATGCAGAGGCTTGTAGAGTGGTGCTACGTATATAGAACAATCTAAACACAGGACTGAGTTCCAGGCTGGAATCTAATCAAAGAGTCTGATTGCACGTTAGTGAGAGAGAGAAAGATTGCATCTAATTTCTTTTACACCGGGAGCTGTTATTACCCGGAATGCACTGCACATAAGAGTGTTGGAAGCTAATTCATTAACTTTGAAAACGGAATTTGCTAAATGTTTGATTTTCTTTTTCCCGGGGCTCTAGGGAAAGAGCAGAGTCATTTAATTGGATGGCTCTTTCAAAGAGCTGGCACAAGCATGATGGGCTGAATAGACGCCTTCTGTGCAAGGTAATTCTATTTTATGTTGGCAATCCTACATGCTTGGTGAGAATAGGGCAGGAGGAGGGTTCAATTGGAAATTAGGTACTATCCATTGCGCTCCTATTCTTGCCATTTTAACTCAGCAGTTCAAGGTTGCCTGATGGGGACTTAATGGTTACATGTTGGGATATGATGGTGTAACATAGGGCAGTCCCAAAATGTTTCTATGTTGCAGCTCACAGCAATGGTACTCAGCACCTCAGCAGTCAGTCGAAGCTGAGAGAAGGCAGGACTGTAGCCAGAAGGTTCGGTGAACTTTGGCCTCCTGCCCTCAACTATCATGGAGTCACAGGGTCCCAGAGTCAAAGAGTTGTACAGCATGGAAACAGACCCTTCGATCCAACTTGCCCATGCTGACCTAGATATCGTAAATTAATCTAGTCCCATTTGCCAGCATTTGGCCCATATCCCTCTAAACCCATCCTATTCATGTCCCCATTCAGACGCCTTTCAAATGTTGTAATTGTACCAGCCCCCACCACCTCCTTTGGCAGTTCATTCCAAACACGCACAACCCTCTGCATGAAAAAGTTGTCCCTTAGGTCCCTTTTAAATCTTTCTCCTCTCACCTTAAACCTATGCCCTCTAGTTTTAGAATCCCCTATCCTGGGGAAAATATCTTGACTGTTCACCCTTTCCATGCCCCTCATAATTTTATAAATCTCTATAAAGTCACCCCTGCAGTTTCCAATGCTCCAGGGAAAATAGCCCCAGCCTATTCAGACTCACCCTATAGCTCAAACCCTCCAACTCTATCAACATCCTTGTAAGTCTTTTCTGAACCCTTCCAAGTTTTACAACATCACCCCTGTAGCAGGGAGACTAGAATTGCATGCAGTATTCCAAAAGTGGCCTAACCAATGTCCTGTACAGCCACAACATGACCTTCCAACTCCTGTACTCACTGCACTGACCAATAAAGGCAAGTGTACCAAACTCAGAGGTAGTAAGAACTGCCAACGCTGGAGTCAGATATGACACAGTGTGGAGCTGGAGGAACACAGCAGGCCAGGCAGCATGAAAGGGGCAGGAAAGCTGACGTTTCGGGTCGGTACCCTTCTTCATTTTCAGCTTTCCTGCTCCTCTGATGCTGCCTGGCCTGCTGCGTTCCTCCAGCTCCACACTATGTTATAAGCATACCAAACGCCTTTTTCACTACCCTCTCTACCTGTGACTGCACTTTCAAGGAACTATGAACCTGCACTCCAAGGTCTCTTTGTTCAGTAACACTCTCCAGGACCTCATCGTAATGTGCATAAGTGCTGTCTTGATTCGCCTTTCGACATTTATCTAAATTAAACTCTGTCTGCCACTCCTCGGCCTGTTGGCCCATCTGATCAAGGTCCCGTTGTACTTTGAGGTAACCTTCTTCACTGTCCACTGCAGCACCAATTTTGGTTTGCTTATGCAACCTGCTCTCTTAGTTAAACCCCTTCTTTTAAAAGGTCAATTATTCTGACAAATCTGCACCATGTCCTTTCCAAGGCCAGTATGTCTGCATGAAGCTGTGATGCCCAGCACCAAATGCTGTTAAAAAGATATTGCAGATAGCCTCCATCCCCAGTTAAAGCAGACACTGGTAATCGGTGCATCACTTCTTATAATAACATACCAAGTGACATCAAACACTTTGTGGTTCAGGTTGTAACTTGTAATTTAATTGCCTGGTGACATCTGAAACAAATTCCGCAGCAGAATTTTAAAATGGGACTTGCTGTAAAGATACTGGTTCACAGGGAGAGGGTGGGAAAGCCAGCAACAAGTTGGTACTGAAAAAGCATGGTACTTTCCGCTTTCTCCTCCCTCCTTCGAAATGCTTCGTTAAATATCAATACGGTCATAAAATTGATCCTGATCAATACAAGAATTAAATTAGTTAAACCCAATTTCATGTTAAATTTTTTTGAAGCATCTGAACTTGAGATGGCTAGTCCGGGGAACTGTAGCTGTGAACAGAATCCAAATGACTACAATTTTTAAATTATCCAGCACCACCATTCAACTATTCACCTGTTTTCTCTAGAATTTAGAGGGTTAAGGGAAGATCCGATGGAAGTCTAAGTTAGATATTAACCGGAAAAGACAGGGTAGATAAACTATTTCCTGTTGTTGGAATAAGGGGGCATAAGGGATCTCAGAATTAGGGCCAGACCATTCAGGAGAGATATTAGGAAGCACTTCTACACACAGAGGGTGGTAGAGGTTTGCAACTCTTGCACAAATGGCAGTGTATAGCTCCTCTCCTCAGTAATTCTCCTTAATCCAGTGATTATTCCTTTTTTAAAATTTCATTCATCGGATGTGGATGTCGCTGACTGGGCCAGTATTTTTTTGTCCATTCCTAATTACCCAGAGGGCAGTCAAGAGTCAACCACATTGCTGTGGGTCTGGAGTCACATGTAGGCCAGACCAGGTAAGGATGGCAGTTTCCTTCCCTAAAGGACATTAGAGAATCAGATGGGTTTTTCTGACAATCGACAATGGATTCATGGTCATCATTAGATTCTTAATTCCAGATATTTATTGAATTCAATTCAACGAAAATTTGAATTCAAGTATCAAATTCCACCATCTGCTGTGGTGGGATTCGAACCCGGGTTCCCGGAACATTATCTGGGTCTCTGGATTAACAGTCCAGCGATAATACCATTAGGCCATTGCATCCCCCCAAAAAGATTCAATGTCTCATCTCTGGCATTATTCTTGAAACTCAGTGTATGCCTTCCACAATGCCTCGATGAATATTTCTAGTCAAACCATTCAGATAGGTTATGATACACATCTGCAGCAGGTGGGGCTTGGACTCAGGCCTCCTGCCTCAGTGGTATGGCCATTGCCGCTGCACCACAAGAACCTTCCAATCCCTGTGTATCTTTTGCGGCAATATGGAGAACAGTTGAGCTCTACACTTTAACTTATAGTTATCTTATAAATTATAGAAGTTACTTAAAGTATTCATTAGTCACACTGGCTACAGAATACTTTCTGCAGAGATATAAACGAGAATAATTGAGATTAACTATAAGTGAAGAAAGATTTACTGTAGCCCTACAGCACATTCGAATGTCATTATCTAATGGTCCCAACGCTGGCTCCTTTGCCACTCCCCTGATATAGCTTTCTCCACATTGCACATCTATTAAAGACTCCCTCAGGTATTCGAACAGAATGGAAAACCCCTTTGCCTAGCAGTCACAAACTGCTGGCAAGTACCCACGGAGCAAAAAACAGATGACAAAGTCTTTGTTATTTTTTAAAAGAAAAACATACAAAAACTAATATAATACAAACATTAAAATAAAGAAACTTGTCAAATGGCAATGTGAGGTGGTAGCAAACAGTTCAAATGGTATGACGGGACAGAGGGTGCTCCTAGTACCCATGAGGAAGGTTGGAGAAGGGGAAGACAGGTCAACCCTAGTGTCAGAGGATTGAAAGCCTCCTTCACAGCTTGAATTTTAGGGTTCTTGATGTAGAGGATTCATCTCTATTTACAATAGATTTCGCACCATTCACTTCGAAGAAATATCTCACCATGCAGTGTCTTTTACCAAATGAAGGCTGCCCAACACTTTGGTTCAGTCCACAAGCATGGTCCGACCTTTTGGACATGTGCCATTTGGGATTCAACACTTTGCTCTCACTTGTCTTTCTCAGCTGTTGCTGTGTTCCAACGAGGCTCAATGCAAGCTCGAGGAACAGCAGTTCGGCTTTCAAGCAGGCACTTTATAGCCTTCAGGGTTCTACACTGAATTCATCAATCTTAAACCGTGAATTAGGATACTCCGTTTTGATTCTCCCTCCCCCACCACCCTGTCCCTCATGTGTTAGTCTGCAGCTTGTTTTCATGTTTTCTGATTTCTGTCGGAGCTGATCTTTATTCTGCCATGAATGACAACTTTGGACCAATGTCTTATTTCTTTACTCCACCACTCCTGCTGCCTTGGATACTCCCATGACATCTTCGTTGTTTAGGTTCTCCCAGCCTCGAACTGGTCTTTTCTGTTCTATGTTCCCCTCCCCATTTTCAACAGCATGAAACCCATCACATCTCCAGCTTCTTCCAGGTCTGTGGAAGAGACCACCATGTTGTCTGTCCACAGATGCTACCAGACTGGCTCATTCTTTCCAGTGTTTTTTTATGATATAAATATCAACAGTGATTAAAAACATGACTTACCTCAGTACTGGTGGGATGCTGCATTTGCTGGTGATGCTCAAACAGCCAGATGCAGGCTAGTGGGACTAATTTAGTTTGGGAAAATGATTGGCATGGGCTAGTTGCACAGAGTGGTCTGTTTCCGAGTGGTCTATGACTCTAATTGTGGCAGATACTTCCCCCAGGGCGCTCAGGAAGTTTATCCAGTGAACAGCAGGCAGGACCTCAGTCCACATACGCATGGTTAAATATTAACTATGGTAGCAGCATTATCCAAGTGTGTCCAATGTGCTATTCAGTTAATGAAGCATTTTCAAAGGGTAGTTACTGTCACAATGTAGGAAACATGGCAGTCACCTTACACACAACAAGCTCTCAAAACACCAACATGACAATGGCCAGATATTCTGATTCAGGTATCGGTCGAGAGAAAAATATTGGCCAGGATACTGAAAAGATCCCACAGTGGCTATATTGAAACAACAGCAGGAGTTTTTTTCAAGTCCACCAGAGATGGCACAGAGCTTAATAACCCATCTGAAAGACAGTAGATGCACCAACTGATGGAAGAAGTTCCATCCTCCGTCACTGCGATACCTCCAGTGAGCTACTGCTACGCAGTAACACAGAAAGGCATCAGCCAGCTCCTTGATGCTACCATCTCAGCATGGACACTCCAGCATCTCCTGTTGTGTACTGGCTACAGTGGTTGGTTATGTTACTGAGCATTGCTGAGGCTTCAGTCAGCTTAGCTGGAAAAAATAAACCCCTTCAATCAAACCTGACCAGCACATGGGGAAGAAAAGTCCAAAACGAACTTTAGCAGACAGCAGAGTCTGTGACTCTTTGTCATTCAGCTCAGTGCTTCAGTGAAAACCATTCCCAATCTCATTAAAACTGCATGATCCCTATTCCCAAACAGGAACCTCCACTCTCTTGTGGAATTTCAATTTCTCTAATTAAGAAAAGATCTCTCTTGAAAACAGAATCAAAAGCCCAGCAGTGAAATGTAATTGGAGGGCTGAAGCAGAGACTGGTTTGTAGCTCTTTTGCAATCGTGAAGCAAGGGGGTGGAACATGCTTCAGATCTGGGCTTTCTGCAGCTTGGGTCCTTAAAAATTATTCACAGATTTAAATACCATCTGTCCCTTAGGGGCATATAATTAAACAGATTTTGAGGGTACAAATAGGCCATTTAGCCCTATTGGCCTGCACAGGGGTTTCTCCTTCACATGAGATTCTCCTACACTCCACACCCTTACACCCCCACCTCCCAATCATCCAATTTCATCAACATATCCTTCTATTCCTTTATCCCTCATAATTATTTAGTTTCCAATTAAATAGGCATTTGCTGTGATAGCGAGGTTCACACTCTCATCACTTTCTGGAGAAAGAATCATTTCCCAAATTGCCTACTGGATTTGTTAATGCCTCGTCATACACACCATCCTGACTTGAAAGTAAATTGCTGTTTCTTCACTTTTGCTGGGCCTGCCAACCTAAGCAACACTGTGGAGTCTACCTTCAAACCAAGGACTGCAGTGGCTCAATTCCACCCTCGGGTGACTGTCTGTGTGGAGTTTGTACATTGTCCCTATGTCTGTGTGGGTTTCCTCTGGGTGCTCCGGTTTCCTCCCACAGTCCAAAGATGTGCCGGCTAGGTGGATTGGCCATTGCCTGTAGTGTCCAGGGGTGTGTATGTTAGGTAGATCAGACATGGGAAATGCCAGGTTACAGGGAAAGGGTGGGGGACTGGGTCTGGGTGGGATGCTCTTTGGAGGGACAGTATGGACTTGGTGGGCTGACTGGCCTGATTCCACACCTTCGGGATTCTATTCTATTCTATTCTAAGGCAGCTCACCACCGCCTTCCCGAGGGCAACTAGGAATGGTCAGGAATTATTGGCTGAGCCGGTAATGTCCTCATCACATGAAAAAGTTAAAAGAAATTTATATTTATGGTTTACCACACTGGTTTTCATGACAGGTAGTGACTAACACACCACTTGCACTGCTGAAATAACTCCCTGGATCACTTGCCAATCAGCATATTAAGGAGCACCGGTCCTATCACAGGCCACAAGGCTGGTGCCTCAGCTCAGCAGGGTTGGGATATTGAGTTTGCCAAAGACAAGGGGTTGGCTTTCTGATGTCACCTTTTGCTTCCAATTACCTCCAAATTGGGGCTACCCAGTCAGGAAAGTAGCCCCCTTTCCTTCACTCCTGGAATGCAGGTAATTGAGTTGAGACCCTTAAATGGGTCATTAATTGACTACTTAAGGGCCTTAGTTGATGGTGGGCTGGGGGGACGAGAAGGTCATCCTGTGACATTCTCACTCAGAATTTGAGGTAGCAAGAAGAGAACATGTAACTCTCCAGGGCCAATGTGCCCTATTATTTCTCCTTCTCATTCCCTCCAAGGAGATGGAAATCGTGCCCTTTCTGTCCCATATAAGGCCAAGTTTCAGTCTTATTTTATTTTTTAAACTGCCACTGCCTGATCTGTCTGTACTGATAAGCCATGGACTCCGTGTCATCGCAATGCAGAAGGAAGTAGTATTTCCTCTCAGTTCTGTTACGTTACTTGTCAATCATTTTTGCATCTCATGTACTGAAAAATGAAATTGTACCTCCGTCTTGCCAAATGTCTCACTATTTCCAATCCTCAATGCCGAGTTCTAGTTCCACTGCGGCCCTGCTTCATTCCTTCCCACCACGATTAATAGCTAAGCACAGAAACACAGAATTGTAGTGGTGCTGAATGAGGCCATTTGGTCCAGAGTGTCTGCACCAGCTCTCAGAGCATTTTGACCTAGTGCCAATCTCCTGCCTTTCCCCATAACCCTACACATTAAGTAACCATCCAAGCCCCTCTTTAATGCCTCAATTAATGCTGTCTCCGTCATACTTCCAGGCAGTGCATTTTAGCCCCTAACTATCTGCTATGTGCAAAGAGATTTTCTCACATCACATCTGCTTCTACGACAAACAACATTAAAACTATGTCCTCTGGCTCTAAGATATAAACAGAAAGTGCTGGAGAAACTCTGCAGGTCTGGCAGCATCCAGAGAGAGGAACAGAGCTAATGTTGAGTCCCATATGACTGTTCTTCAGAACTGCCTCTGACTCTATGTCCATTTGTGATTGGGAACAGTTTATCCCTGCCCAGAACCCTCATGATTTTTGAAAACTTTGATCAAATCTCTCCTTAGCCTTCTCCTCTCCAAGCAAAAACAAACTTAACATCTTAAATCTAATTTCATAAGAGAATTTTCTCATCCTGGAAACCATTCTTGTAAATCTCTTCTGTACTCTCTACAATGCATTCACATCCTTTCAGAAGCCCAGAAGATATGTGCAATACCCCAGGGGAGGCAAGACAAACCTTCAAAGGTAGTAATCTGATCCAAGACCAACTGCTATTCCTCAGTTCAGGCAGGGAGACCCTACCAGAGAATTCCAAGAATATACAGCAAGTACTTTGTCATTTGATTTGATTGGATTTGATTTATTGTCATGCGTACCTTAGTACAGTGAAAAGTTTTGTTTGCAAGCAGTACAGGCAGATCATAGCAAGCAAAGACATATAGATCATAGGGTGAAAAATACTTGGAGAGTAAGATATACGCATTACACCACACAAGACGTGAGCTAGACAAGATCAACATTAGCAAGATCAGCATTATTTTAAGTTAGACAGTGCATTCCTTGGTCTAATAACAGCAGGGAAGGAACTGTTCCTGAACCTGCTGGCGCATGTATTTAAGCTTCTGTATCTTCTGCCTTTCGGAAGAGGTTGTAGGAGATAATTACTAGGGTGCGATGGGTCTTTGATGATGTTGGCTGCCTTTCTGCAGCAGTGAACCGTGTAAATAGAGTCCAAGGATGAAAAGTTGGCTTCCATGATTGTCTGGTCTGTACCTACCACCTTCTGTAGTTTCTTACGGTCCTGGCCTGAGTAATTGCGATACCAGGCCGTTGTGCACCTGGAATGTTTGCTTTCTATGATGCATCTGTAGGAGCTAGTGAGGGTACTTATGGACATGCCAAATTTCCTGAGCCGCCTGAGGAAGAAGAGGCGTTGTTGAGCCTTCTTGGCCACTACATGTATGTGGGAAGTCCAGGGCAGGTCATTGGTTATCGTCACTCCGAGGAACTTGACGCTCCCAGCCTCTGCTCTGCTTATGTAGATGGGGGCGTGTTCTCCTCCTTTCTTTCCGAAGTCAATGATCAGTTCTTTGGTTTTGCCGACACTGACAGGTTGTTATCATTGCAATGAAACACCATGCCCTCTATCTCCTTTCTGCATTCTGATTTATTGTTGTTTGATGTCCATCCCACTACGATGGTGTCGTCAGCAAACTTGTAGATGGTGTTCATTTGGAATTTAGCTACACAGTTGTGGGCACACAGGGAGTACAATAGGGGGCTGAGAACACATCTTTGGGGGGGCTCCAGTGTTAAGGGTTATTATGGAGGTGGTGTTGTTGTCTATCTTCACTGATTACATTCTATGGGTCAGGAAGGAAGCTGAGGATTCAGTTGCAGAGGGCCGAACTGAGACCCAGGTCTGGGAGTTTTGAGATCAATCTAGGAGGGGATAATGGTGTTGAAGGCGGAGCTGTAGTTGATGTAGGTGTTCCTGTTGTCCACATGTTCCAGGGATGAGGGCAGGACTAGGGAAATGGTGTCCGTCCACTGTGGGCCTGTTACGTCAGTAGGCAAATTGCAGGGGATTGAGGCGAGCTGGGAGACAGGAGTTGATGTGCGCCGTGACCAGTCTCTTGAAGCACTTCATGATTACGGATGTCAGAGCCACTAGGCGTTAGTCATTAAGGCACGTTACATCTGCTTTCTGAGTTGCTGGGATGATGGTGGTCTTCTTGAAGCAAGGGGGGACTTTGGCTTGTAGCAGGGAGAGGTTGAAGATGTCAGTCAATCCCTCCACCAGTAGGTCCGCACAGGATCTGAGTGCTTGGCCGGAGACTCTTTCTGGGCCCGTCGCGTTCCTTGGGTTGACTCCCAGGAAAACCGATCTGACATCTGCAGCGGTGACAGAGGGAACAGGTGTGTCTAGGGCTGTCGGGGCAGCTGACACGTCACTGCGGGCATTCTGCTTGAACTGAGCATAGAAAGCATTGAGCACATCAGGCAGGGATACGTCTTTGTCTGTTATCTTGCTCTGCTTCATTTTGTATTCCATTGTGTTGTTTCAGCCTTGCCACAGGCGGCAGGAATGCGTCAGGTTGATTTGGGCCTCTAACTTGGTACGGTACTGCCTCCTAGGGTCCCTGATGGCTTTGCGGAGGTCATATCTGGATTTTCTGTATGGGTCTTCCAACTTGAATGCTGCATGTCTGGTCTTCAGCAGGAACTGGATTCCCAATTCATCCAAACTTTCGGGTTGGGGAACACTTGGATTGACTTCTTGGGCAGGAAGTTCTCCATGCATTTGCTAATGAAGTCCGTGACAGTGATGGCATACTCGTCGAAGTTTTCCGCTGACTACTTAAACACGATCCCTGTCCACCGATTCCTAAGCAGTCCCCGGAGACGCTTTTCCACCGTCCCAGATCAGCATTGTACTTCTTTTTGTGAAGGGGTCTCCCGTTTCAGCTTCTACTAGTAAGCTGGGGAAGGAGGAACACAGCGCTGCGGTCGGATTTTCCGAAGTGTGGGCAGCTGAAGGAGAGGTAGGGGTCTTTGATGGTTGTGTAGCAGTGGCCCAGAATGTTCGGCCCCCTGGTGGGGCAGGAGATGTGATGGTGGTATTTTGGCATCACTTACTTGAGGTTGGCTTGGTTGGAGTCACTGGCCACAACGAGTAGGGCCTTGGGTGAATTTCACCTCCAGATGGTTTGTGGCGAAGTGAATCACCTCCAGGGTATTTGTCACATCCACATGGGGTGGTATGTAGACTGCTGTAGGGATGGTGGAGGTGAACTCTCGTGGTTGGGAGTAGGGACGGCATTTGTAAGGTATTCCAGGACCCACTCTTTTCTCCCATTTCTCCCACCCTTTCAGCCTTATCCATTTACCACACCAGCAGTCCACTGCAGCACCTTGTCCCACCTGGACATCTGCAAGCTGTACCAACTGGAATTTAAACTGAAGTCTTGAACCACAGTCTCAATACCAGACAGAGCAAGCAGCACATTGCCCAGAAAGCAATGTGCCTCTGTCTATCTTTAAAATGTAATCACTAATCATTTTCAGAGCACAAGGAAGAGATTATTTGAAAGAATCAGCATAGGTTTGCTGTTTGAGCAGCAATCAGCCTAAAGTCCTCAGTGTTTATTTCGCACTAGGAAAGAAAGCACCTTCAGTCATATCTTCAAGACATCTCAAAGCACCGTACAAAGAGAATTAGATTTGTTATGTAGAAACTATGAGCATGATAACTAACCTTCACACAGCAAGGTCCCACTTTACAGCAAGGGGAGATGAATTATAGGTTAGTCTATTTTGGTCATGTCCATTAAAGAATAAATACTGTCTTGGACATTTGTCTTGCTTTGCACGGTGCGGAGATTTCAGACACGCACGTGAAGAGACCAGGTTTCACAGTGACTTCTCATTAAAGGAAAGCAAAGGTTAGTATGACACCAGAGAAAATGTCAGACTGGTTTATCCGAAAAAGGGTCACTGGCCCCAAAACATTAACTCTGCCTCTCTCCCCACAGATGCTGAAGTTTCTCCAGCAATTTCTGTTTTTTCTATACACCCACGTCCTGCAGTGGGGCTTGAACCGAAAGCTTTACAGCTCAGAGACAAAAGTGCTACTGAAGCTAGCATTACGAGTATGCCAATGGTTTGAAATTAGCACAACAGGGACAAGATTACTGTCCTTTCACATTAAATACTGCTACTAAGCAGTTGTCTGATAACCAGTGTCATGAAAAATAGGGAGCTGTGGCTGTTGCAGAACTAAAACCTGGCTCTGTACGACATGATTCTCTAACTGTAAAACCTCACATTGAAGGTTTCCAATCTCAACTGCGTTGTTAGGGCTAAGAGTCTGAAGGAGGTGAGGTACAACTGCAGAGGGAAAGGGCCAATTTCCATGACAGTAGTAGTCAAAATAATACAAATAACTTCATTAGGAAGGAAATAATATGTATGTGTGATTTTGTCATTTGTTCACAGGATATGGGTGTCACTGGCTAGGCCAGGATTTATTGCCATTCAATGGCTGATTGGACCTTCACCTGAACTCTACCTTCCCACCTGTCATCCCTAATTCTGGATCCCCTTGTTAAGCAAAAATCAGTCTGACTCAGCTTTGCATACGTTTAGGGGCCCAATCTCCACTGCACTCTGGGGTAAGAATTATAAATACGTAAGAACTATAAGCGTGAGAAGGCCATTCAACCCCTCAAGCCTGCTTCAATATTTGATACAATCATTGCTGATCTCGGTCAGAAATTACACAACACCAGGTTATAGTCCAACAGGTTTTTTGAAAACACAAGTTTTCAATAAACCTGTTGGGTTATAACCTGGAATTGTGAGATTCCTGACCTTGTCCACCCCAGTCCAACACCGGCACCTCCACATCCTTGCTGATCTCACCTCGGCCTTAACTCCACTTTCCTGCCTGCTTTCCTTAACCCTTCAACCCATTACTACTTAAAAGACATGACTATCTCCTCCTTAAATTTACTCCATGTCCCAGCACTCACCGTACTCTGGACTAGTGAATTCCAGATTCGCAACCGTTTGAAGGAAGTAATTTCTCCTTATCTCTGTTTTAAGTCTGCTGCCCCTTATCCTAAACCTATGACCTCTCATTCTAGATTGCCCCACATGAAGAAACATCCTCTCTACATCTACTTTGTCAATTGTCTGTAGCATCTTATATACTTCAGTTAGATCTCCTCTCATTCTTCTAAACTCCGAAGTTTAAAGGCTTCAACTGCTCGATCTCTCTTCACAAGACAAACCCCTCACCTCTGGAATCAATCCAGTGAACCTTCTCTCAACAGCCTCCAATATAACAACGCCTCTCTCCCCCCACCCCCACCTCAAGTAAGGAACTAAAATTTCATGCAGTACTCCAGGTGTGGTCTCACTAATGCCTTGTACAGTTGCAGCAACCCTTCCCCACTTGTATAGTCTATTAGCAATAAATGTCAACATTCCATTTGACTCCCTTATTACCTGCTGTACCTCCATGCTAGTGTACTGCAATTCATGCAAGAGAACACCCAGATCCCTTGGCACCGAAGCACTCTGAAGTTTCTCTCTCTTTAGATAATATGTTGCCTTTCAATTCCTCCAACCAAAATGCATAATCCAACACTAATCCACCTTCAACTTCATCTGCCAAATTTTGGCCCGTTCACCTAAGCTATCAATAGCTGTTTGTAACAGGGTGGCTCAGTGGTTAGCACTGCTGCCTCTCCGCACCAGGGACCCAGGTTTGATTCCAGCCTCGGGCGACTGTGTGGAGTTTGCACATTCTCCCCGTGTCTGCGTGGGTTTCATCTGGGTGCTGTAGTTTCTTCCCCCCACACTTTAAAGATGTGTCGGTTAGGTGGATTGGCCCATAGTGATCGGGGGTGTGTAGGTTAGGTCGGTTGTCCTTGGGAAATACAGTATTACAGGGATAGGGTGGGGTGCTCTTTGGAGGGCTGGTGATAAGCCGAATAGCCTCTACCCGCTCTGTAGGGATTCTAGGATTTATTAAGGAGCATTGTTCGGCTTTTAAACTTGATTGATCAACTTATTTTCCCACCTATTTTAGTGTCATCGGTCATTTGAAAGAATGAAATTCCTCCTCATATCCGTCTTTTATCCAGTATTCGCCCCTTGTCTGTAACTGTGCTCTAGTTCTATATATTTACATATATATATGCAGGGGAAACATCTGCTCAGTGTCTACCCAGTGTGAATGTCCTCTGTAACTGACCACCATGATGGACACGTTTTAAAAAGGCTGCATTTGATGCTGCTACAACTTCAGGGATCCACTCAAAGACCATGCAGTGGCAGAGCTGGTGATATCACAGGCAGTGAGTGAACTTGTTCACTGCCCGAATTCAAACCTGCCACTTTATATTGTTAAACCCAAAATGACACACTGGCGCAATCCCTCATTACAAAGTGTAGACTTGTTATCTCATGAAACAATGGGAAGTGCCTGTCCCATGGAGTAATCTAATTCAGTCTCATACTTCTTAATCCTGCAACACGACTTCTTCAACTACAGAGATAAAAGGTACTGCAGATGCTGGAGAATCCGAGATAACAAGGTGTGGGGCTGGATGAACACAGCAGGCCAAGCAGCATCATAGGAGCAGGATTGGCACAATACTATTTAATGTGTAACGACAGGAGACTGATGCGCAATCAGCTTGTCCCTGCAGCTGATCAATTACTGTACAGGACTGTATTTGTAGAATATGCAACGGAAATATTGTATGATCACTAGTTTTGATCATTGAATTTACAGAAAGGTTTTGAGAATGAGCCGGAAACCATCACTATGGGAGAATTCAGAAATAATGTTCCAATAACCAATAAAATTTATTTAGACGAGCCTAAAGTATCAAAGATTTAAACAGCAGCAGTTCTGGCAAACATCCAACATACCGGTCTATCACGCGCTGCTTTTGCTGTTTGGCGTGCACATAGTCCTGTAGACCTCATCTTCAGGTATGCTCCTGGCATGCCCTCCTGCACTCTCCATTGAACCTGGGCTGATCACCTGGCTTGACGGTAATGGTTGAAAGGGGGATATGCCGGGCCATGAGGTTACAGATTGTGCTGGAGTACAATTTTGCTGCTGTTGATGGTCAACAGTGCCTCATGGATGCCCAATCTTGAGTTACTAGATCTGTGCAAAGTCTGTCCCATTTCGCACAGTGATAGTGCCACACAACACGATGGAGGGTATTCTCTATGAGAAGACAGGATTCATCTCTACAAGGACAGATGCCTCTGCGGCAGGCATATAAGAAGTACTGATTCATCAGCTGAGGGGGATAGGCGGGAGGTGGAGTGGGGGAAGAGAGCAGATGGTTTCCTTGCCCAAGTTTGACCTCGTGCAATGAGACCTCATACAGTCCACTGTCTATCCTGAAGACTCCCAGGGCAGCTCCTAACCAACTGTACTGGGGTAGGAGATTCCCATGGCTGGTGAAGGTGATCTCTGGGAAATTATCTACAAGGTGTGATTCCTTAAGTTTTTTTTTCATAGATTACCTACAGTGCGGAAATGCCCTTTGGCCCAACAAGTCCACACCGACCCTCAGAGCATCCCACCCAGACTCACCCCCGCTGTAACCCACCTAATCTACACATCCCTGAACACTACAGGCAATTTAGCACGGCCAATCCACCTAGCCTGCACATCTTTGGACTGTGGGAGGAAACCGGAGGACCCGGAGGAAAGCCATGCAGACATGGGGAGAACATGCAAACTCCACACAGTCGTTCGAGGGTGGAATTGAACCTGGGTCCCTGGCACTGTGAGGCAGCAGTGCTAACCACTGAGCCACCATGCCAAGTTATGCCATGTCTAGTCTGTGAGATGGTTCTCCCAATTGAGCCCACAGGCATGAGTAAGGAGAACTTTACAAAGTCAACAGGACTGTGTTTGCTGCCAATAAGGGTAGCTGTTCTAATCCGGCATACTGACCTTGACATTGCAGAGGCTGAGCATCAACTCTCAGATACCTCCTCCTATCTTCCCCCGGACCATGACCCCATCATGAGGCCATTGTATCAACTACGGTAACTGATCTTATTTCATCTGGTGATTTCCCTCCTCCGCTTGGCCGAGCTCGTCCTCACCCTCCACAACTTCTCCTTTAACTCCTCTCATTTTCTTCAGGTCAGAGGAGTGCCCATGGGTACCTGCAGGGGCCCTAGTTATGCCTGTCTCTTCATAGGGTACACAGAAAATGCCATGTTCCAGTCCTATTCCGGCCCCCACCCACAACTCTTTCTCCGATATATTGATATCATCAATGCTGCTTCCCTCTCTCGTTCAGAATTGAAAAAGTTTATCTATTTCGCTTCCAATTTCTACCCTGCCCTTGCTTTCATCTGGTTTATCTCTGACTCCTCCCTTCCCTTCCTCGACATCTCTGTTTCCATTTGTGGGGATAGACTGGCCACTAATATCCACCACAAACCCACTGACTCCCACAGCTACCTGGACTATACACCCCACTTCCTATAATGACTCCATCCCATTCTCTCACTTTCTCCGTCTCCGTCGCATATGTTCAGATGAGGCCAACTTCAACAACAGAGCCTCCGCAATGTCCACCTTCTTCCTCAACGGAGGACTCCCCAGCACCATGTCGACAGGGCCCTCAACCAGGTCCGACCCTTCTCCCGCACTTCTGTCCTCACCCCTTCTCTTCCCTCCCACAACGGTGATAGGGTTCCCCTTATCCTTACCTACTATCCCACCAGCATCCACATCCAGAAGATCATCAGACGCCATTTCCGCCAACTCCAGCCAGATGCCACCACTAGATACATACTCCGCTCCCCTCCCTTGTCCGCCTTCCGCAGGGACCGTTCCCTCCGGGTCACCCTGGTCCACACTTCCTTCGACCCCAACACCCTGCACAGCCCCATGGCCCCTTCCCCTGTAACCGGCGAAGGTGCAGCACCTGCCCATTTACCTCCTCCCTTCTCAGTATCCAAGGGCACATTCATACCTTCCAGGTGAAGCAACACTTCACATGCATTTCTCAGAATCTATCCTACTGCATTCGCTGCTCACAATGTGGTCTCCTCTGCATTGGGGAAACGAAGCGTAGACTGGGTGACCACTTTGCAGAACATCTACGTTCTGCTCACAAACCAGACCCTTAGTTACGTGTTGCCTGCCACTTTAATGCACCATCCTGTTCCCTGACCAACATCTCTGTCTCTGGCTTGCTGCAGAGTTCCAGCGAAGCTCAACATAAGCTGGAAGAACAAAACCTCATTTTCTGCCTGGGGGCCCTGCAGCCCTCCAGACTCAATATCAAGTTCAATAAGTTTAGAGCCTAAGCTCTCCCACGTCCCAGCCCCCTATGCCACACACCAGGCCTTGTTATCACACAACCTGCCATTACACACTACCTGTTGTTAGTCACTAACAGTTCCCATTAACAGCTATTCACCCTCCCAGCCTGATTGTTATCAACTCCTTTCTTTATCCAACTGGTCTGCTCTCTCTTTGAGCTCTATCCTGTCAGTTACTCCCTACCCCACCCCCTCCCTGTTTTCTGCATATCAACCGATGTTTTCCCAGTTACCATCAGTTCTGACGAAGGGTCACCGGACCCGAAATGTTAACTCTGATACTTTCTTCACAGATGCTGCCAGACCTGCTGAGCTTTTCCAGCAACTTCTGTTTTTGTTCCTACGTTTGCTGTTGTTATTTCTGATGCCCGAGTTAATGCCAATGGTCTGAGTTCATTGATAACAAGCATGGGGCTGGATGAACACAGCAGGTCAAGCAGCATCATAGGAGCAGGAAAACTTGACGTTTCGGGCCTAAACCATTTTCTGATGAAGGGTTTAGGCCCGAAA
>JAHRHZ010000133.1:80948061-80975193 GCA_024137785.1 Ginglymostoma cirratum
GGTCTAGGCCCGAAACGTCAGCTTTCCTGCTCCTATGATGCTGCTTGGCCTGCTGTGTTCATCCAGCTCTACACCTTGTTATCTGTAAGTGTCCTGTCTAGTTTAAGAAGTGCTACTGTATACCATGAGCTTGTCTATATTCTCTATGTTCCCATACAGACTCTTGTACTTTCTAGAACAGGTCATTGGACAGGGATTAGGTACAGCAGTTTTTCCTAATGAGGGATCAGCCATTGTTATCTCACTCTCGCCTGAGACAGAACATCATGGAATCAAATTCCACTCCAGGGGCAGGAGTAAAGGATCCATTACAATAGGGAGGAAGTCCTACACTGTTGTAGGTGCCACCTTATGGCTGTGATTTTAAACTGCATTGCTGTCTGGTCACTCGTATGTGTAACAAGGCACTATTCAAATCAGAGTTAGGATGTTCTCCCTGGTGTCCAATAATTATCTCCCAAATGTATGACTATAACAGATTACCTGATCATGTTCCTCAGTTTGTGAGACCTTCCTGTGCACCAGTTTGCTGCTATGCTTGCTGGTTACAATGTGCTGCATGGCCACAGACCATGGATCAAACGTGTGACCATTGCACAGCACAGTGCTGCACTAGGTAGTACATTCGCTAGCCAAGACACAGGGGTTGGGGTGGTGGGGGAGCAAGGGAGGATGAAGTTGGCGGAGAGTGAGCGATAAAGATAAATATTTGGGGGCGTAGAGGGGGAGCATGGGTGAAGACAATGCATTGGCTACACAAGCTGATTCATGACCTTTATGTTTTCTAAGTAATATAAGATCCATCCAGCACTTTACAGTGCAGCTTTGACATTAGCAGAAATCAAGTAAATAACCTTGTCTCATGTCATTGCATCTGCACACGTTAATTAAACTCTCCCACACAGCCAACAGAACAGTTAGGTAGCTCTGATAATAAGTCATCAAGCCAGCACTATTTAAGTGAAAGGATGGAAGGGGAAAAAAAACATGACAATGTCAACTATAATTTTCCTTAATGATCTGAATGTTCTCGACAAGGCATGGCCATCAATTGAATTCTCGAATTCAGAATCACAATAGTTCAGCACAGTACTGTCACATCATGGCTGGAGGGAAAAGAATACATGGGAATAAGTAATTGGACAAACCCCTTTGTAAGAAATCCCAACTCCTTTATCAATCCTCCAATCCCTGGGTCCTTGCACCTACCTTGGATTAGTACCCCAGAGGTGCTAGCTAATAATCCATAAAAATGAGAGTTTATATCTCACATGGACATTTGGAGAATTTGAATTCAGTTTTAAAAGTCCAGAAATAAAAAGCTGTTATGAGTAAAAGTGACCATTAAGATGTTGGAATGATTGTTATCCAGAGGGTGACGGAAATTCAGCTTTTGATACATTTCTGGTTACCAGTGGTGTATGAAGTTATGGAAACAGTGTAAACAAAATGCCTTGAGGTGTTTGATCAGCCATGATCATATTAAATGGCGACAGAGGCTTGATGGGATGAATGGCCAACTTTTGTTTCTCCGTTAACAAACGCTATCTGGTGCCCCTTACCTGGTCTAGTCCATACGGACGGCACAGTAGCTCAGTGGTTAGCTCTGCTGCCCCGGGTTCAATTCCAGCCTCGGGCCACTGTCTGTGTGGAGTTTGCACGTTCTCCCCATGTCTGTGTGGGTTTCCTCCGGATGCTCCGGTTTCCTCCCACAGTCCAAAGATGTGCAGGTTATTGGCCATGCAAAATGCAGGGTTGTGGGGGATAGGGTAGGTGGGATAGGTCTGTGTGGCATACTCCTTGGTGGGTCGGTGCAGCCTCAATAGGCCAAATGGTCTTGTTCCACACTGCAGGAATTCTACGTGGTTGCACCGTACTCAGGTGCATCAAATCAGGGCAACTAGGAATGGCTAATAGATGCTGTTTTTATAAGGAATGCTCACATCTTAATAATTTTTTAAAAATCATTTCAACTGAAAATAATGTCCACAGATGAACTCTCCTTCCCTCCCACTCTATATAATCAGAAGTACTCTCCATTTATCAGAACAGATCTGATGAAGGGTAACTAGATTCGCAACACTAACTCTATTTCTCCCTACAGGCGCCACCAGGTGTGCTGAGTTTCTCCAGCACTTTCTGTTTTTGCTTCAGATTTTGAGCATCTGCAACTCTTTGTTTTATTACACATATGCTCCTTCTATACAGAGCCCAACAAGGTAACCCCCTCTCACTCACTCTTAGGTCAGGTCTAATAGGGAGAAAAAAAACCCAGAGTCATTCACTGTGACTGTGTATTGTAACAGAGGGGAATGATTTACCAGATGCTTGGGTCTGCTTTGCCCTGAAGGTGCGTGTGGTTTGTTTAGCTTATGATATTTGTCAAGGCGGATTCTGTGCCTTTGAAACATAATTTGACAGTGATAATGGATCAGCTTTGATTGATTATGTGTGGCAATGCTCAATTGTTTCTGTCACAGTCTTTCGCTAATTGTTAAAGACATCCTTTTCATAATACTTTGTCCCAGTTTGGATTCAAAGCAAAGGGGCATAATGATGTAACAATATTCTTAACAGTGAGCATCTGCTTCATCAGGGAGTGTGAGAAGGATCGAGTGGAAGTTTTTGAATATCCAATTTCACACATGAACTTTGGTCTACTAGGTGCTGATTGTAATGAAGAGCATTATCTTCAAATCGTGTAAGTTTTCAGACGCTTCATTGTTCTCTAATAGGTTTTGTAGATGCAGGGAGTCTCTGTGATTTTCTTCACCACTCATTTTATTTAATGAATTTAATTCATGGTTGTATTACCAGCTTATCTACTGCCATTATTTACCAGTCAAAAAGGTTAGGAACTTATCATAACAATTGATCATACTTCCTATGTGGCAAAAAGGTTCCTTATGCAAGCTGGGACCAATTAACGAGGCAATTTCATGAACAAGGTTATCTTTTGGGTTTAGAACATAACTTCCCTGCAGAAACTGTCCTTTGTATTGAGCATATACTTGATAAGCTAATTTCAGAGGGGCCACGAACTGAAGGATAAGTATGTCACAACAAGGAAACAATGCAAATGAATCAGTCCATGTTGGTACTTGCTGTCCATGCGAGTGGAGATTCAAATCATATTGACATGATGTGGAGGTGCCGGTGTTGGGCTGGGGCGGACAATGTCCGAAATCACACAATGCCAGGTTAGAGTCCAAAGCTTGTGTTTTGTGACATGTGATTTCTGACCTCATTTTGATGTGCCCTGTTCAATATTTCTTAATCCACTATAGCTGGAAGTAAACCTCGGAGCTCACACCTTTTAAGAGGTGTCCATTGTCTGCTGTTCTAAATGTCTCACACATATTTTTGTGTATGTCTCCTTGCTTAAGATTCCTCAAATAATGAAAACAGCCCTCGCAATTTCAGAAATACATCAACTGTGTAGCAAAGTGTGCAGACCACAGATACAGGCCATTTGGCCCAACATGTACATTACAAATTCTATCACATGGGTATACCACAAAACAGATTCAATTATTCATGCCTTTCTTTTCTCATGCTACTCAGCATCCTTGTGAATGTGTATTTGACTTTCGAAGTCCCAACCTTTCTTATGGGTTGCAATGATCCATTGGCTTCTCTATTCTATGTGCCATGTGGTTAACCTGTAGCAGGAATAAAAGCTGTTCAGCGCATCACGTAGCCTCCTCACAAAGTTCAGATATTGGCAGCTAGCACATGTATTGCAGTATTGGCAGCCACCCTTAGCAGATCTTGCCTTCATTCAGCCTCCTGCTCACATTCAGTCAACCGAAAAGGACAAGCAAAAAATGTATACAAAGTACAACAAAACTAACTGCTGCCAAGGTGTGTTGGGGCTCGATTGCATGGGAGGTTTGCACACATGCTTGGAATCACACAATTTCAAAGAAATCTGCATCACTGAGACCATTTTAAAACAGCTGTTAAAGAGAAAATGTGATTCTAATTAATTTGTGCATATGGAGGACCCAGAACCAGCAGAGTGATGAACTGCAATAGAAATTTATACAATATCAACATTTTTGCAGCTTGACAGCAAACAACTTGGGTCCAGACAGGGGATGGAGAGAGATTTAAATTTCCCAACTAAAAGTCTGCAATGATTACAAGTCCCCCTGTTCTCCCACATGTGTACCACATGGCAAGAGCTAATGTTGCTGTGAATTAGGGGGCATGGCTAGGGACTCCACAGGCGCCAAATCATGAAAATCCAACCTTGTGAAAGTTGCATGCTTGATTTTTTAAAAAATTCCCTGATGGCTAGCAAAGCTATCTAGTGTGCCAGTGACTTAGAGACACGGCTTAGGCCATCTCCCTGTTCATGTGACATTGTCATGGCATCTAAAAGTGGCCTTGATCCAAGTCCTGGCAGGGGGTGCTTGGCAGCAGAGAGATTAAAGCAATAATTTTAAAACCACATGTGAGGCTATAAACAGAGCTGAAGGTTCATTGTTGAGGCCAAGGTCCAAGCTATTGCTCAGAAACTTCCGCCTCATAACCTGTCAAAGCTATCATTAGAAAAGGTAGTGCATTTAACTGCAGCTCCATGTCTCAAAAGTGTCTAATACAACGCTGATGAGCATTCTGTAGTAATATGACCACACACTGGAAAGAGAACACCACAACGTCAGAATTGCTGGATGACAAAAAATGCCAAGAAACATTTAATTCACCTTTTACCAACCTGATAGAATAATAACAGAATTACTGATGAATTACAGTGATCAATCTCTGTTGATGAGTCTGTAACAGGCCCAGACATGAGATGAGGAAAAACCCCTAGCAGGGACAAGGGTGGGAAAACACAGATCTAAAGTCACCTGTTTTTTGCCTACATACTCCAATCACCTTTCTCTTGCATCCCAAAATAAAATCCTGCAAGAACAGAGAACTGAGTCACCAACCCTCATCCCGCCCCCTTGACCTGTCTGTCCTCCCTGGACTGACCTATCTCCTCCCTACCTCCCCACCTACGCTCACCTTTACTGGCTCCATCCCCACCTCTTTGACTTGTCTGTCTCCCCTCCACCTATCCATCGTCTATCCCCCTCTCCCTCTCTCCCTATTTATTTCAGAACCCTCTTCCCCTCCCCCATTTCTGATGAAGGGTCTAGGCCCAAAATGTCACGCTTTCCTGCTCCTATGAACCTGCTTGGCCTGCTGTGTTCATCCAGCTCCACACCTTGTTATCTCGGATTCTCCAGCATCTGCAGTACCTATTATCTCTGATACAACATCAACCCTGTATGTTTTGTTCTTCTTTGGGAGTGTAGAATCAATTACTTAACTCTTGTATACAAAAAAATCCAGTCTTGTTCAATTTGTTGTCTCAAAACCTCTAGAAGTTTAGAAATAAAGATCAGTATAGCACAGGAGAAGGGCATTCAAAAAGGCAACATTTGCTATTCTTTCACTGTGGCTTGCCAATCATACTTGGGCTAATATTAGACGTTTCTCCCTGTTAAACTCCCTTCTCATCAGTTAATTAGATTGATAACTAGAAATTAAGTGAAACTTTATTTCTTTTGCGGACTAATCAGAAATAACACCACATATCTGCCATTACAAGGAGCTTAGTAGAGGCAACAGTAATGATTGACTGGATCCTGTCAGTTTTTTGCAGGAACCAAAAATTCACTGGATTCAGTTTTAAGCAGCATTCCAAATAGCTTCCAAAAGCTCAATCAAACATGGTTTTGACCATTGACATTTCAGTGCCATATCTGATTCATCATTGTAACTATTGAACAGTATAACAGCACCCTATTTGCGTCTGAACTGCAAAATGTTTGAAGTGTAAAATATGTTCCATTCAGTTTTGGCAATTACTTCTAGTGCTCAATGATGTGAGGCACTCGGCTGCTACATAGTTCGCTGCATAAGGTTTGCAAGCAGAGATGAACAAGTGTCAAGAGCAGCACCAGGCAGAGCTAAAAATTAGACAACAATCTGGTGAACCTGTAACACAGGGCTATGTGCACATGAAACAGTGCAAGCAACATGCAATAGATAAAGCTAAGCAAACCCAGATAAATCAAATCAAAATAAGAACAAAGAAAAGACTAAAACCTGAACAAATCAGCCAGCATGTGTCAGGAGAAAATGTTACTGTTTTGGGTTGATGACCTTTCAACAGAACTTGAGGAATAGAAATATAAGAACTTTTAAATGAGGAAGTGAGATCAAAGAAGGTGATCTCTGATGAGGTAAGACCAGAGAAGCGCAGTTGTTCAGCCATGCCACTTCTAGTTGTGGATTTTCTCTTTATTCGTTCATGGGATGAGGGCGTCACTGGCCTGGCAGCATTTATTGTCCATCCCTAAATGCCCAGAGGGCAGTTCAGAGTCAACCACATTGCTGTGGGTCTGGAGTCACATGTAGGCCACACCAGGCAAGAATGGCAGTTTCCTTCCCTAAATGACATTAGTGAACCAGATGGGTTTTTCCTCTCAACCGGCAATGAATTCATGGTCATCATTAGATTCTTAATTCCAGATTTTTTTTTATTGAATTCAAATTCCACCATCTGTTGTGGCAGGATTCGAACCTGGGTCCCCAGAACATTATCTGGGTCTCTGGATTGACAGTGCAGCGATAATACCATTAGGCCATTGCCTCCCCAGTAGTGGCGTAATTAAACTAGTAAAGGGGGGAATATTCCAGAATGTGGCGAGTGTGATTGTCCTTTACATTTGACTGAATGTGGCATTAAAAAGCCCTGGAGAAGCTGAAGTTAAGACAAATCTGTGGGTAAACTCTCCAATAGATGGAGTCATACTTCGCTCTGAGGAGGGTGGCTGTGCTTATTGAAGGTCACTTTTCTCAGTCCCAGCACATCACTGTAGGATTAACAAGGTGTGGAGCTGTTTGAACACGGCAGGCCAAGCAGCATCAGAGGAGCAGGAAAGCTTGACATTTCAAGCCTAAACCTTTCTTCAGAAATGGGGGAGGGGAAAGGGGGTTCTGAAATAAATAGGGAGAGAGGGGGAGGTGGATAGAAGATGGGTAAAGGAGAAGATAGGTGGAGAGGAGGCAGACCAGTCAAAGAGGCGGAGTTGGAGCCAGTAAGGGAGGGGATAGGTCGGTCCAGGGAGGACGGACAGGTCAAGGGGGCGGAATGAGGTTAGTAGGTAGGAGATGGGGGTGAGGCATGAGGTGGGAGGAAGGACAGGTTAGGGAGGCAGGACAGGTTAGGGAGGCGGGAAGGAGCTGGGCTGGTTTTGGGATGCGGTTGGGGGAGGGGAGATTTTGAAGCTTGTGAAGTCCACATTGATACCATTGGGCTGCAGGGTTCCCAAGCGGAATATGAGTTGCTGTTCCTGCAACCTTCGGGTAGCATCGTTGTAGCACTGCAGGAGGCCCAGGATGGACATGTCATCTGCAGAATGGGAGGGGGAGTTGAAATGGTTCGCGACTGGGAGGTGCGGTTGTTTAGTGCGAACCGAGCGTAGGTTTTCTGCCAAGCCTCCGACACATCATTGAGTTCACTGGGGAGTGACCTGAACCATCTTCAGTTGCTTGACCTCATCCTTACTAACTTGCCAGCTACAGATGCATCTGTCCATGACAGTATCAGTAGGAGCGACCATCGCACAGTCCTTGTGGAGATGACGTCCTGCCTTCACATTGAGAATAACCTTCATCGTGTTGTGTGCACTGTCACTGTGCTAAATGGGACAGACTTTGCACTGATCTAGCAACTCAAGACTCGGCATCCATGAGGAGCTGTGGGCCGTCAACACCTGCAGAATTGTACTCCAGCACAATCTGTAACCTCATGGCCCAGCATATCCCCCACTCAACCATTACCATCAAGCCAGGGGACAAAGTCAGAAGTCACATGACGCCAGATCATAGTCCAACAGGTTTATTTGAAATCACATGCTTTTGGAATGCAGCCCCTTCCTCCGGTGCAGTGAGACAGAAGAGCACACAGACCCAGGATTTATAGGCAAAGAGATCAAGGGCAAAGAGATCTAAAGATCATACAACTGGTGTGAGGGCAGTGTTAGATAATTATGACTCCGCAGGTGACCAAGAGTGTGAGATGGTGCGTAAAGTGTCAACAGCTGAATAAGAGTCACTGAAAATGGGAACGCAGGTGGAGAAGGTTGTCAACAAGGCATACGGCATGGTTGCCTTCATCGGCTGGGGTAGTGAGTCTAAAAGTTGGCAGGTAATGTTGCAGCTTTATAGAACCTAAGTTAGGCCACATTTGGAATATTGTGTTCAATTCTGGTCACCACACTACCAGAAGGATGTGGTGGCTTTGGAGAGGGTACAGAAAAGATTTACCAGGATGTTGCCTGGTATGGAGGGCATTAACTATGAGGAGAAGTTGGAGAAATTTGGGTTGTTCTCACTGGAATGACGAAGGTTGAGGGGCGACCTGATAGAGGTCCACAAGGTTATGAAGGGCATGGACAGACTGGACAGTCAGAAGCTTTTTCCCAGGGTGGAAGAGTCAGTTACCAGGGGTCATGGGTTTAAGGTGTGAGGGACAAGGTTTAAAGGTGATGTAGGAGGCAGATTTTTTTTTTTTTTACACAGAGAGTGGTGGGTGCCTGGAACTCGCAGCCGGGGGAGGTAGTGGAAGCAGATACTATAGTAACGTTTAAAGGGCGTCTTGACAAATACATGAATAGAATAGGAATAGAGGGATACGGTCCCCGGATGGGTAGTTGTGACGGGCAGCATGTCGGTACAGGCTTGGAGGGCCAAAGGACCTGTTCCTGTGCTTTAATTCTCTTTGTTCTTTGTTCTAACCAGCAAAGGGACAATTTATAATCCGAATAAGTGAGGCAGAGAGTTAATTACAAAAAATAAAAAATAAGGTAGTGCTGGGGACAAACCAAATGGCTAGAATAACATGATAGGCATAAGAGTCGCATGTCAAGGGTCCAACCAAAGTAATAAGTGAATCAAAACTGTACAAACTAATCAAGGTAGAGAGATCATAACTATTTATCAAGGTGATGGTGTCAAAGCAGGACAGTAAGGACAATTTTACAGATACAGAAGTGTGATGGTGTCACACGCAGCACGACATGAACCTAAGATCACGGCTGAGGCTGTTTTCATGGGTACAGAACTTGGCTATCACTTTCTGCTCGGCCATTCTGCATTGTTGTGTATCTCAAAGTCTGCCTTGGAAAGAGCTTACCCAAAGATCGGTGGGTGAATGCCCTTGACCACTGAAATGTTCCTGACTGGGAGGGAACATTCCTGTCTGGCAAGCCAGGGATCAACCCTGGTTCAATGGAGAGTGCAGCAGCAATAACAGGCAAACCTAAAAATGATGTGTCAACCTGGTGAAGCCACCAAACAGGACTACTTCCACATCAAACAGCGAAAGCAGCAAGTGAGAGACAGATCAGATCTAAGCTCTGCAGTCCTGCCACATCCAGTTGTGAATGGTGGTGGACAATTAAATAACTCGCTGGAGCTGGAGGCTCCACAAATATTCTCATTCTCAATGATGGAAAAGCTATCATAAGTGCAAAAGACACGGCCGAAGCATTCGCTGATCCATCGTGGTCTCCTCCGGTGGTACCAGGCAACACGGATATCAGTCTTCAGCCAATGCGGTTCACTCCACATGATATTATGGTTGGAGGCACTGCACACTGCAAAAGCTATGGTGCCTGAAAACATTTCAGCAATAGTACTGAAGATCTGCGCTCCAAAACTTCAGCCATTTACTGTATAATTCACACCAGCATTAGGCCTTCCATTTCGCAAACCATTTCAACTCCCCCTCCCATTCTGCAGATGACATGTCCATCCTGGGCCTCCTGCAGTGCCACAACGATGCTACCCGAAGGTTGCAGGAACAGCAACTCATATTCCACTTGGGAACCCTGCAGCCCAATGGTATCAATGTGGACTTCACAAGCTTCAAAATCTCCCCTCCCCCTACTGCATCCCAAAACCAGCACAGCTCATCCCTGTCTCCCTAACCTGTTCTTCCTCTCACCTATCCCCTCCTCCCACCTCAAGCCCCACCCCCATCTCCTACCTACTAACCTCATCCCGCCCCCTTGACCTGTCCGTCCTCCCTGGACTGACCTATCTCCTCCCCACCCCCCCACCTACACTCACCTTTACTGGCTCCATCACCGCCTCTTTGACCTGTCTGTCTCCTCTCCACCTATCCTCCCCTCTATCCATCTTCTATCCGCCTCCCCCTCTCTCCCTATTTATTTCAGATTCCCCTCCCCCTCCCCCTTTTCTGATGAAGGGTCTAGGCCCGAAACGTCAGCTTTCCTGCTTCTCTGATGCTGCTTGGCCTGCCGTGTTCATCCAGCTCTACACCTTGTTATCTCAGATTCTCCAGCATCTGCAGTCCCTACTATCTCAGAAATAAAAGGGAGGCGCTTTCTGCTGCTAATGTTTAAAGTATGTGTCATCTGACTCCAGGAAAGAAACAGTGATTTATAAGTATTGTCTATTCTACCATTTCACACGAAGTGAAACCCTATCCGTACTATTTACTGTAGCTGCTACAAGCCTTTACCCCCGAGGTTACAGGACTTTTTCTTTTAACTGTGGAAATGGATCCGGGTTTTGTTGTGCGTTAACATAACCTCAAGGCCTATTGCAACAAAAGCATTTGTGAATATGTATTTCCTTTGCGACCTTTAGAAGATAAGTGTTTACAGCATACTATGAGCACTGTGTTCCCACATGGCTTAGGAACATTTAAACGGACACTGCCTTTGTTCAGAAGTCTCTGGTTTGAGTATGTTTTTGTCACGAAGTTAGGACAACTTATGCTGAAAAGTACACCTAGTTATATTGGACTTGAAACATTAATTCTGTTCCTCTCCACTGATATGGAGTTTATCCAGCACCTTCTATTTTTATTTGATTTCCAGCAGCCTCAGCATTTTGATTTTATTGACAAATTAGTTAGTAAACAATTATGTGCACCAAATTGGTTTGCGACCAACACGATACTTATTATCACACAGAGATACCCACAAACAGCAACACGATCACTACATTGCTGTTTGAATTATTTTTTGCTGGGACAAGGGAGAAATCTCTTTTCCAAGCAGTGCAATGGGATACTTGATGTGCATCATGAGCTACAGGAATCAACCCACATTTTTCAGAGAATCAACAGTAGCAGTAACTTGTATTTCTATTGTGCTGTACTGAGAGAAACAAAACAAAACAGGAGAGACAGCAAGAAAAAAGGTTAGTTCTGAGGACAGGTCACCGGACCCAAAACGTTAACTCTGTCTCTTCCTTCACAGATGCTGTCAAACCTGCGGAGCTATTCCAGCAATTTTGTTTTTGTTCCTAATTTGCAGCATCTGCAGTTCTTTCGGTTTTTATTCCATCTGGAAGTACAAGAGTAGCAGGTACACGGGAACACCACCTCCTGCAAGCTCCCTGCCAAGCCACTCTCCATCCTGACTTAGAAGTATATCATCGTTCCTTCACTGTTGCTGGGTCAAAATCCTGTAATTCCGTCTCTTACAGCATTGTGGGACAACGCACAGCACATGGACTGCAGCAGTTCAAGAAGGCAGCTCACTACCAACTTCTCAAGGGCAACTCAGGACAGGCAATAATCTCTGGCCCAGCCAGAGATGACTACATCCCACTAAATCCTGACGTAATGAATCGCAAAACATTCTTTCAACGATACTTTTTTTTCTTTTTTCATTCATGGGATGAGGGCGTCGCTGACCAAGCAGCATTTATTGCCCATCCCTAAGTGCCCAGAGGGCAGTTGAGAGTCAATAACATTGCTGTGGGTCTGGAGTCACATGTAGGCCAGACCAGGTAAGGATGCCAGCTTCCTTCCTTAAAGAATATTAGTGAACCAGTTGGGTTTTTCCGACAATCGGCAATGGATTCATGGCTATTACTAGATTCTTACTTCCAGATATTTTTTATTGAATTCAGATCCCAGCACCCAACAACAGCAGATTTGAACCCAGAATGTTATCTTGATAGTTCTCTAAAAACTAGCAGAGTGCCTCAGAATATTCTACAACTGCAAGACAGCATCTTTGGGTTCACTGGTGCATTAGTTTTACACTGGCTGTGGATTGCAAGAAGTTCTGAAATTGAGTGAGATTGATCTTTTGTGGCCTGGGAAGTGGGGAGGCTCACACAGTCGCTTGAGGTCTTTAGCTCAGAAAAAGGCCCTTTGGCCATCGAGTCTTTGCCGTTCAATAACAACCCCCTAGCTATTCTAATCCCATTTCCCAGCACTTGGCCCATAGCCGTGGATGTCTTGGCATTGCAAATGCACATCTAAATACTTCTTCAATATGATGAGGGTTTCTGCCTCTCACACCCTCACGGGCAGTGAATTCCAGATTCCCTCCACCCTCTGGATGAAAAAGTTTTTCCTACATCTCCTCTAAACCATTCATTGCTCACCTTAAGTTTATTCTCCCTGGTTATTTATCCTTCCATCAGGGGGAAAAAGTTTCTTGTCTACACTATCTATGCCCCTCATAATTTTACGCATCTCAATCACATTCTCCTCAGTGTCCTCTGATGTACATGCTCTTTGTCTGGGTGAGGTATAGCCACGTCTGAGACAGTGCAGACTGCCCTTTTCTAATCTTCCAGATTCAGTTTAATCTCCAAAACCTTTTTTAAAATTTCCCGTTGAGAATGCCTCAAAGACAACCCAGTGACAATGACAGTAGCTAGATGTCGGCAGAGCTATGTGCTGTCACTGAGCTGAGGCTACCCGTTCCTGCTAATCTGGTGACGGTGTTACATTGTTTGGACAATGAGGTGTTTCATCAGGGAATTTGACCCGAGCATAAAGAGATCTTGTACATTAACGCATGAATGGTCACAGTTGGTTAACTTTCAAATGAAAGGCTTTCCGATGTTTTAATTGTATCTTAACACATTAACGGTCCAAAGAATCCAAAATCTTGGCTGGGCAAAAATTAAACCAAAATGGGTCTTAAAATTTTGTTAGAAAAGCCAATTGTATCATCCAGCTGGCTCTTCATCCTGTTGATCTGAATTGGAGCTTGATGAAAACTGGAGTTGATATTATCACTTCTGGCCTGATGGCAATAGTTAGATACAGGTAGAAAAGAGGTTTTAAAAAAATTTCAGTTTCTTACTGTTGAGCAGTTCCCACATTTGGCTGTTGACCTGGATCAAATGTTATTCCCCCACTGGTCAAATGTTTCATGTACAGTCAGCTAAAAACCTGATCCCATAATCCAAGATGACTTCCCAGAAAGTGCTGCACTGTCAGAAATGCATTTCTAGAATCTAGCATCGATCCCATTTCCTGTCTTCTCTTTCCAAGGACACAGAACATACCTTAGCACAATTCAAAGACGAGCAAGGAACTTTTCCCCGGGTCCTAGCTAATGTTTATCCTTAAGCAACATCCCTAAAACAGATTATTGGATCATTTCAGACTGAGATGATATTTCTCATGTTATTATTACGTTGTTGTTGGAGGACAAGTTGGCTGTTCATTTTCTATCCCACATCAGTGACTAAAAACAAACCTCACTGGCTACAAAGTGCTTTGGGATGCATGTGTGGCACTGTGCTTTATCACCAAAATATAATTTATTTCCATTTTTCAAACAGCTGCAAATGCTTTTTGTAAGCATACATCTCACAAATGTCCACTTGGGTGAGTTACTGGAAGGCAGTTATAGAGTCATAGAGTCCTACAGCACGGAGACATGCCCTTTGGCCCAAACTTTAGGCTCATTTCCCTGCACTTGGCCCATATCCTTCTAAACCTTTCACATCCATGTCTTTTAAATGTAGTTAATGTACCCACCTCAACCACATCTGCTGGCAGCTCGTTCCATATGCGTACCACCCTCTGTGTAAAAAAACTGCCCCTCAGGTTTCCATGTGATCTTTCCCCTCTTACCTTAAACTGATGCCCTCTAGTCTTCAATTCCCCAACCCTGGGAAAAAAGACTGAGTGCATTCACCCTATCCATGCCTCTCATGATCCTCCCTCAGCCTCCTACACACTAAAGAAAAAAAGTCGCAGCTTGTCCAACCTCTCCCTATCACTCAGTCCCTTGAGTCCTGGCAACATCCTTGTAAATTTCTTCTGCACTCGTTTCAGTTTAATAACATCCTTCCTATAGCAAGTGTGCCCTCACTAACGTCATGTACAATCGCATCATAATTTACCAACTTCTATACTCAATACCCTGACTGATCAAGGCCAGTGTGCCAAAAGCCTTCTTCACTGCCCTGTCTACCTGTGACTCCAGAGAACTGTGCACCTGAACTCCAAGGTCCCCTCTGTTCTATTACACTCCATAAGGCTATACCATTCACCATGAAACTCCAACCTGGATTTGACTTTTACAGGCCTCCCACTTGCCAGAGGTTCCTTTGCCTGCAAACAAACTACTCCAAACAACCCCTGCAAGCTCCTGTCTAATTGCATCAAAATTCACCTTGCGCCAATTTAGAACTTGAACCTGTGGACCAGTTTTGTCTTCTTCTGTAACTATTTTAAAATTAATACCATCACCAACTGAGACTCACTGCAGTGGCAAGATAGTGATAGATGCTGAAACTATTGACCTTGGTCACTTCAAACCATTAATCTTGGCTGGAGTTGCAAACTCAGATCTTCTCAGTGGAAGTCCATGTGGAGCCCAGTACATCAGACAGTTCCAGTTACTTCATATCTTCTGGCTGTTATTTATGCTGACAGGGACTCACAGCAAGGAGCATGGAAAAGTAGGACAGTTAAGAAGAATCTGTCCTTGAATCTTCCCTATTGCCAGGTCCTTCTTGTATGTGAAGTGGCATTAAAATAAAGCCGTGACAGTTCAGCCTCTTAGAACTTAGTGGCTTTGCACCCTTCCAACCATATCCCTGCCATAATAATGCATACATTTTGAATAAAATTATCGTGTTTCACTTTGCAGCATAGCTGCTCCCTGGACACTAACAGGTCCAGCATCTCTCTCAGAAGAATTGTTGTGACGGAGGAGACACATGCCAGATTACCACAGGAGTAGTCCTCAACCACCTCTTCTTGAAGACTAGCAGACAGAGCAGGGACTTAATGAAGCCATCCAACTGCAAGACCCAGGTCTAACACTCACAAACAGGTCCACAGAAGAGACAGATTTATACAGAAAGAATGTGTTTACATTAGCACCTTTCATACTTGTCCCAAGTTGTCTCACAGCCAATGAAAGACTTTCTGAAGTACAATCACTGTTTTAATTGAAAACAAAAACAGCCAATTTATGCACAGCAAGTTCCCACACTGAAAATCACAGGCTGAAATACTGATGAAGGGATAAATATTCATCAGAATACTGTTGAGGCCATGCAATTTTTTATATCCACCTAGGTGGGATAATAGTATCTCAGTTTAATTTCTCAAAGGATAGTCAGCTCAATCCTCCTGTCAATTAAACAATATTCTCTCTGCTCCTTCACTAATGGTCTTTCACACCCATGGTGCAGTGCCACAGTTACTGGCAATTCCAAGACCACTTCACATCATTCATATTGTCATTTTAAGCAGGCTGTTTGGCTACAAGAGGCATCATATCCAAAATCATCAATGACCAACTGTGGAAATCCTGGATGATTTTACCACTCAGAAGATACTAATTGCAGTTGCAGTCCCCTAACTGGTATCAGGACACTGAACACAGTATCAAAGCTGGGCCTTCCGCTCTGTGTGGGTCAGCGTCACAGCAGGCAAGGCTTAATTTGGACTTTTCTTTCAAGTGTGTCAAGCAGGCACTGTGGCGTTTTCACAAATGCCAGCTGCCTGCCTGTTTGAAACTGTTACGACATCAAACATTTCAGCATGGGATCACTGACTGATCTCTATTCCACATCAAAGTCTTGAAAATTACAGCAACAGCCTATCAGCTTCCAGCTTTCCCCTCCGAAGGGATTGAATATTCTTTTCATCTGCAATTCAAAGTGCTCGATGGAGAAACCAGTCAATAACGCATTAGCCACACAACTGAGTCACTAACTGGAGCTCTCAGTCTCGTGCCCCATTTATCTGTAAAATAATCCAGTTTTCTAAATGCCCTGTCATATCCAATGGAACAATACAGCAACAGAGGATAATTGCGCAGAGGCAAGATTGGCTAATCCTCAGGCACTTGCAGCAGAGCTGTAAGGAAAGGCAAAATGTGAGTGAGACAGAATAGGCACAACCATAAAACAAAAAGCAAAGAACTGTGGATGCTGGAAATGTGAAATAAAAACAGAAATTGCTGCAGAAATTCAGCAGGTCTGGCAGTATCTACGGAGAGAAAGCAGAGTCCATGTTTCAGGTTTGACAGTGTAGGAATGCTCCGTTATGACCAGCACAGTCCAGGTCCCTCACCCGGTCTATTCCCAGGAATTCAAGGTACAGCTGACCTCGCACTCTACTGGCTGGAGTCAGAGGAGGGTGGGGAAAGACAGTAAGGTGCCAGCCGTCATTGCTGCAAAGCGCATATGGGACAAGAACTGGCTGGATGGCCAGAAGACAGATCATGCAGACTCAAAACATAGCAACTAAAGGCTTGGACATACAGGAAGGGAGGCATGGCTGGCAATTGTAAAATTCATTTTGAGCTATTGCTGTATTTAAAATAAAATCTGCAATTTGGCTGAATAAATTAATAACTTTCCTGCATTTAAAAAAAAACTTGCCTTAGGTATGACTGAGGCTGAGTAGGCAATTATTAGTCAGTGAAAGGAGATCTATCAAAAGTGTGGGCTAAAATTATTTTAATCATAGCCCAGCATGCTGTGGCTTCATGATGCCTACAGTTAAATATTGCTCACTATTTCCCTGTCCAGCACAAAGCCATATGGATCAGCAGTTGCCTGCTGTGATCCCCTGTTTGTGCCAGGTTAGCTGACCTCAGCCTAGTAGCATTAGGGATGCAATAAAGTGACACTATTTCCCTTACTGCTGGGTAAGTTACCTGGGGTTCTTATCACGATTGTCCCCCCATCATGGCAGCAGAGACAATAGGCTAGTGCACCATCTGGACATTATAACCTGCTCTCTCTTCTCAGGTTCTGTTTCTATACCCTCTCAGAACAGTCATCAATACTGGGGTTCTCCAAAATCCATGCCCCCATCGACTACTTTGTCCTTGCAAACTACCTCCTCAACTTTAAACTTCTCTTCATTCCAAATTCTCTTTTGTTTTTAATTTTTGCCTGGTTGATAAACCCAGCATTAACTGTTCTGAAGAAGCTGGTGCTGAGCCACCCTTTTGAACTGCTACAGTTCCAAATGATGTAGGAAAACTCAATGCTGTACAGGAGGGAGTTCCAGGATTCTAACCCAGAAACAGTCAGGCAGCAGCAATATGCTTCCAAGTCAGGATGGTGTACGCTTGTCGGACAACTTGGTGGATGATGTTCCCTTTGTGCCTGCTGCATTGTTACTTCAGATGGTACAGCTCATGGCTTGGAAGCTGCTTCTGAAGGGACTTAGGCAGTTGCTATACAGCATCTTATAGATGGTACGCACTGCTGCCACTGAGTACCTGTAATGGACGAGTGAGTATTTCAGGTGATAAATGAGGCAACTTCCTTCTGGATGGTTTGGCTTTGCTGAGGCTGTATTAATTCAGGAAATTGGACAGTGTTCTATCACAATCCTGACTTGTGTCTTCCAAATGATGGACAGGCTCTGAAGGGTCAGGAGTCACTCACAGGTATTCACAGGATCTCATTTCTTTGTGCGGTTACCTCCCAAATCTGTCCCATCTCATTGTTTGGATCTTCTAAGTCTGCTGTCTGTCCTTACTGCAGCTCTAAAATGGCTGATCAAAGTTAGAAATTACATTATCTGTGACCACGAAATTCTCTCTCCCAGCCCCCTTTTGGTCCTCCTGTAGTCATATAGTCATACAGCATGGAAACAGACCCTTTAGTCCAACCAGTCCATGCTGACTGTGTTCCCAAATTAAACTAGTCCCACCTACCTGCACTTGGCCCATATCCCTCCAAACCTTTCCTGTTCATGAACTTATTCAAATGTCTTTTAAATGTTGTAACTGTACCTGCATCCACCAGTTCCTCTGGCAGTTCGTTCCACACACAAACCACTCTCTTTCTCTTCTCACCTTAAAATAATGCTACCTCAGTTTGAACTCTCCCACCATAGGGAAAAGCCTTTGGCATGTCAGCCCTCACCATCTCCCTGTAATGTCTTCCCTTTTGTTTTCAGGCTCAGTGGGACTTCCCTTTCTTAGTTTGTTTTTCTCCATTCTTTCATGGGATATGGGTGCTGTCAGCATGGCTACCATTTTTTACCTATCCCTAAGTGCCTGTGAACTGAGTGACTTGCTAAGCCATTACAGAGGACGGCTCATAGTAAACCATATTGTTGTGGGTCTGGAGTCACCAGACGAGGTAAGGATGGCAGATTTCCTTCTCTAAAGGACATTGGTAAGTGGGTTTCCAGAAAAATCGATAATATTAATGGCGAACATTAATAAGGCTAACGTTTAATTCCAGTTTCATTAACTGAATTGACATTTCACCATGGTGGGATTTGAAGGCAGATCCCTGAAGCATTAACTGGGGTTTCTGAATTACTAATCCAGCAACATTATCACTACACTAGCGCTTCCTCGGATTCCACAAGTTTGCGTCTTTTGGTCTTGTCTTTTCCAGTGATCTCCTGGCGGGCCAGCCATTCTCCAGTCTATGATGAACTGCAGCATTAAAAAAAACGCCAGTTGACCAGATTCTGAAATTGAAGCAGGAAATGGAAAAGACAGAGAGAATTTTCACAAAATCTGAAGGCAGTTAGGAAGCCACTTGGAGTTTTAGCATTCTATCTGAATGTCTGAGGGAAGAGAGGAGAGAAGCCGATGAATAATATGATAGTTAGGGTGTAGGAGTGAGCTTCGTAACTCACTCCCACACAGTAATGACTAATGCAAAGCTACACTGTCCATAAATCTGTTCCTTTTTCAGCACAAACTCAATGGAAACTGTTTCATGTTGTGTACTTTCAGTGTAGAAACAGTCCTGCAGTGTGTGCTAAAGGTTCTCGGACCTCAGCTTTTAAATAATTGCTGCTTATACTGAGCTTGGGAGGGCTATTTCCTTCCGAGTTACCAATTGGCCCAGTTTAAAAAGGAGGAAAATGTTATTGAAGTTACAGAGAGTTGTGGAGAAAAATCTCTGACCAATCTCGAAGGAAATTCTTCACAGACCTTTCAGTTATCTATCCATCAATGCTACCTAATCCTTTCATTTCACTATGCTGCACTCCTGCTACATTATATTAGACTCATCTCCAGAGAGCAACAGATCTATTGCGAAGAGAAACTATTGAAGAACAGGTATCAACAAAATTATCTTTCCCAATGTTCCATGTGTCATTTGTCTTCTTTAGTTTCTTATTTTACAGTCTGGCCTGAAAGCCATCACCCTTGCCAAATTTTCACACTGTACTCAGAAAGGCTTTGAAGAGCACTGAATCAGCAAGCACATGATCAGAGCATCAGATTTCTTTTCCTCTTCCTGTACTCACAGTGAGAGTTCTCCTGTTGCTATCCCTCGCTAATTCCCGCTTTCGTTTCACTCCTGACCTTTCCATCACACAATAACTCACAACACCCTAATGCTTAAGAACCAAAATATCCATTATACGTTTATATCCACTTGTGGCACAGTGGTAGCGTTTGTACCCCTGGACTGAGACACCTGGGTTTAAGTCCCACCTGTTCCAGAGTTGTGTAATTACATCTCTGAATAGGTTAATTAGAAAAATAGATTAAATTAAAATGCAGACTAGAAACAGGGGTAAGAAAATGCCATGGTGATTTTGGTGGTGGGGAAAGTCGTTCAGTTCGGCATAATAGCACTTCAGAGTATAAGTGAAAAAATTTTAAAAAGAGAAAAAAATAACATAGACCTAGGGAGGGCTCTTGTGGCGCAGTGGTAGTGTCTCTACCTCTGGGCTATGGAGGCCTGGGTTCAAGTCTCACCTGCTCCAGATGTGAGATAACATCTCTGAACAGGTTGATTATAAATAAAGTAGATCCAGGGGCTCTCGTGGTGCACAGTAGTGTTCCTACCTCTGTAAGAGGAAAGCCTGTGTTCAGGTCCCACCTGTTCCAGAAATGTGTAATAACATCTCTCAACAGATCGATGAATATAAAAAGACATCCCTTTGGTTGATAGCTAACAACGAAAAAGAAAGTCATGGTGATTTGGTGGTGTGAAAGTTGTTTGGATATGTTTAATAAACATAAAGATAAAGTAGACCCAGAGGTTCTTGTGGCTCAGTGGTGGCATCCCTGCTTTTGCAGCAGGAGGCCCGGGTTCAAGTCCTACCTGTTTGAGAGGTGTGTAATGACCCTTCCCATTGTTCCTCCCTCTCCCTCACCTTTGATAGTCTGCATTGCCCTTAATGGACTCTGCATGTAAATTATTCAATTGAAACATGGGCAAGTTGTGATGAAGAGTCACCTACTCAAAATGTTAACTCTGATTTCTTCGTACAGATGCTGCCAGACCTGCTGAGTTTTACCAACAATCTCTTTTGTTGTCAGTGATTTACTGGTGGTGGCCTAGAGAAGAAGAATATGTGCCCAGGGATGGGTCTGCAGAACTGTCTGTCCCTGGCTGAGACTAGTCTACATGTTCCATGAGTAGTAGCTCTGTTTTAATGGTCAACAACAAACTATGTTCCTTTCCAGTTGGGCTGCCTGAGTTATTACAGGCAGGACGGTGTTCATATGGAGCAAAGACACTGACATACATCAGTTGGCCAAATGGTCCACTTCAATGCTCTACACGTCATGCTGTGATATGATCTGCTTTCAGACCATTCTATGCAACAAAGAAGGTATTCAAATACAGTAATCCTAAGGCAGCTGACCTCAGTCGGTGCAGCAGGATGAGAGTGTTACAGCTCTCCTCAGTGCCCTGATCTTCATTTAGGGAAGGGATATAAATAAAGCAGCAGACAGGGTTCACACTGTGTGCTGCTGTGCAGCACTCTGATGGAAACTGCCCAAATTCATAGACACAAGGTTGATACTCAAAGTGGTGGAATAAGTAGGCAACACCTACACTGTCTGGACAGCCTCAATCCATATGGTACACAGTTGTCAGAAGGCGAGGCGAGGCGAGGCGGGGGTGGTGGCTGGGAGAGAAAGATACTGGAGCAGACTAGGGAGGAGGAGAGGGAAGAGAGACATCCCACATAATTGATGCGCAGTGTAGAACCATGATTAGACATGCCATTACAACAAACTGAAATTGCTCTTAAATTCACAAATGGCTAAATATCCATGAGATATAATGATTTTAGTGGGCCCAATCACATTATCATTTACTAGCCTTAGAGGAATTGTGAATTCAACAATTTACAAGTTACTCCCCGGATGCCAATTGCTCAGTTTGATGCATGTTATCTCTAATATTCTATAATCCATTTAAAGACCTTGTTTTCTTATGATATTTGTCCCTTCCCACCAAACAGACTAAACCCAGCAGCATATTTTTGTTTCCTTATAAACTTACTGAAATTTTAAATCTTCCCTATTGTAACATAGAACAGATGCTCAAGCAGTGTAAAACATCTGTGCAATATTTAAGAGGCACTACTGATTGTCATTCCCGTGACAGTAATTTCACGTATCAATTTTCAGCTGTTCACATGGAGTGGAGGCGGAGGGAATTACAAACACACAGGATGCCTAAACTTCATTAGTATCACAACCTGATGTGGCTCTGACATTATGTGGTGACAGTGCACTGGAATAGAAAAGCTCAATCCAACTCTAAATTGATCTTTGGATCCCCTCATCCTACATTGGATGAGCTCTGTGCACCAATGCATTTTACCTGTCTGGGCTTGATTAACATCTTCCCTCATCTAAATCTGCACCTCCTTCGTGGGAAGTATATGCTTTCTTAGGTAGGGAGATCAACACTGCACACAATACTGCAGGTGTGGTCTCATTGAGGCTCTGTGCAACTACAGTAAGATCTCTACTTCTGAACTGTGGAACTGGTAACTCTTGAAAGAGTCACACTAATGCATGCCAGTCATATGACCATGCCAATTGACCGGAGCAGAGTTAGAACATGAAACCAATGGCAAGCTTGCAGCGATGTCTGCAAATGTCCACGTTCTGAACAGATATGGACCAAGAGAAGTAATGCAGCTGTAACCAGTGTGTTTTACTCTCTTTTACCCGATCGCTTTTTAAAGATGAAACATGTGACGGTGGAAAGTCGAGCAAGGAGCTCATCACTATCACTGTCTGCACCAACATGGATAGTACTGCAAAATTGCTCCTGTGATAAAGTCATATTGGATTGTGAATGTCAAGACACGGTTTATCCATACGGAGCTAATGAAACCAACCGGATGATCTGCAGCATTTTGAGGTGTGGATCAGGGAAAAGGACAAAATGTCATCACCTCAATGACCCTGAAGTGTCGGATATATGCCAGCGTACTTATCCACTTGTCTCCCTTAGCTGAAACCACAAAGACCGTAGAGATGCTCCAGGCTTCTACACACTGCAGCACGGAAACACTGAAAAGATGCATGACTGCATCGATGACAGGATAGGATCCATCCCAAGATAGCAGGCTGAACAAAAAACTTACCAAGTTTTTTCAGAGCTTACTCCCAATGTCTTTCAATGCTTTTTTTACTGTACAAGGTATGCCATTATTAGGTATGATTACACGGAAAAAAGGGAATTTTCACATATTTATTGTGCCACTTTTATTTTTCTATAGAATGTGAGAGTAGACAAATGCAGTTACACAGGGGTGTCCTCAGCCATCTGGAAGCTTCACAAAACATCGGAAATATAGGGTACCTCCAAACATGCAGCACTCCCTCACTGTACTGCACTGGTGTGTTGACTCAGATTCTGAATGGGACTCCAGACCTTCTCAATCAGGGAAGATGATAACCACTAGAAACATTTAACACTATACCCGCAGAGATCAGCTGGCTTAGCATAGCCAGGGATGCAAACTAATGATCTGCATTTTCCAATCTGTTCAATGAAGTTCTCCTATGTCATCTCCTTTCCCCAAGGAGTGACAGTCCAGCACGCAGGTCAGGGTTAATACTACAATTAGTAATCAGAGGCAACAGCTTTCCGAGTGACAGTCACCTCACACAGGAAGGTCACAAGACAGCACTGTTCCTGCCATACAGATCCCTAGGTGCCAAAATTAAACAGTTCGTTTTTGCATTGGTTATTACTGTAACATATTCCAGACTGGGTTCCACCCAAGTGACCTGATTCATGCAATAATAAATATTAATTGCAATCAATTTTCACCTTTGACCAGAGTTAATGACACTTCTTCCAAATGTTTTACCAGGAGACCTTTCGAATAAATGAACACCACCGACCCTGAGGGTTATCAAATCTAGTTGTTGCTCCTGCTGCATTAACTCCTACATACACTCAGTTGTTGATGAAAAGCCATTCTTTCTCAGTGCTCTGCATTCACCAGTGAGTAACAGTGCAAAGAACAACCTAATGGACAGGTTCTCAGGTTTGAGCAGGACAAACTGACGAGCAAAAAATACAAGTATACAATCACAGAATCACTATGGCACAGAAGGTGGCCATTCAGCCTGTGCTGGCCCTACTACCCCGTTCCAATCTCCTGCCTTTTCCCCATATCGCAGCACACCAATTCTATCCAAACCATTTCCAATATCCTTTTGAATGCCTCAATTGAACCTTCCACATTTCCAGGCAGTGCATTCCAGACCCTAACTACTCGCTGTGTGACAAGGCTTTTGCTTACATCACCCTTGCCTCATTTGCATAACGGACGAGGACTCCAGAATATGGTGGATTTGGGGAAAGAGAACTGATAGGCAAAAAAACTGTAAGACCGTAAGATACAGGAGCAGATTTAGGCCATGCAGCCCATTGAGTGTGCTCCACCATTCAATCATGGCTGATATGTTACTCAACCACATTCTCCTACCTTTGCCCCGTCGCCCTTGATTCCCTTACCAGTGAAGAACCTACTTATCTCTATCTTAAATACACATTAGAGAGCAGGTGACAGCCTAGTGGTATTATTGCTGGACTGTTAATCAAGAGACCCAGGTAATTTCTAGGGACCTGGGTCAAATTCCATCAAATCTGAATTCAATCAACAAAAAAGCTGGAATGAACAGACCAATGATGACCCGAGGAAAAATGCACCTGGTTCACAAACGTCCTTTAGGGAAGAAAATCTGCTGTACTTATCTGGTCTGGCCTACATGTGACTCCACATCCACAGTAATATGGTTGACTTTTAACAGTCTTCTGGGCAATTAGGGATGAGCAATCAATGCTGGCATAGCCAGTGATGCCCTCATCTCCTGCATAAAAAAAACTCAAAGACTTGGCCTCCACAGCCTTCTGTAGAAATAAGCTCCACAGATTCACTATACTTTGGCTGAAGAAATTGCTCCTCAGCTCAGTTCTAAAGGGTCGTCCCTTCACTCTGTGCCTTTGGGTCCTAGTCTCTCCTATTAGTGGAAACATCTTCTCCATGTCCACCCTATCCAGGTCTGTCAGTATTCTATAAGTTTCAACAGATATCCCCTTCTAAATTCCATCGAGTACAGACCCAGAGTACAGCTACACATATTACAAGCCTGTCATCCCCGGGATTGTTCTTATAAACCTCCTCTGATCGCCCCCCCCACTAGCACATCCTTCCGTAGGCATGGGGCCCAAAACTGCTCACAACATTTCAAATGCAGTCTGACAAGATCCTTATACACCCTCAGCAGTACATTCCTGATCTTGAATTCTAGCCCTCTTGCAATGAATGCCAATATTGTATTTGTCTTCCTAACTGCCAACTGAACCTGTATATTAACCTTAAAAGAATCCTGAACCAGGACTTCCAAGTCCCTTTGCGCTTCAGATTTCCAAAGCCTTTCCCGTATAAAAAATAATCTATACCTCTATTCTTCCTATCAATGGGCATGACCTCATACTTTCCCACATTGAATTCCATCTGCCACTTCTTGCCCATTCTCCTAGCCTGTCCAAGTCCTCCTCAATACTACCTATCCCTCTACCTTTGTGTCATGCTCAAGCTTAGCAACAATGCCCTCAGTTCTATCTCCCAGGTTGTTAACATGCTATGTGAACAGTTCTGGTCCCAATACTGATGCCTGCAGAATTCCACTAGTCACCGGCTGCCATCCTGGAAAAGAAGCATTTATCCCCACTCTGCCTTCTGCCAGTCAGCCAATCCTCTATCCATGGCAGTACCTTGCCCCAACACCATGGGCTCTTAGCTTATTTAGCAGCCTCCTGTGGGGCACCTTGTCAAATTTGGAAATCCAAATAGGTCATGTCCACTGCCTCTCCTTTGTCTAACTTGCTTGTTACTCTAACAGATTTGTCAGGCATGATCTTCCCCTGATGAAGCTGTGCTGACTCAGCCCTATTTTCTCATCTTTAACAATGGAGTCTAAAATCTTACCAATGACCAAGGTCAGGCTAATCAACCTATAGTTTCCGGTCTTCTGCCTCCCACTCTTCTTAAAAAAGGATGTTACATTAGCCATTTTTCAGTCCTCTAGGACCGTCCCTGGCTCCAGTGATTCCTGAAAGATCACCACACTGCCTCTACAATCTCCTCAGCTATTTCCTTCAGAACTCTGGGAAGTAGTTGATCTGGTCTGGGGGATTTATCCACCCTCAAACTTTTCAGCTTCCCTAGCACCTTCGCCTTACTGATGGCTATTTCTTCCCCCGACTCTCTTGAAGTTCTGCTGCTGGTGTCTTCCACCGTGAAACTGATGCAAAGTACCAACTCAGTTCCTCTGCCATTTCTTTGTTCCCTATTTCTTTTTCTCCAACCTCACTTTCCAGTGGTCCAACGTCCACTCTTGCCTCTCACTTAGCTAGGTTATTCTCATATTTCATCTCCTCCTGCCTTATTATATTTTTAGTTATCCTCTGCTAGGTTTTAAAGACTTCCCAATTCTCTGGCTCCCCACTAATCTTCACCATATTGAATGCCTTTGCTTTTGATTATTTGCTGTCCGCGAATCCTCTCATCAGCCACAGTTGCCTCATCCTCCTCTTAGTATGTTTCTTCTTCCTTGGGATGAATTTCTGCTGTGTCTCCGGATTTATCCCTAGAAACTCCTGCTGTTGCTGGTCCATTGTTTTCCCTGTTCGGTTTCCTTTCCAATTAACTCTGGCCAACTCCTCCCTCATATCTTTGTAGTTACCTTTACTCCATTGTACTACTGTTACATCTGATTTCAGCTTCTCCCTCAAACTGCAAGATGAATTCTTATCACATTCCTTCACCTGGGAGTTCCTTCACCTTCAGCTCCCTGATGAAGTCTAAATAAAAACCAAAAGAACTGCGGATGCTGTAAATCAGGAACAAAAACAAAGTTGCTGGAAAAGTTCAGCAGGTCTGGCAGCATCTGTGGAGGAGAAAACAGAGTTAACGTTTCAGGTCCGGTGATCCTTCCTCAGAACGTTCTGAGGAAGGGTCAACAGACCCGAAACGTTAACTCTGTTTTCTCTTCCACAGATGCTGCCAGACCTGCTGAGCTTTTCCAGCAACTTTGTTTTTGTCCCGAATGAACTCTGCCTAATTACACACCACCAAATCCACAATTGCAGATTCTACCACAAGCTGCTCCAAAAAAAATCGTAGACACTCTGCGAATTCCTTTAATTGAAATCTGCTACCAATGTGATTTTCCCAATTTACCTCCATATTCAACTCCCCCAAGATTATTATAATCATGCCTTTCTTACATGCTTTTTCTTTCTCTTCATTTATTTTCTTCCCCACATCCTGACTGTTGGACCATGACAACTGGATCATTCCCCTCCCACTCCAAGTTCCTCTGCAGCCCAGATGCGATATCCTAGGCACCAGGCAGGCAACACAGCCTTCAGGACTCTTGGTCCTAGCCACCGAGAACAGGGTCTATTTCCCTGACTATACAAGCTCCTGTTACAACTACGTTTCTCTTTTCTCCCTTGTCTTGAACGGCTCCCTGTACCACAGTGCTACGGTCAGTTTGCTCATCCTCCCTACAGCACCACCACCAGCCGCACTCGGGGGGG
>JAHRHZ010000133.1:80975293-81014274 GCA_024137785.1 Ginglymostoma cirratum
CCACCCCCCACCCACCCACTCCCAACCACATAGGGAGCAAGAATCTCAAACCTCTTAGACAAACTCAAGGGCTGAGGCTCCTGCAGCACTACCTTCTGGATCCCTTTACCTGCCTCGCTGGTAGTCACACCCTCCTGTCCCTGACTGCTGACTGCATTGGAGGTAGTTAACCTAAGGAGTCTGACTGCCTCCTGAAACACAGTGTCCAGGCAACTCTCCCCCACTCTGATGTGTCGCAGTAATTGAAGCTTGGACCCCAGCTCATCAACATGAGCTGCAGTTCCTCAATTAACCAACACTTGCTTCAGATGTGGTCACTATGAACCACAACGGGGTCCATCATACTGTTACAACACATTGCCTGGCCCGGAATTGCTACCTGAATTACTTGCTTCTTAATTTGATCGTTAAAAATTTCATACTCATCTTTTAATTTGCAGCCTGTAAATATTTCCTGTACTTTCCCTTGAATCTGAAAGTAAACCATAATAGATAATCAAATTAGTAGCTACCACCAACCAATGAATTTCTTGTTTACCTATGATGTCAATTTTTTTATGCTGGGCCCCTGATCCTGTTTAGCCTGCTGTTTAAAAACTTTACAAACCATGAGAATAAATATAAAGCACCTCCTCCTCTCCGCACTGACTTCTCACATTGCCTCCAAAGTCCTCAAACTATGTACTCATCTCAGGCTGTGTCTCACTCCAGATGTGATCCATCCTTTCTGATTATGTGAAGATTCCTGTTCATGTGCTTTCTGTATAAAGATCAAGTATAATAGGGGAAGGAAGCAATAAGCAGAGCTTTCTTCCGATGAAAAAAACAGAAACTTGACATTTTGCTTTGGACTGATGTGGAGAAGATGGATTCACTGGTAGAGAGCAGTAAGGATGCACATTCTTGCCACTTTCTGGTGTAACTTATTAGAACAGGGGATTACTGAGACAAATGGCATAAATATATTCAAGGAGAACTTAGATAAGGACAAAAGGGAGGAAGGAACATAAGAACAGGAGGAGGTTTTATAGCCCTTTGGGCTTGTTCATTAAATGAGATTATTGCTGATCTGTGACCTAATTCCATATCCCCACCTCTCCTCTGCATTACTTAAAAATCTATCAATCACAGTTTTGGATTTGACAAATGATGTGGCATAAATTGCCAGTTGTATGAAAACTGTAACTTAATTTCACTCCTGAAAAGTCTGGCTCTAAATTTTAGACTTTATCTCACTGTCTTAGACTCACCAATCAGCAGGAATGGTTTCTCTCTGTGTCAACCCCTAAATATCTTGAAACTCAATCAAAGTGTCCCTTAACATTCCTAATTCCAGGGAAAAAAACATTAGTTTCCGACTCTAGATATTTTTCTGGTGAATCTACTCTGCACTTGCTGCTAAGTGAATATGCCCTTTCTAAGGTGCAGAGGCCAGAACTGATTGCTATTATTCCAGGTGTAGTCTGACCACGGGCTTGTACAGCTAAAGCATGACTTCAACCACTTTGTGTTTTAGTCTTATAGATACATCTGCCAGCATTCTATTACCTCATTGATCATTTTCACTCTCTGTCCAAGATATTTTAACACTACAAACCCGTACCCTCCACCCCCACCCCAAGTTTCTTCAGTTTCCTATTATTTCTGGATTTCATGTAAAAATTGCCCAGTTCTATTAGTTTTTGTCCAGGTTACATATTTTCCAAAACCGAAATCCATTTTCCACACTTTTGCTCTTGCATTCAATCTATCAATACCTTTGTAACTTTATACTTCCTTCCCTACTGTTACTCTACACAGTAGAATATTTAAAATGCAGGATGCTTAAGAGGCAACAGTAGTTCAGCAGTCTTGGACATTTTCTAGACAAAAGGAGAATACAGAAATAAGGAGGAGCAAAACATCAATTGGATGTTCACCCTCTGATGCCTATGGTTGAATACTGACACACACATCTACAGCTGAATATCGGCACAAAAGATTTCAGCAGTTGGATATCCGCGATGGTGGTCTATAGTTCAATACCCACACAGAGACATCTATAATGGGATGTCCACACACAAGATGTCCACCACTGAAATGTTATAATGGATGTTAACAATGTGCAGAAACAGATAGGTTATAAATACATGGCAAGTAACAGACTTGTGTGGCATACTTCAGAGAATAATTACTGACTAGCACAAGACCAAATAGATATAACATGTAGAGTAAACAGTGGTAGGGGAATCATCACAATATGAACAATAGTAACCTTGGTAAAGAGATCAAATACCAAGGGAACAAATTAAAAATCAAGATATCAGGAGCAAGCTAGAAGTCAGCCAAAGGGTAATCTGATTTTTGAATAAATTATTAAGGTAGAGAATAGTATAAATGGGGTCAAAAGATAATTAAATGAAGTTCTGCACTTCTCCTGATAAGCCTACGGCACTATGCATGCAATAGATCAGGCCACACCAGAGTTGTTAATAGCCTCAGAGTCGCCAAGTTAATGATGGGAAAGAGGAAAAAAGTCTCAATTCCTGCAGCAAAATCCTATTGAAAGCATGAAGACAATTAGACTCCAGTGAAACCATACAGTGCATAGCAATAAGATCAAACTCAACTATGATTCCCAATATTGTCAAACGCACCTGCTAAAATTCATCAAGCTTACTGTATGAGAGCAAGAGTATGTATGAGTACTGTATGAGTCCAGAGACATCATGATCTAGAAAAGTTCAACCTCATTTATTCAAATTTCTCCATGGCCTAACATCAACCACTATGTCACTGCCTTCCTTAGATGGGGACTGTCCATGGGCTACTAGTCAAATGTCCCATGTTAACATTCTTCACTTCTCGCTCTCTCTCTCTCTCTTCTTGAAGACATTTTTTAAAATGCCACCTCTCTGACCAACCTTTTGATCATCTGACCAAATATCTCCTTATGTGGCTCAGTGGTCACATCCTGTGACATGCCTCGAGACATTTTACCACACTGAAGGTGCTTAATAAATGTAAGTTATTGTTGCTCGGAAGAGGGGGAAGGGACAAAATTGGGAAAAAAAAGGAGTTGATGGAGGGGGCATGAAAAGGATGACAGTATTAAAGTCCCTATTCCACTGTTAAAATAGATGTTGATCTGAGAGAGATGCTAATTGTGGAGCAATTTACAAACACTAACAGCCACAGATGCTGACATGACACAGAATTACAGCAATGCTCCTCTTACAGTTGCAGAGAAAACAGTTGACACTCCTGCACAGCATCAAGGCTCTGCTGGTCACAGCAGACAGTCACATCTCATTAACAACCGAATGAAGGATCAATCAGTGGCATTTCACTGAATAGAGTTCACACCCAATAGCAACAGGAACTCACTTCATCCAAGTACAGGTCTCAGTAGCAGTGAGAATTATTTTCCTCACCTTCCGTACACCGCCTACAATTTCTATTTTTCCTCCCCCAGAAATGTGGGCTCTCGCTAGGGCAGAGCTCCATGGACACAAGCAACCCAGCAGCACCTCGCTAAAGTGTCCTTTATCTCTGTGAATGAAAGCAATGGGTGCCAGCCGGACATTCAATCCTGGTTGGGTATCACAGACAAGTCGTGACCCATACCCCTACTTAATATTAATTCACACGCACCTTACACCGTGAACCTATTCTGAAGGAGGATCACTGGATCCAAAACGTTAACTCTGCTTTCTTTCCACAGATGCTGCCTGACCTGCTGAGAATTTCTGATTTTGCATCTCATTTGTTGCTTTGCTGAGGTCATTTAACCAGACAAGCTCAGGAGTCAAACTTAGGAGCGTCCTCATCTGTTTAGCTCCATGCCAACTTCCGGCAGTGTCTACTGATATCAAGCCAGTGGGCTAGCCAGTTGAGAATGACACTCTCTGTTGGACAAAGGTATAAAGGTTACATAGTTAAAGCCAAGTGTGGAAATGTACAGGATTGTGAAGAGACTCGACAGGTAAACACACACTTTTCCCTTAGAACCTTTAACATAGGGTCACCGTGTCAGGATAAAGGAACAATTATTTAGGCCAAAAACGAAGCGATTTTATTCAATCACAGTTGTGAATCTTTGGAATGCAGTATCCCAGAGGGTGGCAGATGTTCCATCATTGAATACACTTGAGGCTGAGATAGATTTTTGGCCTTTTAGAGAATGAAGAGATATGGAGTGTGATCGGGAAAGTGGAGCTGAAATCAAAGATTAGTCACAAAGCACAGAACAGCCTCAAGGGACCATAGCGGTCATTCCTACTCCTATTTCTTATGTTTTTCTACAGTTTGGAGCTAAGATAAAGATCAGCCATGATCTCGAGAAGCAAAACAGGCTTGATGGGCCGAGTGACCTCCTCCTGATCCCACGTTCTTCCTTTCCGATGTGGAGTCCTACAGCACAGAGACAGGCCCTTAGGCCCAAACTGGTCCATGCCGACCAAAACATCCATCCACTCTAACCCCATTTCCCTGCACTTGGCCCATATCCTTCTAAACCTTTCCTATCCATGTATTCGTCCAAATACATTTTAAATATTGTTAGTGTACCCACCTCAACCACTTCCGCTGGCAGCTCATTCCATATGTGTACCACCCTCTGTGTAAAAAAGTTGCCCCTCAGGTTCCCATTTATTCTTTCCCCTCTTACCTTAAACTGATGCCCTCTAGTCCTCAATTCCCCAATCCGGGGAAAAAGACTGAGTGCATTCACCCTATCCATGCCTCTCATGATCTTATATAGTTCTTTAAGATGCCCCCTCAGTCTCCTACACACTATAGAAAAAAGTCCTAGCTTGTCCAACCTCTCCCTATCACTCAGTCCCTTGAGTCCTGGCAACATCCTTGTAAATTTCTTCTGCACCCTTTCCAGTTTAATAACATCCTTCCTGTAGCAAGGTGACCAAAACTGAACACAACATTCCAAGTGCGGCCTCACTAACGTCCTGTATGACTGCAATGTAATGTACTAACTTCTAAACTCAGTGCCCTGATTGATGAAAGCCAGGGTGCCAAAAGCCTTTTTCACTGCCCTGTCTACCTGTGACTCCACTTTCAGAAAACCATGCACCTGAACTCCAGGGTCCCTCTGTTCTACTACACTCCTTAAGACCCTACCATTCACCATGAAACTCCAACCTGGATTTGACTTTCCTAAAAAAAGAGGATTAAAAGCAAAATGGAGTGGGTTTAACACTACACAGAAGCTGCTACCTGAGTTGTTACCCAACAAAACCAAGACAGCCTGAAAGCACACTGCTAACTCGTCCACAGCCATCAAACAAAGAAACAGGAACAGCAAAAATAGAAGAAAGAGTTAACTCAAATAGGAATGTTGCACACTCTGTAGAAACTGGCAGGATTGGCAAAAATTCCCTTTTTCTGCAGCTTTCTTCGGCCAGCCATTCAGCTCCAATAATAGGAGCTGTCAGTGCACAACATTGTCCAGCGATAGAATAAAGCCTGTCTCTCATCACCCAATTCAACTTGACAGCATTATTGCAAAGCTGGTGAACAGAAGGAGGGATGAGGAAGAGTGGTGATGTGGGGGAGTGGTAGTTGGGTGAATAAGTAACCATTTTTGTTGCAGAGAAGCTTCACTTTCCAGACTTTTTTTTATTCATTCACAGGATGAGGGCGTCGCTAGCCAGGCAGCATTTATTGCCCATCCCTAATTGCCCAGAAGGCAGTTGAGAATCAACCACATTGCTGTGGGTCTGGAGTCACATGTAGGCCAGACCAGGTAAGGATGGCAGTTTCCTTCCCTGAAGGGCATTAGTGAACCAGATGGGGTTTTCCAACAATCGACAATGGATTCGTAGTCATTATTAGACTCTTAATTCCAGGTTTTTATTGAGTTCAAATTTCACCATCTGCCAGGGCAGGATTCGAACCCGGGTCCCCAAAACATTATCTGGGTCTCTGGATTAACAATTCCAGCGATAATACCACTAGGCCATTGCAATTTCCTTGCTTATAGCCAAATTCGAAGCATTTCAGCTACCCACTACTTTGTCAGTAAAGTTTAACAGTCAAGAGATAGCTGACAATATCGCTTTAAGAAAGAATCAGCTTGCATTTATATAATGCATTGTCTTTCAAGGTCTCCTCATGCACTCTTTGCCAAAGTACTCTACAGACAAAGAAGTACTTCAAAATGCATGCATCGCTATAATGTAGCAAATGCTGCAGTCAATCTGTGCAAAGCACAGTTCCACAAAATAAATTTTAAAAACAGGTTTGAGGATTTTGTGACTCACTAGGGATAGCACATGGTAAATCAAGCCCCATTATTCCCCAACTTATCATAAATGTGAACAGCACATTAAACCATAGAATGGTCCATTACTATCCAATGACCTAATTCAGATGAAAAGAATAGGCAGACTAGGTTTCTCTCGTAACAAGAAAATAACTATTTGTTGTAATCAAACTGTTTTTAACCTAGACAAAAAGTAGGTAAGTTGAATAGCTCATCTACCCCATTCCACACATACTGACAGATACAAATACAGAAAACAAATAAATATTATGGGTGGACCAGGGAAATATGGTTCAATAGCACCAGTCCGGACCAAAGACGTCAACCAGTATTTTCTTTTGATTTCTTTCAACTCTTTGCTGAGGAGATGAGATTGTGGATACACTGATACTCAGTCTCACATTCACTGGCTAAAAATTCACGTTTTCACAGGGCCTCCGAAGGTGGGTTTTCCCTTTTGGCTTTTAAAATGGTTTTTGTAAAGAGAGCAGCTTGCAGGGGAAAGATGAGGAAAAGTGACTAGCTTCTGGGGATTTGCTTTTACTTCTCCACATAGAAACAAGAGAGGGATGGATGCTTTCACTCTCCAGGCTAGAGATTTCTGCTGTTTATTTATCTACAACGCTGTAGACACCTGCCCAGGAACCAATCAAGGAGGTAGTTACCATGCTGAGTTCTTCCAAGTCCACAACAACTGCTACTGATTACAAACTCAATCAAGAGGCTGCCAGCATTGCCCTGAACACAAACAGGCAATGTCGATTTGTCTGGATTTCTCCTTCACTACCCTGATAAAATCATTGGATACAGAATTCTCAATGTGCTCCACTAACTTCTTTCTAAAACTACAAATATCTTCTCACAGTTTCCATGGTTTAAAGCACCGTCAACACTAACTGGCAAGAAAAAGACACGACCGATACTCACTCATCTCCATCCACATGGATAAGGAAAACCACCAGTTCGATTGGGACAAAACTAGGATCCGAGGACAGGCCAAGCAGGGACAAGCACGGGAATTCCTAGAGGCCTGGTACTCCGCTAAGAAGGCCGTCAACAAACACATAGAGCTAGGCCCTAAATACACACCACTGCGAAGGAAAACTGGAAATGGGGTAACCCAGCTCAACAGACACCAGAGTTTAAATAACAGGCAGGAAACATAACAGCGCTTCATCGGAGGCTGCACTGATGATGTTGCCCAGCAGGGTAATGAAATGTCTGCGGAATAACGAACCAGCTTGGCGAGCCAACCAACCACAACCTATAACTTTCTCACTGCAGTGGTGGAAGTGTGTTACAGGCTGAGCCAAGACTAAAACCCTTAGACTATGTGAGGAAAAATCTGAGTTTAAGAACTAAAGCTAAGGGATTCTGAGCAAGAATTAATTGGCACTCTTGAAATTCAACAGTGTAAATGACATATTTCGATTTTTCTCCTAACTTAAAAAACCACAAGAGAAGAGGATGGTTTGAAGCACGGCTGCCGGATCATAAGTACAAGTTCAGAGGAATAGGCCATTCAGCCCTTTGAGCCTGCTCTGCTATTCGATTAATTCCTGACTCAGCTGACAGCCCCTCATTTCTGCCTACCCCAGATAACCTTTCATCCCCTTGCTCATCAAGAATTTATCCATCTATACCTTAAAAATATTCAAGGACTTTGCTTCCACTACCTTTGGAAGAAGAGAGAGTTATTTCCAAAGGTTCATGACTGTCCATGAGAAAAACTTCTCCATGTGTATCTTCATATTTTTAAACAGAGGTATCTACATCAATGCTCAAGCTGCTTAGGCTCAGTTCAGATGTTTGCACGTTCAGCTGAAGCTTTTCAACTAAGTTCCGTGCAGGAAAGGAAATCACAGTCATGTGATTTATGCATTATTATAGTCATTAAGGAGGCCAAAGAATGAGCACCCATGATCTGAAGTGCATGACCGGAAATAGGTAGGTCTTTAAATTCCTTTCATCCATCTGTTCCACCATTGAATATTTAACAGATGTGGACCTACAGGCAGTCTGAGCCCCGTGCATCTGTACTGGAGGCAAAGGGACAAACAAATTGGGAATGTACAATCTATATTACCCAGCACCATGTCTATGTCTGCTGCAGGAATTCGGGGACCAATGACTGTGCTGGCTTCCAGAGTCAATTAGCCTTTCAAGACCCACTGCATGTCTCCTATACAAGAAACTCCAAAACCCCAAAATATCTCCAGACTTAAAGTTGAATGTATCAGCTTTTACTTTACTGCTACAACACTGTATATTGAGCTGGATGAATACGCAAGTGCACTCCACTGCAGCCAACCATACACTAAAAATATATACACAAAGGTCAACCCCCATCCCTTCTCAAAACCAGGCAAAACACATTTGGTTACGCACAACTTAGGTATTGCTGAAAAATAAACACATTTTTGTGGAATCTTTTAATTCTGTACTCAGCAGGACAATCGTGAAGATACGATTAAAGGGAAAAACCAACATTCATACTATATGAGAGGAATGACTGGTTGGAAGTTAGACTTGGATTGGTGGAGGCATTTCCATTATTATACCATTAAATGACGATTGACAGTTAACTGCTAGGCTTTGTTTAAATTTTAAATTTGTGGGGCCCTTGTGGCACAGTGGTGATGTCCTTACGTCTGAGCCAGGAGGTCTGTGTTCAAGTTCCATCTGCTCCAAAGGTACAACATGACACCACCGAACAGGCTGATCAAAAAACAGCTAAACAACTCTGTCCCAATATATATATTTTTGTGTATCATTGGCTACAGTGGAGTGCACATGCATATTTATCCAGCTCAATGTACAGTGTTGTAGCGTTAAAGTAAAAGCTGATACATTCAGTTTTAGGTCTGGAGATATTATGGGGTTCTGGAGTTTCTTGTATAGGAGACATGCAGTGGGTCTTGGCAGGCAAATTGACTCTGGAAGCCAGCACAGTCTCTCGTGGTACAATGGTACTGTCCCTATCTCTGAATTAGAAGGCCTAGGTTCAGGTCTACCTGCTTCAGATATGTGTTTTAACATCTTTGCATCGATTAAATAGAAAATACCTAAATTTAAAACTAGTAGGTTGATTGGTCAAGAATTGCCCTGAGAAATTAACTAAAGAATAGCTGTTGCCTTGTGTTGAAAGTGATGTAGAGCTTGTCCATGCTCATTCTGCCTGCAAAGAACAGAGCCCTGTATATTAAAGTGTAGCTTCCAGTACATGCCAGTTTAGTGCACTGCAACTTCAGCTCAACATAAATATATTTCCTCATTTTCAATTTCTTTTCCCTTTGAACATGTCTAACCAACAGATCCACAGAAGATATTAAAGCTGAGAAAGATGCATTGGAGATATCAGCAAGAAATCCCAACAATTCTCTGCTTTGTATGTTATTGGAAGCACTTTTCCATTAATAGCAGTGTAACAACTCGAGAAATACAGCACAGAAGAACATCGCAAAAACATGTTAGGTGATCACTCACTAAATCAATTGAGCACGAATATCATTTACCATAGTCATGGGCTTAAACAATCCCCTTATAACAACATTTTTCATTAAGCTTCTTTAATGCGGCAAAATGTCCCATGGCACTTCACAGCAGCATTATCCAAAAAATATTGGTGCCAAGTCACTTTAGGTGTTAGTAGAACAGGCAAGCTAAAGCTTGTCAAAAAAGTGAGTTTTAAGGAAGATCTTAAAGGAGCAAAGGGAGACAGTGGGCTGTGGAGGTGTGGATGGGAATAGCAGAACTCAGGGATGACACAGTTGACATAACACTGACAATGATGGAGCAATTACATCACGGAGTGCAAGGGTCTTGAATGAGAAGAATCAGCAATTGGGTCAGTTGTCCAGTTTTCAACTTTAAAGAACTTACAACGTTGCTTGAAAACTGAAAAATTATTGAATTGGCAGCATTGTGCTAGAGCTCAGGTGCACAATATAGGCTGGCTCACTTAGTTAAGTCACAGCGCAGAGATGGAATGACTCATAGCTGTATGTGACATTATTTTCCCACCTAAACCACCATGTAGTTTGAAATTTGCAGGCACCACATTCGTGCTGCATTGTATACAGTCAGAAAAGTTGAGCACACTTACCTGACTCAGGTTCATCAGTTGCTATACACTCTTCAATTGACTCCTTCAGGCCTAGGCTGGCTGCTGTAGGGAGGGGGCCTAACAGAGAGGATATATTCGGGGGTTTGGGCGGAGGCTCCGATTCTTTCTCCTCATCTGTTCTGTCATTCTTTTTTGGACGCTCTTCATTTAGGAAATCATCACAGAAATCTTTGTTCAGATGGTTTGCGACCGCTGTCAGCTCTTCATCCTCACCCTCTTCCTCACCTAATCCACTGGAGGTTACCGAAGCTCCATCATCCAGAGTATCTGGAACACAGGATTTCTCCAGTGAAAAAAAATGAAAACAGTTTGCAAATAGCCAATGAGTCAGAAACTACTGAGTTCCCTTGCAAGATCTGGTTTACTAAACAGCTTAATTGCTCTTTTAGATTTCTATTCATAATCAACATCTCGATTAAACTACAGAACAAAAACAAAGTTGCTGGAAAAGCTCAGCAGGTCTGGCCACATCTGTGAAGGAGAAAACAGAATTAACATTTCAGGTCCGGTGACCCTTCCTCGATTAAACTAGAGTCTGTAGCTCCTACCTGGGTACCTGCTGTCGTACATATATCCCACCTGTATATACATGGTATAAATCACCAAAGGAGGCAAGTGAATACATGTTGAACAGTAGGACTCTTGGGAAGCACTGAGGATGTGAGGGACCTCAGCATGCATATCCACCAATTCCTTAAATTATCAAATAAAGTGGTTAAGAAGGCATATGGCATACTTCAGGCATAGAGTTTAAGAACAGAGAGGTAATGCTGGAACTGTATAACACATTGATTAGGCTACAGCTAGAGTATTGTGTGTAGTTCTGGAAACCACATTACAGGAGAGCTATGATAGCACAGGAGAGAGTGCAGAGGAGATTTACCAGGATGTTGCTTGGGCTAGAGAGTTTCAGAGATTGGACAGACTGGGGTTATTTTCCTTGGAACAGAGGAGATTGAGAGGGGACATGACTGAAATGAGGGGCATAGATAGGGCAGTCAGGAAGAAAATTTCCCCTTGAAGGAGGGGTCAATGACGAGGAGGCATAGATTTAAGGTAAGGGGCAGGAGGCTGAGGAGTTATGAGGCAAAATCTTTTTACCCTGGAACTCAAGGTCCCACAATGAGACTACTCGCGGCTGCAGAGAGTGTAGATCATACCAGTTTGAATGGTATGATCTGTCTGTACTGCATGCAGAACACAACGTTTCACTGTACCTAGGTACATGTGACAATAATAAATCAAACCAAATCAAATCAAATATATCTCTGGGGTGATAGTTGGAGGAATGTTGACTCAGGGCAAGCATCTTTTATTTTTAAAATAATAACACTCTTGGTTGTTCACACAATACATTGGTCAAATAGGATGTCATCCAAAGGATAGGACCTCTGACACTGTCACAATCTTTCTGCATTGGTGTTAGCATATGTTACTCTCCTGGAATGCAATGTGAAACAGCAGTTAGCTATTTAAAAAGTTTGATTCAGAACAATAACATTAATTGATCTTTTCCCCTTCCTGAGGTTTAAGTCACCGGAGGTCAATCACAGAGACTTCCGCTCCAGTGCTGCCTTGTGAGGACCCATCAACTCAAGACAGGATAGATTGGAGTGTTGTATCAGGTCCTAGTGGTCTAATCGTGAAGGCTGCTTCTGTGATGAAGTCAGTCCAGGATTAGCCATGAAGCTCCACACTTCAGAGCCCATGAAGAATAGTAACTTGAGGGAGGTGATGGAATACTGCCTGTATTCATGGCATATTGTACTTTAAAATGTTATTAATATACAGGTAATTTCTTCACAATGACTCAAAAAAAAAGCAAATTGTTATGTGTACATACCTCCTTTAGCATAATTCGCATATGCTCCTCGATACCTTGGTCGAGTGATCTCCAGCTCAGTCTCAATCTCATCTTGATAACTTGCAATTTCACCTGCAAAGTATCAACATAATTCTTATTTTTAGAACGCGTACTATGAATACTAACCTACGAATGACCAACTATGAAGGTAAACTCTTCATTGCTAGAAGTGGGAAAAGGTTGGCGGAGGTAGGGTTAGACACAAGTGAACATGTTTGACAAAAGAGAAAGAGAAAGAGAGAGAGATTTAGGTTGTAGACTTGCTCACCAAGCCAGTGGTTTGGTTGTAAGTGTTTCATCACCCTGCTAGGTAACACCGCCAGTGCGCCTCCGGTGAAGCGTTGGTGTTCTGTCCCTCTTGTTATTTATATGCCTCGGTTCACTGGGCTGGTTGGTATTACTTCCTGTTCTGTTTCTCAGTGGTTTGTACACAGGGTCTAATTCAATGTGTTTGTTGATGGAGTTCTGGTTGGAATACCAGGAGTTCCCTGGCGTGAATCTGTTTGGCTTGTGTGATTATGGATGTGTTGTCCCAGTCGAATTCGTGTCCCTCGTTGTCTGTGTGTAGTGAGACAAGTGAGAATTGGTGGTGTCTCTTGGCGGCTAGTTGGTGTTCATGTATCCTTATAGTCAATTTTCTGCCAGTTTGGCCTACGTAGTATTTCTCACAGTCCTCGTATGGTACTTTGTATATTACGTTAGTTTTATTGATTGTGGGTCTGGGATCCTTTACGATCGTCAGTAGCTGTCGCAGGGTGGTTGTTGGTTTGTGAGCTACCCTGATACCTAGAGGTCTGAGTAGTCTTGTGGTCATCTCTGAAATGTCCTTGATGTATGGTAGGGTGATTAGTGAGTCTGGTCGTGTTGTGTCTTCCTGCTGTGGTCTGTCCGGGAGGTAACAGGGGATTGTGCTTTTTGGGTATCCATTCCTTTTGAAGACTCTGTATAGGTTCTCCTGTTCTGCTCTGCGTAGTTCCGGATTGCTGCAATGTATTGTGGCTCATTTAAATAGTGTCCTGATGCAGCTTCGTTTGCGGGCGTTGGGATGGTTGCTAGTGTAATTGAGTATCTGGTCTCTATGTGTGTCTTTCTATGTACGCTGGTCTAGAGTTCTCCATTGTTTTTGCGTTCTACCATTATGTCCAAGAAGGGCACTCGGTTGTTGTTCTCTTCTTCTTTCGTGAATTTTTTCCTGGTAAGGATGCGGAATAGAACGGCTGCAGAATGATAAGGGTTATGATCAACGATGCCCACAACTGCCTCCACAAATATGAGTGGGAAATTGCACACCAAAAAACTCCATACTCCAACGCAACCAACCAGGAATGGACATCCACACTGGCACAAGCCATCAGCATACAACAACAAAAGACCAGAACAATGAAAAGAATAGCCCTTCGAGAAAAACTGTCCAAAATCACCCACATCAACGACACGGACAACACAGATTCATGGATTAAAAACATCTCGGACCAACCTCTTACAGACACTGAGAGGACCATCCGAGTACACAGAGGATCCCACACCCAAAACCAGCAAAACTGGTGTAATATACAAAATACCATGCAAAGACCGTGAGAAACATTACATTGGCCAAACGGACGAAAATTGACTATACCGATAACTGAATACTAAAGAGCCACCAAGAGACACTACCAATTCTCACTTGTCTCACTACGCACGGACAATGAGGGACATGAATTCCACTAAGATAACACATCGATAATTGCACAAGCTAAACTGAGACATGCCAGGGAATTCCTGCAGGCCTGGTATTCCAACCAGAACTCCATCAACAATCACCTTGAATTAGACCCTGTGTACAAACCACTGAGAAACAGAACTGAAAGTAATACCAACCACACTAGCAAACTGAAGCATATAAATAACAAGAGGGACAGAACACCAATGCTTCACCGGAGACGCACTGACGATATTACCTAGCAGGGTGACGAAACATTTACAACCAAACCCACCGGCTCGGCGAGCAAGTCTATGACCTCACCCACAACCCAAGCCACAAATCTTCTTGAAAGCTTTAAAGAGAGAGATTTAGGGGGAGACAGAGAGAGAGAGAGCGAGAAAGAGATGTTCAATTACCTTCAAAATCCACCAATTTTTTGGAGAGTTCTTGCTCCAGCTGAAATGAAATAATAATTACTTTACACATATTCAGTAATTTCTGTTAATAACTTATCAGACCTGGAGTGCAATAGAGGGACAGCCACACTATCAAAGGTATGTTCTTTCAGATATGAGACCAATGTCCCACGTGCTCTTGGGTAAAAGATCTCACAATACTATTTTGAAGAAGTGCAGAAACGTTCCGACAGAGTTCTGGACAATATTTATGCATCAATCAACATCACCAAACACTCAGAAACATGGTCACTTAGCTCACTGCTATCTTTGGGAGCTTGCTATTCACATAATTGGCTCCCACACTGCTTACATTACAGCAGTGATTTGACACATCCTTAGGTGATGAAAGGCAAGTCTCCTTCCCTATCTTTCTGCCAGCTAATTCATGCAGGAGAAAAATATGGAGGTGAGAACCAGAGAACTTCCCTATCATTATTTTGAAAAGAATCAACCCATGTCATGTTTCCAGTTCAGGCACCTATAAAAAGTTAGGCAACTTTATCTGGGCTCATATCAGGCTTCATACCATTGAGGAAACCACAGCTCATTCATTTAATGCAAAAGTAATTGGTACAGGATCTCATGATAAATACAATGTAGGCATGATAACTTCTACCGAAAGGGAACATTAAATTGAAACTATATAACCAGGTATGCTGGCATGTATTTTTAAAAGAAACCATTTTCCGTTACTGTAACTGATCCAGAAGGATCATCCACGAGCATGAGCATGGTTTTTTTTTAAAGTCTGTGTATTTTGCTTTCTAAAAGAAAAGTGAGATCTCTCCATGATGAACAAGCCCATGGTGTGATACTGAGTCTAAAAAGACAGGAAGGTTTCAGTCCAGCCATGGTTTATCTAAATCAGTTGATCTGATGAGTGAGCACGAGTCAGAATGGTGTTACACCTGCTCAGCTCAGGACGCAAACAAGCATCTAAGGTGAGGGATTTCTGATCAGTGGAGAGACCAGAGAAGCTGGAGTTGTTCTCTTTTGAAAAGAAAATGATAAGGAGAGATGCAAGAGAAGCATTCGAATCTTAGGACTTTCAACAGAATACATAAGGAGGAACTGTTTCCAGTGGACAGACATTTGGAAAGAAGAGGACACCAATAAATGGCCAAGTCTTAAGGGAAATTAGAATATGTACTGCACAAAAACAGGTCATTGGTTTTAAGTGCAGCAAGTTGTAATAATCTGGATTGCACTGTCTCAGAGGTTGATGGAAAGCAGGCTCAAAAGTAACATTTGAAAAGGGATTGAGTAAATACTCACAAAAGGAAGAATTCGCAGGGTTATGAGAAAGAGCATGGGAAGTGAATTTAACCTGATAGCTCTTTCAAAGAACCAACACAGATTCTTTATTATCAAGGGATGAAAGATTGGTCAGGGGCATGCAGGAATGTAGAGCTGAGATTAAAGTCAGAACAGATCTTTATTGAATGGCAGAGCACTTGAAGGGTGAAACAGCCTACTTTTGCTTGTTTGTATGTTCACACAGGCAAAATAGACCAAATGGCCTTCTTCCATGCTGTACAATTACATGATTCTGAACTGTTAGGGATGACTTTTGTTTAAAAATTCACTGTGGGTCATTGCTGGCTGGTCAGCATTTATTGCCAGTCACCAGTTCCCCTTGAGAGGTTGGTGGTGAGCTGCCTTATTGAACTGCTGCAGTCTCACAATGCCCTTAGGGAGGGAATTCCCGGATTTTGATCCAACGACACTGAAGGAAGGGTGATATATTTCCGAGTCGGGATGGTGAGTGGCTTGGAGGGGAACTTGCAAGTGGTGGTGTTCCCATGTATCTGCTGCCCTTGTCCTTCTAGATGGAAGCGGTCGTGGGTTTGGACGGTGCTGTCTGAGGATCTTTGGTGAATTTCTCATTCAGAAAAGTCTGGTCTGATGCTAGATAAGCTGCTGACGAGCCTCTTCTGAGCTGTGGTAACCCTGTAATCAAACAGGTCACACATAAAGGCACTTGGGATGAGGTACTTAAGGAGGGTTGGTCACTGAGGAATCATACCTCAATCCAGATTCAAAATTTCAAAAACAGGGTAAAGAAAAGTGAGAACAGCGAACAAAGAATGAAAAGCAAGTTTATCAAAGGCCTCACTGTGGTCTCTGCTCTCCCAATTATAATACAGGGTTACCTGTTGCAGCCTAATCTTTCTCTTCCCTGCTGTGAACGAAGGTGGGTCACACTCTTCCTCCAAATCAATCTTCATAAACTCATCGATTGTTAACTGGCTGGTTGGTGTCTCTTCAAATTCATTAAGCCTGCAACAGAAGTTTAAAATAAAATCGCTCAAACTGTTTCAATAGCCGTTCATGCCTTCCTGTGGAGATAGCAATGATAGCTTCATACCACTCAATGGTGAACAGGTAACAATGTGACACCCTGTGAGATGCCTGCAACTCCTCTAATCCCTGTCATCCCTAACTTTCAATGCTGGCCATGCTGTTGCTTAAGCCTTTGAGCTTTGGACACCCTACCAACACATCTCTGCGTTACTTTCTGCTTTCAAGAGGCTCCTTAAATCATTCCCCTTTAACCAAGCTTTTAGGTATCTGACCTAATATCTCCTTATGTAACTGAGTCATATCAGCTCCTGTGAAACATTTTAAGATGTACCACTATGATAAAACCGTCATTGTAGTTGTTTTTACTCTATGTAATGCTGAGCAGGAGTGTATCTGATCCTCCCTACCCATCCCCCAACTCTTAACAGCTCGAGTGGGGGAGTGTCACTATTTGTTACACCACACTCCTATTGCGAAGGGAAGCTGAAGGCTACTACAATATTAATGTTAATTATAGCTTGTTTAACAAGGCAAGCTTAAAGAACATACTATCCTTGTGGTAAGAGATACCCAGGTGAGGAGAGGCTGCAAAAGCCCATGACACAATAATCACACACAGATTGAATACAATAGGCTTGAAGGGACCGCTCTCTCAACAGACTGCTGCTTCACATCTCAAGCAAGCAGTAATATCAGGACTGACATTTTAGAGTGGGAGGAAGGCAGATTGAGGAAACAAAAGAAAAAAGTTGCAGGAAAAAAGACAGGGAGAGGAACTAATTGGGAAGCTCTTTCAAAGAATAGGGAAGTGCAGCGTGGCTTTAAATGCCATGCAATTGTACAAATTTAGTCAGTATGCCAATCCCAGACACATGCCAGCATTGACAGAGGAGTGCCTCAATGAAGAACAAAACAACTACATTTGACACATGAGGGACAGTGTAATAAAACTGGATATCCACACACTATCAACTTATTGTTTGATCATTTTCCAAGATATTAAGCACTGTTAACATGTTCCTGGGCAAAAATTTTCTCTCAAGGTTAAATAGGTGGAAGAGAGTTCATTAGGATTAACAGCCCTTGACTGACGTCCTTTTGTATCTTATCAGGGCAGTCCCATAAAAACAGGATGGTTGGTTACTCTGCTCATTAAGTTCTGTCAGTATAGTATAAATTGTACCGGTTACTGGACTTTACCAGAGACAGTGACAGTAGCAAATAACAGTTTGTCAGATAGTTGATATGAATCTGTGAAGAGTAGATCGTAATTAACTAAACTGTAGATATATCTTTGAGAAGATCACAAACTTATGAATAATAGAAAACCAATGGATGTTGTTTATATGAATCTCCAAAAAGGCATTTAATAAGGTTACATTCAAGGAACAGTAAGCAAGATGAAAGTGTAAGAATTTAGATAAAAACTTATGAAATGGGTCAGAAATTATTTAGGAGCTGGGAAGTAACTATGGAGTCAAAGGGAATATATTTGGATTGAAACTGAAAGAACTGTGGATACTGTAAATCAGAAACAAAAACAGAAGTTGCTGGAAAAGCTCAGCAGGTCTGAGGAAGGGTCACTGGACCCTAAACGTTAACTTTGATTTCTCTTCACAGATGCTGCCAGACCTGCTGAGCTTTTCCAGCAACTTCTGTTTTTGTTGCATATATTTGGATTGAGTGGATATGGCAAGTGACGCTCCCTAGGCAATTTTTCAATGAACACAGCATTTCACCATTTGTATCAAAAGTCTAGATGGAAAAATAGAAAATTGTATATCTAGGTTGCAGGTAGCAATAGGTTAGAAGGTACAGGAACTTGTGCAGATAAGGGCAGGAATTTTCAGCACAACACACTAAATGAGTGAATAAAACTGACATATATAGTTTAATGTAGGGAAGTATGAGGGCATTCACGTTGAATCAGAGAAAGATAAATCATCATAATTTCTTCATAATTTCTAGAGATGTGCAGGAGCAAAGGGATTAAGCTGGTCATGTGCACACTTTACTGAAAGATATTGCACACGTATCAGAAGCAATTAAAAAGGTTCAGCAGAATGTTGGCTTTTTCTCAAGAACAAAGCAGGCAGTCTTGGCCAGACCCCATCTGGACTAATAATGTTCATTTCTTCGGGACCATGTCTCAGAAATGAAGTCATGGCCTGAGAGAGTTGCAACACAAGTTCCTTAGAATGATACCATGGCTGAGAGAGTGAATTTATTCAGACAGGTTCATTTGGATTCTTTAAGAATGTTGAAGCAAATGTAAAGGCTTGTATTTAAGTAATGTCTTTCGCCACTTTGCAACATCAAAAGGCACTTAAAAATGGTAGGAAGGATTTTTTTTAACAATAGATACAATTATAGAGAGGCGACGGCCTAGTGTTATTACTGCTGGACAGTTAATCCAGAGACCCAGATATGTTTGGGGGACCAGGGTTCCATTCCCGCCACGGCAGGTGGCGAACTCTAAATTCAATAAAATATCTGGAATTAAGAATCTAATGATGACCACAAATCCATTGCCGACTGTTGGAAAAAACCCATCTGGTTCACTAATGTTCTTTAGGGAAGGAAACTGCCATCCTTACCTGGTCTGGCCTACATGTGACTTCAGACCCACAGCAATGTGGTTGACTCTTAACTGCCCTCTGGGCAAAAAGGGGTGGGCAATACATGCTGGCCTGGCCAGTGACGCCATCATCTAATGAGTTTTAAAAAACTATTTCCTCAAGTGGCTGAATCTAGAAAGAGAAGGCAGCACCTTAAAGTTAGAGATGGACTATTTCCAAATGAAAATAAAGAGCACTTTTTTTCCCACATGGGATTTTGGATCCTGCAGGTTGGCTGGAGTTTTCAAGGCTGAGATTAGTAAGTGTATCACCAGATATGGAGCAAATGTGGGTATAGAGATGAGATACAGATCAGGCGCGGTCAATTTGAATGGAGAAACAGCCCAGTAAGCTGAACGGCCTCCTGAAATGATTACTGTTTGAATGACCTGCAGCAAAATACATGGACAACACATTGATTGTACACCACTTTGAGAAAACATGGGAATGTGATGCTGTTACATAGTTGCATTGTACCTGCCTTTACACAAAAGTTGGAGATGACAATAGACAGAATGTTGATAACAAAACAAACAGAACAAAGACCGATGCATAATTCTATGGGAGTGAGAGATGGAAAGAGATGTACAGTGGTTAAGGTACAGGACTAGGAAGCCAGAGATTGCATGTTCAAATCTTACTGCGGAAGTTTGGAAACTTTAAAAATGTGGAAGTGAAAAATACACATAGAAACAAACTGATTTTTTTTTCAGATTGTGGTGAAAACGGAGTCGCTCACAAACATCACTAAGGAATGGAAAACTCGTGTCTTCACCAGTATGGACCTACAGGTAGTTAACACAGACAAAAGCAGAAAGTACTAAGCAGGTTTGGCAGATCAGTGGAGATACAGTTGACATTTTGAGTCCAATTTAAATCTTTTATTTGGTTGACTCAACTGCTTTTTAAAATGGTGCAGACAATGATAGCCAGTTAGGGACATAAGACCAAGGAGAAGAAGTAGGCCATTTGGCTCTTTGAGTCTCTACCACCGTTCAATAAGATCTGGTTTGTATCCACTGTCTTGTGCGCACCCCCCAAAACCCTCAATTCCCTTACCCACCATAAATCTGCCTCAATTAAACTCAATGACCCTGCCTCCACTGCTTTATCAGGTGAGAGAACTCCAGGGACTAACAATCACTGAGAAAATATTCTCATCTCCACCTTAAATAGAAACACAGAAAACAGGAATAGGAGTAGGCCATTCAGCTATGCACCACCATTCAATATGATCATGACTGATCATGCAACTTCAGTAACCCATTCCCACTTTCTCTCAATACCCCTTGATCCGTTTAGCTGCAAGAGTCATGTCCAGCTCCCACTTGAATACATCTAATGAACTGGCCCCAACAGCTTCCCGTGAGAGAGAATTCCACAGGTTCACAACTTGCCAAGTGAAGAAATTCTTCCTCATTTCAGTCCTGAATGGCTTACCCCTTTTCCTTAGACTGCGACCCCCTATTTCTGGACTTCCCCAACATCGGGAACATTCTTCCCACATCTAGCCTGTCCAGTTCCATCAGGATTTTATTCGTTTCCATGAGGACACCCTTCATTCTTCTAAATTCCAGTGAGTAAAAGCCCAGTCGATCATAGGTCAGTCCTGCCATCCTGGGAATCAGTCTGGTGAACCTTTGCTGGTCTCCCTCAATAGCAAGAATGTCCTTCCTCAGACTAGGAGCCCAAAACTGCACACAATACTCAAGGTGTGGCCTCACCAAGGCTCTGAATAACTACAGCAAGACATTTCTACTCCTATGCTCAAATCCTCTTGCTATGAAGGTCAGCATATCATTACCATTCCTCACCTCGTGCATGCCAACCTTCAGCAACTGTTCCACCGTGACACTCAGGTCTTGTTCCATCTCACCTTTTCCTAAACTGTCACCATTCAGATAATAATCTGCCTTCCTGTTTTTGTTCTTAACTGTTCTTAAATTATCTCCCCTAGTAGCAGTCTCATCACAAGAGGGAAAATCCAACTACTACCCATCTACCAAGTTGCCTCGGGACCTTGTATGTTTTGATAAGGTCACCTCCCGTTCTGCTAAACTCCAATGAAACGCAGGAATTAGCAAGCAAACCTCCAAACTGCTTCTAAAGCAATTATATTGTTTTTCCAAATGGAAAACCTTTCAGAAGTTGATTGGGAGAGGCTATTCACAGGCTGTGAAGTGGGAATTCTTTAAAAGTGAGATAACGAGAGTTGAGAGACAGTATGTTCCTGTTAGAGAGAAGGGCAAGGCTAGTAGGTGTGGGGAATGTTGCATGACGAGAGAAGTTGAGGCTTTGGTCAAGAAAAAGGAGGCATATGTCAAGCATAGACAACTGGGATTAAATGAGTTCCAAGAGGAGTATAAGGGCAGTAGGAGTATACTTGAGGGCAATTAGGAGGGCAAAAAAGGATGTGAGAGCACTTTGGCAAATAGAGTTAAGGAGAATCCAAAGAGATTCTGTAAGTACATTAAGAGCAAAAGAGTAATTAGGGAGAGAATAGGGCCCCTTAAAGATCAACACGGCCACCTACATGTGGAGCCACAGGAGACGGGTGAGATACTAAACAAATATTTTGTATCAGTACTTACGACATGGAAGCTAGGGAATTTACGGAAATAAATATGGATTGCCGTGGCACTTGCTGAGATATTTGTATTGTTGACAGCCACAGGTGAGATGCCAGAAGACTGGAGGGTAGCTAGTGTGATGCCATTATTTAAGAAAGGCTGTAAGGAAAAGCCAGGAAACTAAAGACCAGTTAGCTTTATGTCAGTGGCGGGTAAGTTGTTAGATAGGATTCTGAGGGACAGGATTTACATGCATTTGAAAAGGCAAGTCCTGATGAGGGATAATCAACATGGCTTTGTGCGTGGGAAATCACGTCTCTCTAACTTGACTGAGTTTTTGAAGAGGTGACAAAGAAGACCGATGAAGACAGAATGGTAGACATTGCCTATACGGACTTCAGCAAAGCATTTGAGAAGGTTCAACACGGTAGATTGGTTAGTAAGGTTGTTTCGCATGGGATCCACTGACAGCTAGCGAATTGGATACAAAATTGGCTTGAAGGTAGGAGACAGAGGATGGTGGTAGAGGGCGGCTTTTTGGACCAAAGACTGCAACCACTGGTGTACCACAAGGATTGGTGCTGAGTCCACTGCTTTTCCACATTTATATAAATGATTTCAATGTGAATAGAGGAGGCATGGTTAGTAAGTTTGCAGATGACACCAAAATTGGTGGTGTAGATCTCAGAAGATTGTCCCAGAGTATAACAAGATCTTGATCAGATTGTCCAATGGACCAAGTTGTGATAGATGGAGTTTAATTTAGATAAATGTGTGGGGTTGCATTTTGATAAGGCAAACCAGGGCAGGACTTACATAGTTAATGGTTGGGACCTGGGGAGTGTCGCCGAGCAAAAACACCTTGGGGGTTCAGGTACATGGTTCCTTGAAAGTGGCATCACAGGTAGACAGGTTGGTGAAGAAGGCATATAGGAGTTGGGACATCATGTTGCGGCTATACAGGATATTGGTGAGGTCACTCTTAGAGTACTGCGTATAGTCCGAGATGCCCTGCTACAGGAAAGGCGTTATTAAACTGGAAAGGGTGCAGAAAATGTTTACAAGAATGTTACCATGAAGGGTTTGAGTTATAAGGATAGGTTGGATAGGCTGGGACGTTTTTCCCTAGAGTGTAAGGAGTTGAAGTATGAGAGATAAAAGGTACTGCAGATGCTGGAGAATCCGAGATAACAAGCATGGGGCTGGATGAACACAGCAGGTCAAGCAGCATCATAGGAGCAGGAAAACTCGACGTTTCGGGCCTAAACCCTTCATCAGAAATGGGGGAGGGGAAGAGGGTTCTGAAATAAATAGGGAGAGAGGGGGAGGTGGATAGAGGATGGATAGAGGAGAGGATAGGTGGAGAGGAGGCAGACAAGTCGAAGAGGCGGGGTTGGAGCCAGTAAAGGTGAGTGTAGGTAGGGGGGTAGGGAGGAGATAGGTCAGTCCAGGGAGGACGGACAGGTCAAGGGGGCGGGATGAATTTGGTAGATAGGAGATGGGGGTGTGGCTTGAGGTGAGAGGAAAAACAGGTTAGGGAGGTGGAGATGAGCTGGGCTGGTTTTGGGATGCGGTTGGGGGAGGGGAGATTTTGAAGCTTGTGAAGCTTGTGAAATCCACATTGATGCCATTGGGCTGCAGGGTTCCCAGGCTGAATATGATTTGCTGTTCCTGCAGCCTTCGGGTGGCATCACTGTGGCATTGCAGGAGGCCCAGGATGGACATGTCATCTGAGGAATGGGAGGTGAAATGGTTCGCGACTGGGAGGTGCAGTTGTTTGTTGTGAACTGAGCACAGGTGTTCTGCAAAGCGGTACCCAAGCCTCCGCTTGGTTTCCCCGGGTACAGCGGATGCAGTATACCACATTGGCAGATGTGCAGGTGAACATCTGCCTGATGTGGAACGTCTTCTTGGGGCCTGGGATTGGGGTGAGGGAGGAGGTGTGGGGGCAGGTGTAGCACTTCCTGCGGTTACAAGGAAAAGTGCCGGGTGTGGTGGGGCTGGAGGGGAGTGTGGAGCGGACAAGGGAGTCGAGGAGGGAGTGGTCCCTCCGGAAGGCAGATAAGGGTGTGGAGGGAAAAATGTCTTTGGTGGTGGGGTCTGATTGCAGATGGCGGAAGTGTCGGAGGATGATGCGTTGGATCCGGAGGTTGGTGGGGTGGTATGTGAGGACGAGGGGGATTCTTTTTTGGTTATTATTGCGGGGACGGGGCGTGAGGGATGTGTTCCAGGAAATGCGGGAGACACGGTCGAGGGCGTTCTCGACCACTGTGGGGGGGAAGTTGCGGTCCTTGAAGAACGAGGACATTAGTTGAAGTATGACCTTGTTGAGGTGTATAAAATCATGAGAGGCACAGATAAGGTGAATAACCAAGGTCTTTTCCTTAGGGTAGGGGTGTCCAAAACTAAAGGGCATAGGTTTAAGGTGAGAGGGGATAGATTCAAAAAGGACCTAAGGGGCAATGTTTTCACACTGAGGGTGGCTCGTGTATGGAATAAACTGCCAAAGGAAATGGTGGAGGCAGGCACCGCTACAACATTTAAAATACATTTGGACAGGTACATGAATAGGAGAGGTTTAGAGGGATAGTGGCCAATCGCAGGCAAATGGGACCAGTTTAGTTTGGGAAACCTGCTCAATATGGATGAGTTAGACCAAAGAGTCTGTATCTGTGCTATGACTCAATGACTCGGTATTGTTTCCGGAAGCTTGCTATGTTGAAATTAGCTGTTGTGTTCCCTACACTACATCAGTGACTACACTTCAAAACGTATCTCTATGGCAGTGAAGCACTTTGGGACATGAGAGGCTTCAAATGGCTTTGGTCGCCAATTCTGACCTTTGCCATTCTACATGCACGTAAACATGAGGTAAAGGACTGGACTTTGCAGAAGGTTGTTGCTCCAATATTGTCTCATTCTTCACTGACAATCACTTGCTAATAAGTATGATCGTCAACCTCGGAAATTCCGTGTCACTGGTCATGGGTTCTGTGTGTCCTTGTGTGGCTAACATGCCTGATCCTACAGCCACATCTCCTACCACATATCTGGCAGGTGTTTCTGGATGTAGAACTAGTCCTTGCTCTTGAGATCATTGGCATTCCATTTTCCAGTTCCTTTCTGTATTTTTCTTACCAAGGTGTATTCTCAAAGAACTGTACCCAGTCATACAGCAGTTTCCTCCAAACGAGGGTGTCCAGTGCATTGATATATGCGTTGCATTTCTTGAGGGAAGAGTTCAGGGAATCTCTGAAATGCTTCCTTTGTCCTATTCAATTGCTTTCCTCGAGGCAAGTCAAGATGATCTGCTTTGGTAGTTGGAACCCAGGCATTCCAAACACCTGGCTAGCCCAGTGGAATTGGTTTCGGATGGCCATGGCCTTGATGTCAGTGCGATTGGCTGCTTCAAGTACATTGATGTTAGTATACCTGTCCTCTCAGATGATATGGAGAAGCCATCTTGAACAATATTGATGATACTTCTCAAGGGTCTTGTGGTGGCATCTATACATAGTCCAAGTTTCTGAGCCATTTTGATGAGCTAGAGGGAATACCAGCCTTACACAAGAGGATGTTCTATCAGCATGGACGTCGCAGTCATTGAAGACTCTTATCCTTCGGCGTCCGAAGATTGTGCTCACAGAAGGGATACAATGCGCACATGTACAGCAGATAATCAGGAAGGTAAATGCAATGGGAGTCCTTATTTCAAAGGAACTGGAGCATAAGAGTACAAGGTGCTGAGGAGACTGCATCTGGAGAACTGGTCCTCCTATTTAAAGGAGACGGTATAGCGAAGGTTCACTAGGATGATCCCAGTACGGACAGATTGTCTTATAAGCAAAGGTTAAACAGGTTGGGACTCTACTCACTGGAGTTTCAAAGAATGAGAGGTGATCTTATTGAAACATACCACATTCCTAAAGGGTTTGACAGGGTAAATGCTAAGAGGATGTTTCCCCTCATGGGATAGTCTAGGACCAGCGGGCACAGTCTCAGAAAAAAGGGGCACCAAGTTAAGACTCTGATGAGGAGGAGTTTCTTCTCTCTGAGGGTTGAGTGTCTTTGGAACTCTTTGCCACAGGGAGCTGTGGGGGCAGAGTCTTTCTGTACATTTGAGGCTGAGACAGATAGATTCTTGATCAGTTAGGGAATCAGAGCTATAGGGAAAGGGCAGGAAAGTCAGATTAGCCATGATCCTATTGATTGGAGGAGCAGGTTTAAAGGGCTGAATGGCCTACTTCTGTTCTTATTTCTTATGCTGAATCTCCACCTTGACGTCAGCCTTAAATGACAGGTACAGGAAATGTTCCATGTTTAGGAGGATTTCTCCATTCATCGTAATGAAGGGATAGACTGGAACTGATCTGGGATGAATTGATAAAGGAGTTGAGTCTTCTTGAGGTTGACAATGAAACCCATTCTTCAGTATGTTTCCTCGAAGTGTTAAGCAAGGCTTGAAGATTTTCTTCCAAGAGAGCAGAGTGGAGCATTAAGCTTAGGCTAAAAATTGAATGGGGTGGGGAATGATCTAATTCTAAGTAAGGTTAGTGATTGCATGCTGAAGAACTGAGGGAGGTGGGTACATTTACATAGGTCCTTTCATAACCTTGGGCTATACCAAAATGTTGTAATTCATTACCAAGAGCAGGGGAGCTCTGTTCATCATTCTAGCCAATTTTTATCTCCCGGTTAGCATCATTAAGAATTCAGCTGGACTCTCATTGTCTAACACCCTGGATTGGGCTCATGGAGGAGCCTTTCCCTTTGGGGAAAGCATCAGCACAACTGCTTCCCGCAAGAGTCCATACCACCAAGAGGATTAGGACAGATCAAGGGAAAATAAACATGTAAAATACATTGGTACAAAAAGGCATTGCATTATACGGTTAGAAGTGAGCTTTCGATCACACACAAACTCTTCCGGCCTCATGTACATCTGGCAGATCTTTAACTAGCTGCAGTTTTTCACAGGGGCTATTAAAAAGATATTTGGCAGCATGCTTTATAGCCCCTCCCCTAACATGCATTGGGAAAGAAAAGTGATTTCTCATCAAATATTGGAGGCTACTTAAAAAAAAAAGACCAATGTCAGAAAGAGATAACACTGTGTGGAGCTGGAGGAACACAGCAGGAAAACGTCAACTTTCCTGTTCCTCTGATGCTGCCTAACCTGCTGCGTTCCTCCAGCTCCACACTGTGTTATCTCTGACTCCAGCAGCTGCAGTTCTTACTATCTCTGATGTCAAAAAGGATGTTTAAGGATTGCCCTAAGGAAAATGCATCTGTTCAGCACTGCAATAAATGCCCTCACTTTACAGAAATATAGATACTGGAAGGATTGAACACTGAACTGTCATCTGTCTGGCTTCAGAGGTACTACAGCCAATTTGCACCCTGCCAGCCCTCACAATAAGCAATTAAATGTCATTGACCTGAAACATTAACTCTGTTTTTCTCTCCAGATACTGTCAGACCTGCTGAGCTCTGCCAGTATTTTCTGCTTCTGCTTTAAATGATCAAATAGTATGTTTTAGGTGTTAAGTGTGAGATAAATGCTAACCAAGGGATGAGGAAGAACTTGCCAGTGCTTCTCCTTTTAAAGCATGTCAAAAACGTTCAGAATATTCCAAGGTTGCAAAAGGAACTCTTATGAATGCAACCCCTATTCATTTCTCAGTGATAACACCCATTTTACACACACTGGCTCCATCCCCTATGAGAGGAATATGCAATCTACAATCTAAACCTCAGATCAAAATCTCCCGCATCGTCAAATATTATACCCAGGAATGGACTGCAACAGCATTTCACTGACAAGGATGCATCACATTCCAGTTTCATCTCTCCCTACCCAGCCACAGACACATACTGTCAAGGCCGATCACTGGTTAATGATCAGCATTAAGTATCCCAGCTTAGTTATCCCCCTCCTGACTGGAGTTCAATGAGTTCGACTGCAGTACTTTCACCGCTGCTCTGGCTGAGATCAGCTCATTCATCACAGGCAGCAGTTAAGCTGACCTTCCCAATCTGACTGGCTCATTGCAACAATGGGTAACAAAAGCATTTTATCAGGAAAAATCTTCTCATCATGTTTCTAACAAAGTACCCAATCATACAAGTGGCAAAGAGCAGCTAAACTTCCCACTCAGTGAGAATAGTGAGCTAACCGACCACATGCAATCACCTACAGCAACATGTATCAAGCTTACTATGATGGTAAGTGAGAAGGTGCATATATGGAAGTGTGCCCACTTGGGCATTGAACAGAGTAAGAGAGTGTGTGCGTGAGCTAGTGTTGAATGTTGTAGAAAATAGGAGTAGGCCATTCAGCCCTTCAAGCTAGATCCTCCATTCAATATGATCATCATTGATCATCGAATCAGTACACTGTGCCTGCATTCTCCGCATACTGATTGCTTTAGCCCTAAGACTGATACATAACTTTATGTCCTGTTTGATTGCACATCTGCCTTTACACATGAAAGAAGGGTGAAGAACCAGGGGATGGCTGACTCCTAGGGAACATGGCAACAACTCTAGAAGGAAGAAATTAAATGCCAAAAAAAAACTGACGAAATATGCATTAAATATGTAAATTCACCTTTTCCTGAGAGTTGACTCGCAGACCTTGACCACGCGAATGACTTCTTTAACAGTTCGCCTGAAATCGTGCATTCTGGCAGCAACCAAAAGAGCTGGAAAACACATCAGAATTCATTTCCCAAAGACTGAAAAGAAACTCCCCACCCACCACACACACACACACACACACACACACGAAGACTGATGTAGGCAGACAGAGGCACAGACACGAGAGAATCACAATCCAAGGAGACCAATTGCAGGCATCTTCAAATGGAGATTATGTTTCATTTTATATAAAAGGAGCAAATATCATTAAAATATAAACCAAACTGAGTGAATCTTACTCCAAATAGGTGGGAGCTCACAGCCCTGGGTACACATGCCTCCTAACACACGACTTTGTTTCGAAATATCTTTCTACTGGCAATATACATTTATCCTTTAGGAGAGACAGACAGAACACATAGCGTGTTGTCAGGGCTCTGCCATTCCACTCAAGTTGATAAGAGAATTGCTCATCAGTGAGCAGTGATGAACTGTTCTCCATGTCAGGGTTTCTCCTTCACAGGCCAGATCACTGCTGTGACAGCATGAGCCACATTAGTTACTTCGCAGGTTGAAATTTGTTGCCATAAACTAGAATCTTGGCAAAATCTGACGCAAAGAGTTGGTGCATTAACAAGGTAGTCAGTCAAGGCATCTCAAACAATTTGAACACCACTCAAATATCCAAGCAACCACGTAGAAGAAATTACTTTAACTCCTTGCATGTTAAGTAGAGAATTCTTACTTTCCCTGCCAAATTGGAAGTGCACTCTGCCTCTTCATCACAGGCACATCAAGATCAGAGGCATAATGGCAAACTGTGGGCTAAGCTAGTGAACCCCGAAACCCATGACTCCAAAGTACTGCACCGTCTCTGCCAAGCCTTTCTGCCTTTGCTCAATTGTTCTCCTCCCCCAACTGTTTTAGCTATGGCTGGGATATAGCTCAACAGGTGTTTGTCATTTTCCAGCATCTCCTCCAGCCAGTCCTCCTGAGACAGTGTGCTGGGGGGGGCTGCTATTTCATTGCCAGAGGAGGGCATCATGTACACACTTCCCTGTCTGGTACAGACATGTGCACTTTTAGCAAGGAGGTCAGAGTGATCAAAGGTGATGAGACTACTGGTGACAAGCACAGGTAGCTGAAAGAATGGAGCCTTCCTCCTTGTGGACAGAACAGTTCTCCTGCACCTTCATGTGACAGAGGTGGTGAAAGCCCAGAATCCAAAAGGCAAGGTCTCTCAATCCCCTACAGGTTAGGTACTGCAGACCCACTGGCCTCTCCTCAGACAGCCTCCCTTTGCTCCAAACTGTATAATCATCTATCCCATTCTCATGAACATATGGAAGGCACACAAATACTGACACACATGCAATTCCCAGCTGCACTGCTGATGCCAAGCAAAATCACTGTGAACGTGAGGTTTCTACCCTGGCAGTGGTGCTTCTTCACTCAGCTTCTGGGACATCAGCCACAAGGTCCTAAAACTGAGCACTGCCAAGTCCACGGGGAATCTGGAATCTCACTGACACAGGTTCCAGCATTTACAATTTGAAAAATGAATTGATGGATGGAAGTGATTTACACTGCATTGCAGTCCATGCAGATTTGCCACAACTACTTAAACTATACAACTGCTTTGGCTACAAGAAGTTAAATTAACTTCTTCTGTGTGGTTCCTCAGATATTTGAATGCTGTTCAAATCATACGAGATATCATATGAGTAAGGCAACGAACAGAGGAAAAATTAGTCTGTGAAAGCCGTGTTTCAACATACTAGGCCCACAGGCAAACTATAAAACTTATTAATGTACCCAGACACCTTTTCTCATATACTTGCTTCTTAAAAATGAGGGAATCTTACTGGTACATTGCCAGTATTTGAGGTGGGTGCCCAGCCCAACACCTTCACAGACACTGCTGACCTGTCTCCACATTAAAAATGGCAGGCAACGCATCAGGCAGCCCACCCACCCTTGTGCCTATTGAGGTCCTCGTTTGGCTAACTGATTGTCACTGAAGAGCCTCATGTGCCTCCACCACAATAAGAAGTGTTAATGGAATTGGTAGGAGGGCACAGCAAGCAGCACCACAACTTTCATCATGCGGGTTACGTTCAGGAAGGAAACAAAAGGCAGAATACCTCCTCTAGGTAGTCCATCAGGTGTATACCCTTCCCTCCAAACCATCACCACCACTAAAAGACCTTGTAACCCTCGTTCTTCCCTCCCCCAACTCAAATCCAACAATACACAACCTTCTTCTATCCCTTCATGGCAAATAGTCAGAGAGATCTGAAAAAAGCCATTCAGCCCATTGTGTCCAAGTCAGTCAAAAACAACCCCCTAACTATTCTAATCCATTTTCCAGCACTTGGCCCATAGCCTTCTATGCCTTGGCATTGCAAGTGTGTACATCTAAATACTGTTTCAAATATTATGAGAGTTTCTGCCTCTACCACCCTTACAGGCAGCAAGTTCCAGATTCCCATTACTTCACACCTCTAAACATTCTGCTCCGTAACTTCAATCTATGCCCCTAGTCACTGAGTCCTCCACTCAGAGAAAACTTTTATTCCCATCTACCCTGCGTCCCTCACAATTTTATAAACACAATCATGTCCCCCTCAGTCTCCACTACTCCAAGGAAAACAACCCTGACTATCCAGTCTCTTTCCCCTCAGGGGTCTGCCACACAGGCCTGACCACAACTCTGACTTATATGAAGACAAGGATGCGTCACTCCGTTATCTTTGGGGACTGCCTGTACTCCCTTCTCCAGATAAAAAAGTTCTAGATTGTTCAATCTTTCCTGATAGTTATAATCTTTCAGTAGCATTTTTGTAATTTTTTTTGGTCAGTAGCTCTACGTCGTTTTTATAATCTGGAGACCAGAAATCTCCGTATTCCAAGTGTGGTTTACCCAAAATTCAATACAAGTTTATTTTGGAATGTGCGAGAGAGACAGAGTGGTTATTAATTTTTGGAGACGGATGAGGTGAAGAAGTGGGTGAAAGTATAGGCAGTACAAGGACATAAACAAAGAAGAGGGCGAGGTACCTGCCCCACACAGTCCAGATGGCCGCCGGCCAGTATGCATCCAGTCCCGCTTCATCCTCTGCAATAAACGGAGGGCTGTCATGGAAACCTCATGGTTCTTATCCCCAAACTCTAGCATATGGGCAAATCTTGGGATATATAAACATGGATCTGTGTGGAAAGGAAAAAAAATGTTACAATGAGGAGGGAAAAGAAAGAATAGAAATAAAATTCACACCCAATGTGCGTTGGTCATCTGTGGCAGAGACAGTAGGAATCATCTCCAACCAAAGACTCTTCTGGAAAACTGTTGCAAGATTCATAATCAACCCTGCAGGTCTTTGGGAGTCCCCAAGGACCACTTGGTTTCTGACCACCTATCGTCAGATTCTTTGGCACATTTACACTTCATTTCTGTTGCTGTAAAATGTATTCAATAAAAACGGTAAAATCCCTGCAGTGATTTTTCTGCTATCAATTTGGTGGCAGAAATGTTAAGTCGAGCTCTCTCTCTATAGTTAGTTCCTCAGAGCGTGTGGCTGTAAGAGGTCTCTAAATATGCTCCTTTTCCAGGAAATCCAACACACAAATGTCTGAATGTGGCCACCCATTTGGCCCCCCACCTTTGTCAGGAGGCCCCTGCCTGCTCTCTCAGATGAATATCGAGGACTCAAATAGGAGCATAGGAGTTGTCCACTGCATTAGCCTATGTTTATCCCTTAATCGATTTAAAGAAACAGGTTATCTGACCATTTACCTCATTGCTGCGTGGATCTTGCAGCGAACAAACGGTCACATTTCCTACAACCCACATCAATGAGTGCACTTTAAAAGTAACAAAAACAGAAATTGCTAGAAAACCTCAGCAGGTCTGGTAGCATCTGTGAAGAGAAATCAGAGTTAACATTTTGGGTCTGGTGACCCCTCCTCAGATTTGAATTTCTGTTTTTGTTTCTGATTGTGTTTAGTGTGCACTTCAAAAGTACATAGTTGAATGCAAAGTGCTTAAAGAAACCCAAGGTCATGAAAGGTGCTACTGAAATTGGAGATTGTTCTCTCAGCTGCGCAAACCTCCACATACCAACTCTACATAAAGATTCTCTACTCTTAGTCAGTTCCATGTCCCTGAATTTGCTTTGTCACAAATGACGTCAATGGGACTGTGACAAAGATTTCTCTTCATTCCTTTGACTCACCACTCCATAGCCTACTGAACTCAACAGCTTAGATCACAGACTATCTTCCCAGAATAAACATAAGGGACAGCAAATTCTGGAAATCTGAAACAAAAAAGAGAGTGCTGGAAAAACACAGCAGGTCTGGCAGCATTTGTGAAGTGAAAAACCATCTTTTCAATTTGTTTTGCGTCCTTTCCTGACCTTTTCTCACATTTGATTTGATTTAGTATTATTGCCACATGAACAGAGACAATATCCAGAGAAATACCTTACGTACGTACATCGGGGTAAATGAACAGAATGTAAACTATAGTGTTACAGCTACAAGAAGGTGCAGAGAAAGATTAGCTCTCACATATGAGAAGTCCGTTTACTATTATGATAACAGTGGGGAAGAAGCTGTTCTTAAATCTGTTGGAACATGTTTTCAAACTTTTGTATCTTCTGCCAAACGGAAGAGGGTGGAAGAGACTCTAAAAAGGGGTGGGAGGGATTTTTGATTATCGGAGATAGCAAGAACTGCAGATGCTGGAGTCAGAGTCAATACAGTGTAGAGCTGGAGGAACACAGCAGGCCAGGCAGCATCAGAGCAGGAAAGTCAACATTTCTGGCCTAGACCTTTCATCAGGATTGGGGAGGGGGAGGGGAGCTGGTAAATATATAGAGGGAGGAGGGGTGGGGCTGGGAAAAGGTAGGTGGGATGGTGAAGGTGGATGCAGATAGGGAGTGATGAGGATTGGTCAATGGGAAGGTTGGGGTGGGTGGGTAGGTGGGACAGAAGATGGACAGGTTGTTTCAGGTCAAGGAGGCAGGGATGAGAGAGAGGGTTGGACATTGGATGAGGCTGGGGGTGGGGAGATTTTGAAACTGGTGAATTCTATGTTCAGGCCATTGGGCTGTAGGCTCCCGAGGCAGAATATGAAATGTTGTTCCTCCAATTTGCGGGTGGCATCATTGTGAGACTGGAGGAGGCCCAGGATGGACATGTCGCCCAGGGAGTGGGAGCGGGAGCGGGAGTTAAAATGGTTGGCAACTGGAAGATGTTGTTGAATATAGTGTACAGAGTGCAGATGCTCCGTGAATCGGTCACCGAGTCTCCACTTGGTCTCACCGATGTAGAGGAGGCCACATCGGGAGCAGAGGATACACCAGGTTGGAGGATGTACAGGTGAACCTGTCGGATTTGGAAAGTTTGTCTTGGGCCTTAGACGGAGGTGATGGGATGAGGCGTAGGGGCAGGTGTAGCACCTCCTGCGGTTGCAGGGAAAGGTGCCGGGTGTGGTGGAAGTGGCGGAGAATGATACGCTTTGATGATGTTGGTTGCTTTCCCCAAGGCAGAGGGAAGTATAGACAGAGTCAATGGAAGGAAGGCTGGTTTTCAGGATGGACTGGGCTGTGTTCACACCTCTCTGTAATTTCTTGCAGTCTTGGGCACAGCAGTTGCCATACCAAACTGTGATGCATCCAGATAAGATATGTTCTACAGTATAAAAATTCGTAAGAGTCATCGTGAAAGATTGAGAGAAAGAATCATTTCTTCCTTTTCTTTTCATTCAGACGAGTGCTATGCAATCATCCACACCTCATCTAGGTGTATAGATAGAGGAACACAGCAGGCCAAGCGGCATCAGAGGAGCAGGAAAGCGAAAGTTTCGGGTCTGGACCCTTCTTCAGAAAAGTTTTTCCGAAGAAGGGTCCAGACTCGAAATGTCAGCTTTCCTGCTCCTCTGATGCTGCTTAGCCTGCTGTGTTCATCCAGCTCCACACCTTGATACCTCAGATTCTCCAGCATCGGCAGTTCCTACTATCTCCACACCTCATCTAGACACAACTTTCATTCTTTTTACATGCCCTATGGCCCCGCATCACAATATCTTTTGTCATTTAATCTCTGTTGCCTTCCACTGATCACAGGCCCTCCCTTTTGTTCCTCCTCACCTCCACCCTTTTACTTGCCCAAAATCTAATACATTTCGAACTCTTTCCAGTTCTGATGAATTGTCACAGATCTGAAAAATTAACTCAGTTTCCTTCTTCATGGAGTTTCTCCAGTGTTTGCTGTTTGGCCGGCTTTACGTGTAATACCCACTGCTATGGGAAATAATGAACACAGGTGCAGAAACACAGCATTGCAATTCTCACAATTAATTTAATTCAATCTTGCTTTGAAGTAAAAGCTTCCAACAGAACAGTACACATTAACCCTGCTTACAGCATGCATAAGGAATCTGTAGGGGGAAAATCACAACAGTGGTTTATCCAAGTATGTTTGCACTCCCCAGTATCAAAGATTGGCAAGGTTCCTATCAAGTGAAACTTTGTGTCTCTAAATTCCATGTTCTTGTCATCTGATGTGAAAAGTAAAAGATTTCAATACAGAAATCATTTTCCTTTTGATTGTGTGATTTGCCACTTTAACAGCGAAATAAGCAACAGATTCCAAGCAGGAGAAGTTCTGTGTTTGTGTCTGGGTTTCTCGCTGCAACTGCATTGCAAGTTGGATCACAGTGGTCAATTTTAATATGAAAACCTTATCTCCATTTCTGTTTTTATTTCTTCGGCATCCTTCTCAATACAGTATAACTGCAGCCTGTATGCAGGATTAAGCAGGATTGGCACCACATCCACAAGCATCCACTCCCTCCATCATTGATGCTCAGGAGCAGCAGTGTGTACTATCTACAAGATGCACTGCAGAAAATCAAAGATTTTTAGACAGCACCTTCCAAACACACAACTACTTCAATTTAGAAGGACAAAGGCAGCAGTCATATGGGAACACCATAAATTGCATCCTGTGGTTGATTCGCTTGCCGGCATTTCATTACCCTGCTGGGTAACATCATCAGTGCAGCCTCCGATGAAGCGCCGTTGTGTTTTTCTGCTTGTTATTTCAACTCTGGGGTCCTTTGGAGTTGATTACCTCATTTCCAGTTTTTCTTTGAAGTGGTGTGTATATAGGGTCTAATTCTATGTGTTTATTGACGGCCTTCTTGCTGGAGAACCAGGCCTCTAGAAATTCCTGTGCTTGTCTCTATTTGGCTTGTCCTAGATCCTGACATTGCCCCAATCGAACTGGTGGCTCTCCTTGTCCATGTGTGTGGAGACGAGTGAGTATTGGTCATGTCTTTTTGTTGCTAGTTGGTGTTCATGTATTCTCATAGCCTGTTTCCTTCCTGTCTGTCCAATGTAATGTTTGTCGCAGTCCTTGCATGGAATCTTGTATATTATGTTGGTTCTGTCGTAGTAGGTAAGGCATCTTTGACCCCTTAATAGACCCTAAATAGACACCACTGCAAAGAAAAACTGGAAATGAGGTAATCAACTCCAACGGACCCCGTTGGAGCTTTCAGGTGGAGCAGAACTTTACTAGCTCTTCATACAATCTAGTCTACTGCATTTGCTGCTCACAATGTGGTCTCCTTTACGTTGGGGAAAAGAAGGTAGACTGGGAGTTCTGAAACAAATAGAGAGAGGGGGAGGCGATGATAGAAGGTGATAGAGGAGCAGTCAGGTGGGAGAGAAGACGGGCAGGTCAAGGAAGTGGGGATGATGCCAGCAAAGGTGAGTGTAGGTAGGGAATTGGGATGGGGGTTGGTCACTGAGGAGGGAGGGGCGGGTAGGTTGGGGGGAAGACGGACAGGTCAAGGAGGCGGGGATGAGGCTAGTACATAGGAAGTGCGGGTGGGGGTTGGTCAGTGAGGTGGGAGGAGCGGATATGTGGGAGAAAAGATGGACAGGTCAAGGAGGCAGGGACGAGACGGGTTGAGGTCGGGGGTGGGGATATTTTGAAGCTTCTGAAGTCCACATTGAGACCATTGGGCTGTAGGGTTCCCAAACGGAATATGAGGTGCTGTTCCTCCAGCCTACGGGTGGCCTTGTTGTGGCACTAGAGGAGGCACAGGATGGACATGTCGTCGAAGGAGTGGGAGGGGGAGTTGAAGTGACTGGGAGGTGTTGTCGTTTGTCACTAACCGAGCGTAGGTTCTCTATCCACCTTCTATCTCTCTCTATTTATTTCAGAGCCCCCTTCCCCTCCCCTATTTCTGAAGAAGGGTCCAGACCCAAAACATCAGCTTTCCTGCTCCCCTGATGCTGCTTGGCCTGCTGTGTTCATCCAGCTCTACATGTTGTTATCTCGGATTCTCCAGCATCTGCAGTTCCTATTATCTCCGATCTCAGACTGGGTGTTCGCTTCACAGAACACCTACTTTCTGCCCACTAAAAAGACCCTGAGCTTCCAGTTGCCTGCCACTTTAACACACCACCCTGTTCCCTGTCCGACATCTCAGTTTCAGGCTTGTTGCAGTGTTCCAGCAAAGCTCAGCGCAAGATGGAAAAACAACACCTCATTTTATGCTAGGGGACCTTGCAGCCCTCCGGACTCAATATCGAGTTCAATAATTTTAGGGCCTGAACTCTCCCATGTCCTAGCCCCCTACCCCACACACCAGGCCTTGTTATCACACAGCCTGCCATTACACATGACCTATTGTTAGTTACTCTCAGTCCCCATTAACAGCTATCCACCCTCCTAGGAAGATTGTTATCCACTCTTGTCGGTCCAACTGTTCTTCTCTGTCTTTTGGCTCTATCCTTACCTATCATTTACTCCTTACCCCCTCCCCACCACCCTACGTTCTGCATATAAAACGACATTTTCCTTGCGACCTCATTCTTCTAAATTCCATCGAGTACAGACCCGGAGTCTGCAAACACTTCTCATATGACTCGCCCTTCATCACTAGGATCATTCTTGCGAACCTCCTCTGGACCCCCTCTCACACCAGCACATCCTTCCTTAGATACGGGGCCCAGAACTGCGCACCATATTCCAAATGCGGTCTGATCACAGCATTATACAGCCTCAGCAGTACTTCGCTGCTCTTGTATTCTGGCTCTTTTGAAATGAACGCTAACTTTGTATTTGCCTCCCTAACTGCCAACTGAACCTGCATGTTGACCTTAAGAAAATCCTGAACGAGGACTCCCAAGTCCCCTTGTGCTTCAAATTTCTGAAGCCTTTCCCAGTTTAGAAAGTAGTCTAGAATCATAGAATCCCCACAGTGTAGAAGCAGATCATTCAGCCCATTAAGTCCACATCAATCCTCGAAAGACCATCCCACCCAGACACACACCTCACCACTCTATCACTGTAACCCTGCATTCCATGGTTAATCCACCTAGCCTGCACATCCCTGAACATTATGGGCAATTTAGCATGGTCAATCCAGCCTAACCTACACATCTTTGGATTGTGGAAGGAAACCGGAGCACCCGGAGAAGACCCACTCAGACACGGGGAGAATGTGCAAACTCCACACAGACAGTCAGTCAAGGGTGGAATTGTACCCGGGTCCCCCGTGCTGTGAGGCAGCAGTGCTAACCGCTGAGCCACCACATTGCATAACCTCACACTTTCCCACGTTGTATTCCATCTGCCACTTTTTTGCTGACTCTCCTAGCCTGTCCAAGTCCTTCTGCTGCCTCCCCACTGCCTCAGTCCTACCTTTCCCTCTATCTTTGTGTTACCTGCAAACTTAGCAACAATGCCTTCTGTTCCTTCATCTAGATTGTTAATTCAAATAGCTGTGGTCCAAACATGGACCCCTGCAGAACTCCACTAGTCACCATCTGCCATCCTGCAACATCTCTGTTTTCTGCCAGTCAGCAAATCCTCTCTTGATGCCAGTACCTTGCCCTTAACACCATGGGCTCTTTTTTTATTTAGCAGGCTCCTGTGTGGTACATTGTCAAGTCTGTTTGGAAGTCCAAATAGATCACATCCACTGGTTCTCCTTTGTGTAACTTGCTCATTCCCTTGCATGACTGTTGCTTGCTTGTACCAGTATAGTCACTTTGTCTCAGTCAACTGGGACATGCGAGTGAATTTCTGGAGGCCTGGTTCTCTACACGGGACTTCATTGACAAACACAGAAACCGACCCTGTATACAGACCGCTGCTGAAAAACAGAACCAGAAGTGACAAGACCCACCACATCAGAGGATCATATAAATTCAGAACGGAGCAGAACACCAACGCTTCGTTTAGAGGTTGCACTGATGATGTTGCCTAGAATGGTAACGGAATATCTGCACACTATGGAACAGCCGGCTTGGCAAGCAAACGAACAATCTCAATGTTAACAATGTTAACAAGGTGTGGAGCTGGATGAACACAGCAGGCCAAGCAGCATCATAGGAGCAGGAAAGCTTGACGTTTCGGGCCTAGACCTAGACCT
>JAHRHZ010000133.1:81019274-81036168 GCA_024137785.1 Ginglymostoma cirratum
TTTAGGCCCGAAACGTCAAGTTTTCCTGCTCCTATGATGCTGCTTGACCTGCTGTGTTCATCCAGCCCCATGCTTGTTATCTCGGATTCTCCAGCATCTGCAGTACCTTTTATCTCTAGTACAAAATAGCTTAATGTTGGTTGTGGGGAAGGTGTTAATCATTGAAGAGTCAGCATAGTTTCATCAAACTGAAATCATGTTTAATCAACTAACTGACATTCTTTGAAGGAGCAACATGTACTGTGGAAAAAGGTAGTCTGCAGATGCAAAACCAGAAATTGCTTGAAAAGCTCAGCAGGTTTGGCAGTACATGTGGAGAGAAAGCAGAGTTAACGTTTTGGGTCCAGTGACACCCTCCTCAGAACCCTGTGGATGTCATGAACTTGGAAATGCAGAAAAAGTTTGATGGGGTGTCACATCCAAGGTTACTGGAGAAAATAAATGCTCATGATGTAGAGGGTCATATATTAGCAAGTGTAGAAGATTGACTGACTGGCAGAAAACAGAATGCACGGATAATTAGGTCTTTGATCAGCAGGATGTGATTAGTGAAGTTTTGCAGGGATCTGTGCTGGGCCCTCATGATTTTACAATTTACATCAGTGCCAAATGTGGGAATCAAAGGCATGGCAGCTAAATTTGCAGTCAATACCAAGATAATTAGAAATGAGTGTTGTGAAGAAGAAAGAAGGACCATAAGAAATAGGAACAGGTGTACATTATTCAGCCCCTCAAGCTTGCTCTGCCATTCAATAAAATCATGGCTGATCCAACACTCCTGAAGTCCACTTTCCCTTCAATTTATACATAGATTAAAATTGCCCATCGTTGCTGCCATCCCTTCATCACAAACACCATATTTCTTCTTGTGTACTTTGTCTCATATTGTGGTTGTTTTTAGGAGGCCTGTAGACCACTCCCACTGTTGATTCTTACCCCTCCTATGTTTCTTCTTCACCAAAACTGATTCTCCATCCCAATCTCCTGAGCCAAGGTAATTTCAATTGCACAAATGCCACACCCTGATTAGCAGTGTTACCTCTATGCCTTGACCTAGCTTCCTACTTTACTTGAATATTATACAGCCCTCAGTATTCAAGATCCCTTAAAGATCAAGAATGTATCTTAGCCTTAATTACACACAAGGAAACGGAGGTTGCACACAATTGCAGATATATTGAGTGACTGCATGTAATGTGGAAAAATGTGAAATCGTTCACTTTGGTAGGAAGAATGAACAAAAGAGCATGACTGAAACAGAGAATGGCTGTAGAAATCCAAAGTACAGAGGGATTTAGGTGTTCTGGTGCATGAGTCACAAAAAGTTAGCATGTATGCACAGAACATAATCAAGGTGGCTATGGGATGCAAAAACAGAAGTTGCTGGAAAAGCTCAACAGGACTGGCAGCATCTGTGAAGGAAAAAACAGAGTTAATGTTTCGGGTCCGGTGACCCTTCCTCAGAACTGTTCTGAGAGTTGTTCTGAGGAAGGGTCACTGGACCCGAAACGTTAACTCTGTTTATTCCTTCACAGATGCTGCCGGACCTGCTGAGCTTTTCCAGCAACTTTGCTTTTGTTCCTGATTTACAGCATCCGCAGTTCTTTCGGTTTTTATTGGCTATGGGACGCTATCGTTTATTACAGGAGTAATTGAACATGGAAGTAGGCTAGTTATGCTTCATTTATACAGGGCATTGGAGACAGTATAGCTCAAATACTGTGCACAGTTATTTGCAGAAAGATATAAATGCATTGGAGATGGTTTGGAGGAGGTTTACTCGATTGATACCTGAAATGAGTGGGTTGTCTTGTGAGGATAGTTTGTCCAAGTGGGACCTGTTTACACTAAATTTCAGAAGAGTGAGAGTTGACTTGATTGAACTGTGTAAGATCCTGAATGGTTTTGACAAGGTAAACATGGAAGGATACTTCGTCTTGTGAGTCAGTCCAGAACTAGAAGGCATGGTTTTAAAATTAGGGCTTGCCCTTTCAGGAAGAGAAATAAGTGTCTCTTTTTCTCTCAGTAGGATGAAAAAGTCTCGAACTCTCTGCTTCAAAAGGTGGCAGGGTCATTAAATAATTTTAAGACCAGGTGGACAGATTCTTGTTATGGAAAAGAGGTTATCAGAATAGACGTGGAATTCAAAACACAAATAGATCAGCAATATCTTATTGAGTGATAGAGCAGGCTGAATTCTATTTCATATGACGTGTGATGGAAATTGTTTGATTGAAAACCTTACCAATATAGTTATGGAAATGAGATTATAAGAACAATTTTCACACCAGCTGTATCAAACTGTACCAAACTGTTTCAGGGGCAGAAATAATTGCATTGAGGATTAGCTTAAGAGGAGAGCAAGAGAGTACAAACTCACACTTTTGTGAGAGACCGAGAGAACGCGCAAGCTATTGTGTATCAATTTCAGACCTAATATTCCTCCTATTGTTAATCAATACCACATCATTTGCACTCGACTGTCAAAATAAACATAGAAATGTGTTACGTTTCATCAGCTATTTTCATGACCCCGCAATGCAGATTCTGAGCTGTGTGCTGGATCCTAAGCATCATCTCACACACACAATACTGTCGCAACAGTACAGTTTGCATCAAACTGCATATTAACAAGACAGCTAAACGATAAACACACAGTTAACAGTGACAGTGGTAGCTGCAACATGAATAATTATGCAGTGAGTGCAGCTACTTAAATGGGACTGAAAATTCAAATGAGTCAACAAGCAGCAATTCGTAACAGCAAAAGATGGTCTGATGAAAGGTCATTGACACGAAAACTTAATTGTGTTTCTCTGTCCACAGAAATTGCCAGATCTGCTGAGTATTTCCAGCATTTTCTATCTTGATAATATTTTAAAATATTAAATCCCCATCTCTCACTTTATTTCTTCCCAGACCTTCAAATTTTGGCTGATCCTTCTCCCTCATGGTCCAATCCCTAGCCTTCTATTTGAAGTCATCAAACCCTAGCTGAGTTCTGCTGACAGCACGCCATACGTCATTTAGATGGTTATTCTTTCCAAATATGCCCAAACAGCAACAGCCACCAGGCTGTTTGACCATGAGAATCATCACAGCCAATAACATCCTAAACCTGTCCTCACCTGTCAAACATACATGCCAACTTACTAATATACATCAACAAACTGAAAACTGAAGGCATTGACCTGGTGGAATTATTGCTAGACTATTAATCCAGAGACCCAAGTAATGCTCTGGGGACCCAGGGAGATGGCAGATGGTAGAATTTGAATTCAACAAATAAAATCTGTACTTAAGAGTCTAATGATGACCGTAAAACAATTGTCAATGGTCAGGAAAAAGGAAACTGCCGCCCTTACCATGTGACTCCAGACCCACAGCAATGTGGCTGACTCTTAACTGCCCTCTGGGCAATTAGGGACAGGTGATAAATGCTAGCCTGGCCAGTGATGCCCACATCCTGTGAATGAATATTAAAATAACTGGGTTCCCTGAACTGGTACAGTTCAGCACTGCATCAGAGAATGCAATGGAGCTGAACCATCTGGGAAGATTTAACGAAAACAAAAATTGAAATCAGTGATGTGAACAAAATGGTCAACAACGACTGAAAGGTGATGACTTTGATAGCAGCTTCAAATTAATGGGTAATACACATAGGAGGTTGTTTTTATCAAGAATAGTGAAATTAACTGGTTTCTGCAAGTTCTCATTGGAAAGCTCCATGGGTAAGCCCCCAGAGGTGACCTTATTGAATCACTGAAGATTCTTACGGGACATGACAGGGTAGACATGGACAGATTGTTTCCCCAAACAAAGAACAGCAGAGACTGGAAATCTGGAACAAAAACATAAATTGCTGGAAAACAAAACTCAGGAGGCCTGGCTGCGTCAGTGAAGAGAAAATAGCTAATACTTTGGGTCTAATGACCCTTCTTCAGAATGCCTCCCTTGTGGGAGAGTCTAAAATTAGCGCGCATAACCTGTGGAGGAATTTCTTCTCTCAGAGTGGAGGGATTCTGTGGAATTCTTTACTGCAGGAGGTTATCAAGGCTGGATCACTAATTATACTTCAAGGCTGAGATGGGCAGATTTTTAATCAGTAAGGGCATCAATGGTTGGATGGCAAAGGCAAGAAAATTGAGCTGGGAAAGCTTCAACAGGGATTAGGTGCTCATTGAATAAACATAGAAACACAGAAGCAGGAGGAGGCCATTTGGCCCTTTGAGCCTGATCCATCATTCTTCACAATCATGGCTGATCGTCCAACTCAACAGCCTAATCCTGCTTTCTCCCCATAACCTTTGATCCTATTCGCCCCAGGTGCTATATCTAGTCGCCTCTTGAATACATTCAACGTTTTGGCGTCTACTACTTCCTGTGGTAATGAATTCCACAGACTCACCACTCTTTGGGTGAAGAAATGTCTCCTCATCTCCGTCCTAAATGGTCTACCCTGAATCCTCATACTGTGACACCTGGTTCTGGACACACCCACCATCAGGAACATCCTCCCTGCATCTACCCTATCCAGGGCTGTTAGAATTTTATCAGTCTCTATGAGATCCCCCCACATTCGTCTGAACTCCAGTGAAAACAATCTCAACCTTGACAATCTCTCCTTATACATCAGACCTGTAAACACCCCAAAATCAGCCTGATAAACCTTCGCTGCACTCCCTCGAGAGCAAGAGCATCCTTCCCCAGAAAAGGAGACAAAACTACACACAATATTCCAGGTGTGATCTCACCAAGGCCCTGTATAACTGCAACAACACATCCCTGCTCCTGTACTCAAAACCTCTCGCAATGAAGGCCAACGTACCATTTATCTTCTTTACCGCCTGCTGCACCTGCATGCTTAGCTTCAGCGTCTGGTGCACAAGGACACCCAGGTCCCGCTGCACACTCCTCTCCCAATTTACAGCCAATCAGGCAGTAATCTGCCGCCTTGTTTTTGCTTCCAAAGTGAATAACCTCACATTTATCCAAATTATCCTGCATCTCCATCGATTTGCCCTCTCACCCAACCTGTCGAGATCATGCTGAAGGATCTCTGCATCCTTGTCACAGTTCACCCTCCCCCCCCCAACTTGGTATCAACTGCAAACTCTGAGATGTTACATTTTGTTCCCTCCTCCATATCATTAATATATATTGTGAATAGCTGGGGTCCCAGCACCAATCCCTGTGGCACCTCACCAGTTACCGCCTGCCAATTTGAAAAGGACCCATCAATTCCTACTCTTTGTTTCCTCTCTGCCAACCAGTTTCCTATCCATCTCAATACATGCCCCCAATCCCATGCTCTTTAATCTTGCACATTAACCTCTTTGTTAAACACTTTCTGAAAGCCCAAATATATCACATTGACTGGCTCCCCCTTGTCAACTCTACTAGTTACATCTTCATAGAATTCCGACAGATTTGCCAAGCATGATTTCCCCTTCATAAATCCATGCTGACTCGGTCTGATCCTGTCACTGCTTTCTAAATGCTCTGCTATAAAATCCTTGATAATGGATTTGAGGATATCCCCCACCACCAATGTTAAAATACTCTGTGGTAACATTCTTCACTAAGATTCATTCCAGGGCTTAAGCACATAATCCAAGTTGACCCTGCAGTGCAGTAATGAGGAACTGCTGCCTTTTGGAGGCAATGTTAAAACTAAGGCTCACTCGACTATTAAGGAAAGTGTTAAAAGATTGAACAGCAGCAATTAAAGGGCAACAGGATGTTTCCTGAAACCTGACCAACTTCCCTCAACCAAAAACACTTCAAAAATAATCCCTTGGCAATGAAGTGATAGGCACATGCTGGGAACAATAAGGAGCTATATAAATTCAAGTTCTTTCTTCCATCTGTGTTTTATTATGGAAAAACGCAAGAACTGCAAAGTTAATTCCAAACACCAGTAAAAATGCCAGAATCTTATCAACAATAGCTCTTTTGTCCAAGATACCAGTGGGATCTGGGGCAAAGTGCTCCTAATGGAACCCAATCTGAGCATCGGTGAACAGGTTATTGCTGGGTAAGTACTGCTTGATAGCATCGTCAAAGCCAACTTTCATCATTTCCAGAGGTGAGATGAGAGTGACAGCCCTTGACATCAAGGCTGCATTCAAACATAGCATCAGGAGCTCTAGGAAAACTGGAATCAATGGGTATCGGGGGCAAACTCTTCTGGTGGTTGGAGTCATACCTGGCACCAAGGAAGATTGTTGGAGATCAGTCATCTCAGCTCCAGGACATCTATGCAGGGGTTCCTCAGGGTAATGTCCTAGGCCTAAACACCTTCCCTCCGTTATAAAGTCAGAAGTGGGGATGTTCGCCAATTATTGCACAATGTTCAGCACCATTCGTGACTCCTCAGACATTGAAGAATTTTCTGACCAAATGCAGCAAAACCTGGACGATATCCAGGTTTGGGACTGAAAAGTAGCATGTAATGGTTTTGTCACCTAAATGTCAGTTATTGACCACCCCATGTTCAAATGCAACAAGATCTGTATAATATCCAGGCTTGGGCTGATAGGCTATGACCATCACCAATAAGACACAATCTAACTACTACCCCTTGATATTCAATAGTGTTACTATCACTGAATCCCCCACTATCGACATCCTGGGGGTTATCATTGACCAGAAACTCAACTGGGCTCAACACATAAACACAGTGACTACAAGAGCAGGTCAGAGGCTAGGAATACTGCAGCAAGTAACTCACCTCCTTTGATTTGGTTTATTGCTGTTGCATCTATCTAAGTACAGGGAAAAGTTTTGTTTTGCAAGCAATGCAGTCAGATCATAACAACAAAAGCATACAGATCATAGGGTGCTTAGACAGAGGCGTACAAGACTATGACTGAAGAGGAGATGCACAAAAGTAAGATCAACATTAGGCTGAAATTAGAAAGGTCCATTCAGCAATGTAATAACAGCAGGGAAGAAACTGTTCTTGAAACTGGTGGTGCATGTGTTCAAGCTTCTGTATCATGCCCGACGGAAATGGTTGGAAGAGAGTATAACCAGGGTGGCAGGAGTCTTTGATAATGTTGGCAACGAGAAGTGTAGATAGAGTCCATGGATGGAAGGTTGGCTTCCATCATGGTCTGTGCTCTGTACACAACTTTCTGTAGTTTCTTATGACCCTGGGCAGAGCAGTTGCTGAACCAAACCATTATGCACCCAGATAGAATGCTTTTTATATATGGTGCATTTGTAAAAGTTGGTGAGTGTCGTTGTGGTCTTGCTGAACTTCCTAAGCCTCCTGATGAAGAACAACATTGTTGCGCCTTCTTGACCATCACATTTACGTGGGAGATCCTGGACAGAATATTGGTTATCGCCATTCCTAGGAACTTGACGGTCTCAACCCTCTCCGTCTCAGCTCCAGTGATGTAGATGGGGGCGTGGACCCCTCTTTTCTTCCTGAACTCAATGATCAGTTCTTTAGTTTTGTCAACATTGAGAGTGAGATCGTTACCACTGCACCATGACACCAAGCCCCCTCCTTTCTGTATTCTGACTCATCACTGTTTGATATCCAGCCTACAACAGTGGTGTCGTCAGCAAACACGTAGATGGCGTTCGTTCAGAATTTGGCTGCATAGTTGTGGGTGTACAGGGAGTACAGCAGGGGAGCTGAGTACACATCCTTGCGGGGTGCCAGTTTTGAGGATTATCGTGGAGGAGGTGCTGTTGTCTACCTTCAGTGATTGTGGTCTCTGGGTCAGAAAGTTGAGGATCCAGTTCCAGAGGTCAGAGCAGAGACCTAGGTCTCCTTTGAAATTAGTTACGTAGGAATTATGTTGTGGAAGGTGGAGCTGTATTGGACAAGGAGGAGTCTGGTGTAGGCATCCTTATTACCCAGCTGTTTCAGGGATGAGTGTAGGACTAGGGGAGATGGCGTCTGCTGCGGACCTGTTATGCCAGTAGGCAAATTTCAGGGGATTGAGGCAGGCCGAAAGGGTAGAGTTGATGTGGGCTCCAAAGCCTGTCCACCATCTACAAGGCACAAGTCAGGAGTGTGATGGAATACTCCCCACTTGCCTGGATGCCAGCAGCTCCACAACACTCAAGAAGCTTGACACCATTCAGGACAAAGCAGCCCTCTTGATTGGAACCACATCCACAAGCATTCACTCCCTCCACTACCGACGCTCAGTAGTAGCAGTGTGTACTATCTACAAGATGCACTGCAGAAATTCACCAAAGATCCTCAGACAGCACCTTCCAAACCCACGGCCACTTCCATCTAGAAGGACAAGGGCAGCAGATACATGGGAACACCACCACCTTCAAGTTCCCCTCCAAGCCATTCACCATCCTGACTTGGAAATATATTGCTGTTCCTTCACTGTTGCTGGGTGGAAATCCTGGAATTCCCTCCCTAATGGCATTGCGGATCAACCCACAGCAGGTGGACTGCAATGGTTCAAGAAGGCAACTCACCAACACCTTCTCAAGGGCAACTCAGGATGGGAATAAATGCTGGCCCAGCCAGCAACGCCCACATTCCAAACTTGAATAAAAATAAAATTTTATTGATAATTAAGAATCGACTGACAGAGTTGGTAATGATGTAGATACTTTCTGTGCATAAATAAACCTGAGAAATGTTCCACTTTATCAGCCAGCGTTGTAGCTGTACTGGAACAGCTTGGATAGGGGTGTGGCTTGTTCTGGCACACACAACTTCAGGATCACTAAAAAGATGCAGTCAGGATCCAAACCTTTTGCTGAATCCAACGTCTTTTGCCATTTCATGGTATCACGCCCATGAATCAAACAGTCTAAAGACTGGACAAAAAATTCCTAAAGAACTGCAGACACTGGAAATTTGAAACAGAAACGGCCAGAAAATGTCAGCAGGTCTGGCAGCATCTGTGGAGAGAATCAGAGTTAACATTTCGGGTCCAGTGACCCTTGTTCAGAACTGTTCTTTCCACGAATGCTACCAGACCCGCTGAGTTTTTCCAGCAATTTCTGTTTTTGGGTCTCGCGATTGGTATGTGTTTGCAGGGACTACATGAGGAGATCAGGATGGAATATTCACTCAATGCTTCTGGCTGAAGGTGATTGTAAATGCTCCAGCGTCAGCATCTGCACTGACGTCCTGAGCTCCTCCATCACTGAGCATGGGGACATTTGTATAACCTTCTCCTTCACTTAATTTCATGTTTTCCATCACTAATGGCAAGATATAGAGATTAGATCTAATCCTCAGTCTAGCTCATTCTACACTACTTCACTGCTTAGCATGTTTGTCACTGTACTGCAGTTTCATGAGAATTGAAAATTCAATTGCTCATTGGGCTAGCGCTGCTCCTGGCATACCCTCCTGCATTCTTCATTGAACCAAGTTTGATAGCCCGACCTGATGATGATAAAGTGGGAGATATGCCATGCTGTGAAGATACAGATTGTATATGAATACAATTCTGCTGCTGCTGCTGATGGCCCAGAGCGCCTTACGTATATCCAGTCTTGAACTGCTAGATCTGTCAAAATCTACCCCATTAGTTCAGTGTGGTAGTACCGCACAACAAAATTAGGATCAGCAATACATGCTGGCCTTGCATTCCCAGAATGATAAATTTCCTTTACAACCTCAGGGCATCTTAAAGCTCTTTTGCTGTGAAGGCTTCAAATTTAATTTTTTTTTTGAGTACTTGAGTTTTCACTCAACCAGATTCACACTTGGATAAGGATAGCAGATTTTCTTTTCCTGAAGGATATTAGTGAACTAGGAGAGTTTCTGCAACAATCTGGTAGCTTCACGGTCCCATTCCTAACACTAGTTCTTTACTCCAGATTTATTAATTCATTGTATTCAAATTCCAGGTGCTGCCATGATGGGATTTGAACTCCTGTCTCCATCAATTTTCTACGGCCCTCTGGATTATTAATGCAGTGTCAGTACTACTCTGCTAACATTTCAAATAAACCCTAGGATATGGTTGCAGGAGTTCCTCAGAGTCATTTCCTAGGCCCAAACATTTTCACTTGCTTCATTAATGATCTCCCATCCATAATAAAGTCAGAGGTGATGTCTACACAATGTTGAGTATCATTCCCGAATTTGCAGATACTGAAGCAGACCATGCTCGTACATTCCAAAATGTGGACAATATTCAGACTTAGGCTGAAATTGGCAACTAACGTGCCAATGTGCAAGTGCAGAGTGATGACCATCTCAAACAAGAAAGAATCTAACTATTGCCTCTTGATGGTGGTATTACCATCACGGAATCTCCCACAATTAATATTCTGGGGATTACCGCCAACCAGAAACTGAACTGGACCACCTAAAATTACTCTAGCATCAAGAGAAGTCAGAAGCTAGAAATTCAGTGGCAACTAAACCATACCTTGTCTCTCCAAAGCCTGTCCACCATCTCCAAGACATAGGTTAGCATTGTGATGGACTACACTCCATTTGCCTGGATGAGTGTTGCTCCAGTGCTCAAGATGACCACTACCATTCAGGACAAAGCAGCTGGCTTGACTGGCAGTCCATTCACCACTTTGAACATTCACTCTCCTCCAGCTCCAGCACAGTCTGGCAGCAATGTTTACCATCAACATGGTATACGGATACAATGTACAAATCCATTGGCCTGGGAAAGCTATTAAAAACAACTAAGGAACGCAAAGAAAAGCGCTGAATACAAAAAGGTAATGCACAGGGTTTGAAAGATAACAAAAGCTTTACTGAAATGGAGTATTTCTAATTTATTAATTACTAAGAGAGCGTGGTAAAGGAGAAATCAGATCCGCTGAAGGACATATTAAGACAAAACAATGATGGATAACAATAAGACTGTAGTCAAATATGAGTACTGTAGAGTGGAGGGATCTGAATGAAACAGAAAAAGTGTGAAGCGGACAGGATATAAGTAAATAAAAAGTACAAGAAAGAATAGAACTCGAAGGTGGATAATTTCCAAGAATCTGATCATTTCCACTGCAGATATTATAGGAACAAGGGAATTACAAATACTGCAGTTAAAACTTTTCTCAAAGTTTATGAATTCAGGAATTGTGCATTTGGATTTAAAAAATGCAAATATCAGTTCATTATTTAAAGAAGAGATCATGTAACTGCAGACTTCAGCTTCATATGAGCTATAGTGAAGTTACTGCAATCCATCAGCAGAGATGGAAGTGGAGCCTCTGGACAAGTATCAATTATTCAAAGTGAGTCATCTTTGCTTTAGGTGGTAACCATCCTGGTAGATCAGGGTACTTTATAAATGCTGAACTCTAAAGAAATTTGCAAGGTTCAACGTGAAAAATTTTACACAAAAATCAAACCACCCAGAATTGAAAGCTACCTTGTGATATGGTTGGAGACAGAGTTGGGATAAGGAGATATGACATGTTGTGCTCCTCAGGGTTCAATCTATCAACACAAAAATAAACTTGGATGAGGGGTGAGTTGTGTTTCAAAGTGAAAAAACGACACTAAGTTAGGATGTGCAGCAAGTGCACACATGGGAGTAGCAAGTCTAATTATGGGCAAGTGCGAAATGATCCACTTTGGGTTGGAAGAAGACAAATCACAATCATATTTTAATGGTGAGAGTCTGAAAGCTGGGGGCAAGCATAGGGATTTAGGTGACAATGTACTTAAATCACTAAAACCTAGTGCACAAATGCAAAGAATCATCAAAAAGGTTAATGGAATGTTGGCCTGTATCTCAAGGGAGCTGGAGTGTAAAAGTCAAGTGATGCTTCACTTGAGCAGGATTTGTGTCAGATTCCAACTGGAGCACTGTATTGAGTTTTGAGCACAAACCTCATGAAAGTCCAACACAAACTTGAGGAACACCTTTTCACTTGGCAGCCTTTAGGGCTTAACATGGAGTTCAACAACACCATATCATGAACTGTGTCCTCCATGTTGTCCTCTGTCCTCCTTCCTATCCGCTAAAACCCCCAAGTGTCTTTAAAATATACCATAAAGAACTGCAGATGCTGTAAATCAGGAACAAAAGCAGAAGTTGCTAGAAAAGCACAGCAGATCCAGCAGCATCTGCAAAGAAAAAATCAGAGTTAACATTTTGGGTCCGGGGAAGGGTCACCAGACCCGAAACATTAACTCTGACTTTTTCTTCACAGATGCTGCCAGATCTGCTGAGCTTTTCCAGCAACTTCTGCTTTTTCCCCCAAGTGTCTTAACTGCACATGTTTATGTTCAGAGGAGCTATTTTCCGCTATTAACACTACTTTTCATCTACATCTGCTCTTCACTAACATTGGCACTCACTTTGCTTTTTGTTCCAGGGCACCTTTGCCAGATGTTCCATTTGATCCTTCACCCCCAAGTTCCTACATAGAACATAGAACATAGAACATTACAGCGCAGTACAGGCCCTTCGGCCCTCGATGTTGTGCCGACCTGTGAAACCAATCTGAAGCCCATCTAACCTACACTATTCCATTATCATCCATATGTTTATCCAATGACCATTTAAATGCCATTAAAGTTGGCGAGTCTACTACTGTTGCAGGCAGGGCATTCCACGCCTTTACTACTCTCTGAGTAAAGAACCTACCTCTGACATCTGTCCTATATCTATCACCCCTCAATTTAAAGCTATGTCCCCTCGTGCTAGCCATCACCATCCGAGGAAAAAGGCTCTCACTGACCACCCTATCTAATCCTCTGATCATCTTGTATGTCTCTACTAAATCACCTCTTAACCTTCTTCTCTCTAACGAAAACAGCCTCAAGTCCCTCAGCCTTTCCTCATAAGACCTACCCTCCACATATTCATAACTATTGTGTCCAGCATCCTTCAGCTCAAAGGAGAGTCATATCGGACTTGAAACATTGACTCTGTTTCTCTCTCCATAGATGCTGCCAGACATGCTGAGTTTCTCTTCCATTATGCTTAGGAAAGACATATTAGCCTTAGAGGGGAGTGCAGTGAAGATTCACAAGGATAACAGTAAGCCTTGTATTATTACCTTGAGTTTCAATAATCTTTTCTTCTAGCTCAACTGACTGAACCTTCTCTGCAATGTTTCTAACACAATTATATCCCTTCATAATTAAGGAAATATATACTGTACACAGTATAGAGCTAGAGAGACAGAATTGTACAGCACAGAAACAGACTCTTCCATCCAACTTATCCACGCTGACCAGATATGGGGCAGCTCAGTGGCAGGCACTGCTGCCTCACAGCGCCAGAGACCCAGGTTCAATTACACCCTTGGGTGACTGTCTGTGTGGAGTTTGCACATTCTCCATGTGTCTGCGTGGGTTTCCTCCGGGTGCTCCAGTTTCCTCCCATGGTCCAAGGATGCGCAGGCTAGGTGGATTGACCATCCTAAATTGCCCGTAGTGTTCAGTGATGTTTAGGTCAGGTGGGTTAGACATAGGAAAATGCAGGCATAGGGGAATCGGTCTGGGTGGGATGCTCTTTGGATGGGCGGTGTGGACTTGTTGGGCCAAATGGCCTGTTTCCACACTGTAGGGATTCTATGATCTATATCCTAAATAAATCTAGTCCCATTTGGCCCATATCCCTCTAAACCCTTCCTATTCATGTACCCATCCAGATGCCTTTTAAAAGTTGTAATTGTACCCACCTTCATCACTTCGTCCGGCAGCTCATGTCATACATGTACAGCCCTCTGCATGAAACAGTTGCCCCTCGGGTCCCTTTTAAATATTTTCCCTCTCAAACTTATGACCTACAGTTTTGGACTACTGGGAAGAGTTTATTCACCCTATCCATGCCCCTCATGATCTTATAAACTTCTATAAGGTCACCCCTCAGCCTCCGATGCTTCAGGGAAAATAGCCCCAGCCTGTTCAGCCTCTCCCTATAGTTCAAACTCTCCAAACCCAAGTACTCCAAGTGTCATTTACAATGATCTCTACAACTATAGCAAAACATTCCATACTTTTACATTCTAATCCACTTGCAATTATATTCTTAATCACTTGTTGTACAGGCATACTAGCTTCCTGTGATTCAGGTACTGGGACACATAACCCCTCTATCTCTTTAAATAATGCGCTGGCTGTTTTTCTGACTAAATTGGACACTTTCCCATAGTATTACATCATCTGCCAAATTTCTGCCCACTCACTTAACTTGTCAATATCCCTCTGCAGACTGCTTATTGAACTCTTCCCAATTTCATTTTCTTGCATGATCCAATTTTAATGCCTCAGATTTCATGCGACTCTGACAGGGTTGGGAAGTTTTATTTTACTTCCTGAGTTGGGCAGGGAGCTAGGGATTAGCAACTTCAGCGGCTGAACAGTGGGTAAGGGGAAATGTTGAGTGTTTGGGTGGGTTTGTTTAAACAGCAGGGCTTTATTTTGGAGAAGAAAAAGGAAACGCATAGCTTTTCAGTTTTTTTTGCAATAGTGATCAGGCGTCAAAAACTTGTCCATTCGGCCACATTTACCAAGACAAAACTCAAGGATTTAAAGGAACCTTACAGCTGTTGGTACTCACTGAGTTCCACAGTAACTGAGCTTCATCAGAACTCCCAAACCTACCTGTGACCCACTGCCTTACATCCTCTTTACAACTTGCTTTGCAATCACAGATTTGACCACTTCATCCAAATCAATAATAGATTGTAAATATTTGAGGCCCAGCATTAAATCCCTGTGATATGCCACTGGTTACAGTCTGCCAACCACTGACGTTATGGACAATAACGTACTGTTGAAGCGTAGTCACTGCGGTGGTATAGGAAATGTAGCAATTAATTTGAATACAGCAAATAGTAATGCAAGAACGTAAAAGTCATCTGTTTCTTGTGATGTTGAGGGAGGGATCAGCATTGGCCAGCACACTTGTGATAACTCCCCTGCTCTTCTCTGAAAGGGTGTCATAACATCTTTTAAGTCCACTTAAGATGACAAAGCGGAGCTTTTGTTTAACATGTCCATATTCCAGAGGAGCTGCTGAACATCTTAAAATGCATAAAGGGGGATAAATCCCTGGGACACGATCAGGCGTTACCCAGAACTTTGTGGGAAGCTAGGGAAGAGATTGCTGGGCCCTTTGCTGAGAGATTTCTATCATCGATAGCCACAAGGGGAGATGCTGGGGGACTGGAGGGTGGCCAATGCGGTGCTACTATTTAAGAAAGGTGGTATGGAAAAGCCAGGGAACTATAGACTACTGAAACTGACATCTGTGGTGGGTAAGTTGTTGGAGGGGATCCAGAGGGACAGGATCTACACGTATTTGGAAAGTTGAGGACTGATTAGGGATTGTCAACATGGCTTTGTGTGTGGGAAATTGTGTCTCACTAACTTGATTTGAGTTTTCTGAAGAAGTGACAAAAGATTGAAGAAGGCAGAGTGGTGGACGTTGCCTAAATGGACTTTAGCAAGGCATTCGATAAGGTTCTGCACTGGTTAGCAAGCTCAGATCACATGGAATCCATGGAGAGCTGGCTATTTGAATACAAAATTGGCTCGAAGAAGACAGCGGGTGGTGGTAGAGGCTTGTATTTTGGACGGCGGGCCTTTGACCCAGCAGGGTACCACAAGGATTGGTGCTGAGTCCATTGATTTTTGTCATTTATATAAATGATTTGTATGCGAATTTAGGAATAACAGTTAGTAAATTTGCAGATGACACTGAAATTGCTGGCGTAGTGGACAGTGAAGAAGGTTATCGCAGAGTACAACGGAATCTTGATCAGATGGGCCAATGGACCGAGGAGTGGCAGATGGAGTTTAATTTAGATAAATGTGATGTGCTACATTTTGGAAAGGGAAATCAGGGCAGGACTTATACACTAAGTGGTAAGGTCCTGGGGAGCACTGCTGAACAAAAAGACCTTAGAGTGCAGTTGCATAGTTCCTTGAAAGTGGAGTCACACGTAGACAGGGTAGAGAAGGCGGCGTTTGGTATGCTGGCCTTTACTGGTCACTGCATTGGTATAGAAGTTGGGAGGTCATGTCGCAGCTATATACAACTTTGGTTTGGCCACTTTTCAATTCTGGTCTCCCTGCTATAGGAAGGATGTTGTGAAACTTGAAGCAGGGTGTAGCAGAAAACATTTACAAAGATGTTGCCGGGGCTGGACTGTTTGAGCTGTAGGCTGAGGGTGAATAGACTGGGGCTATTTTCACTGGAGTATGGGAAGCTGAGGGGTGACCTTAAAGAAGTTTATAAAATCATGAGGGGGATAAATAAGGTGAATAGCCAAGATATTTTCCCCAGGACAGGGGAGTCCAAAACTAGAGGGCATAGGTTTAAGGTGAGAGGGGAAAGATCTAAAAGGGAGCTAAGGGGCAACTTTTTCACATAGAGGGTGGTGCATATATGGAATGAGCTGCCAGAGGTGAAGAAGAGTGGTGAAGGCTGATATAATTACACCATTTAAAAGGCATCTGGATGGGTATATGAATAGGAAGGGTTTAGGGGAATATGGGCCAAACGCTGGCAAATGGGGCTACATTAATTTAGGATATCTGGTTGGCATGAACAAGTTGGATCAAAAGGTCTGCATCCATGCTGTACAACTCTATGACTCTATGTCATCTGAAGGAAAACACCTTCAACAGTGCAGCACTCCCTCAGCTCTACACTGCCATGTGAGCTTAGAATTTGCACTCAAGTATTGGATTGGAATATGAACCTACAACCCTTTGATTCAGCGACAAGATTGCTACTGACTAAGTCCCAGCTGACACATCTTAATAATTTAACTTATACTGTGCATCTCCAATAGAAACTGACTTGGGATACTGAGAGATAAAAGGTACTGCAGATGCTGCAGAATCCAAGATAACAAGGTGTGGGGCTGGATGAACACAGCAGGCCAAGCAGCATCATAGGAGCAGGAAAGCTTGACGTTTCGGGCCTAGACCCTTCAAGGGTCTAGGCCC
>JAHRHZ010000133.1:81041168-81070401 GCA_024137785.1 Ginglymostoma cirratum
CATCCTCACTGGGATAAAATTCACAAAAGAAGAAGAGAACAACAACCGAGTACCCTTCTTGGACATAATGGCTGAACGCAAAAACAATGGGGAACTCCAGACCAGCATATATAGAAAGACCACACATAGAGACCAGACACACAATTACACTAGCAACCATCCCAACGCCCACTAACGAAGCTGCATCAGGACACTATTTAAATGAGCCACAATACATTGCAGCAACCTAGAACTACACAAAGCAGAACAGGAGAACCTATACAGAGTCTTAAAAAGGAACGGATACCCAAAAAGCACAATCCATCGTTACCTTGAGACAGACCACAGCAGGAAGACACAACACGACCAGCCTCACTGATCACCCTACCTTACATTAAGGACATATCAGAGATGACCACAAGACCACTCAGCCCCCGAGGTATCAGGATAGCCCACAAACCAACAACTACCCCATGACTGCTACTGAAGAATGTAAAGGATCCCAGACCCAAAACTAGCAAAACTGGTGTAATGTACAAAATACCATGCAAGGACCGTGAGAAACATTACATAGGCCAAACCAGAAGAAAATTGACTATACCGATAAGTGAATACTAAAGAGCCACCAAGAGATACGATCAATTCTCACTTGTGTCACCAAACACGGACAATGAGGGACACGAATTCCACTGGGACAACACAGCCATAATCGTCCAAGCCAAACAGAGACAAGCGAGAGAATTCCTGGAAGCCTAGTATTCCAAGCGGAACTCCATCAACAAACACATTGAATTAGATCCTGTGTACAAACCACTGAGAAACAGAACTGGAAGTAATACCAACCACCCCAGCAAACCGAGGCATATAAATAACAAGCGGGACAGAACACCAACACTTCACCGGAGGCGCACTGACGATGTTACCTAGCAGGGTGACGAAACTTTTGCAGCCAAACCCACCAGCTCGGCGAGCAAGTCTACAACCTCAACCTCGTTCCATATCCTTGAATGTTATATTTGGAGGGCTCATCCAAACGCTTTTTAAAACATTATAAGATTTCCTACCTCCTCTCCCTTACCAGGCAGTGCATTCCAGATTCCCACCGCCTGCTGAGTGAAAAAGCTTTTTTCCCAAACCGCCTCTGAATCTCCTGCCCCTTATCCTAAAACTATGCCCTCTCATGATTGTCCCCTTAACCAAGGGGAACACCTGCTCTCTATTAACCCAGTCCATATCCCTCACAATCTTATACACCTTAATCATGTCCTTCATCAGCCTTCTCTGCTCGAAAGAAAACAATCCAAGCCTCTCTCCTTATAGTTCCTCTGAGCTGAAATAGGGAATTCCCTTATATGAATTATACTTCTCCAAAGTCTACTTGGCAAGCTTCCTTTAAAAGAACATCCAAACCCAAAATCTAGATCATCTAGAAGGATAAGGGAAGGAGAAATACAGGAACATCACCACCCGTAAATTCCTTTTCATCCTAGTTTTATTGTTGTTAGGGCAGCACAGGTGGAGTGTATTCCATTGCTTAAATTCAGTATAAATTTTCTTTGGTACTTCGGAACTGTTAACTCTGTTTCTCTCTCCACAGATGCTACCAGACCTGTCAAGACTCTCCAACACTTTCTGCACACATTTCATATTTCCAGTATCCAGAGTATGTTGCTTTTAGCTGTCCAGTAATAACATTGGATGGGATCATAACAACATGGCTGGTCCAGTTCAATTTCTGGTCAATGATCAAAATGTTTTTTCCACAATTTTGAGTTAAAACAAGGTGGTAGGCTAATGGGATAAAGGTTAAAGCAAGTGAAAAATACACGGTCGGCATAGTTACATTAGCATATCGAAAGATTACAGCAGTTCAAGACAACAGATCACCACCATCTTCTCAAGGGCAATCAATAATGGGTAATAAATGCTGGCCCAGCCAGCAACGCTCACAACCAGTGAATAAATTTAAAAAAGACCTTAGCAGAATTTCTTCTCTGTATCTATTTAGTGAGATTAGACGTCAAAGGAGGATACTGAGAAGGGATGGGTGCAAAGCTGCTCTTTAAACAAGCATGGAATTAATAGAGTTGGAAAGACCAACATTACTCTGCCTCCTAATCTCCTCATACAAAGTACTACACAACTGTAACAAAGACATGCATAACAGTAGCAAATTGTTTCATTTTTAGTCAGTTTTGTTGTAATTCTTGATCAAAAACTTGGTATTATGAAATTTCAATGCAGAGAACTACATTGAAACTCAGTACCAGTTGTGTTGACACAAATTCCTAGGCAAAAAAAAATGAATCCAGCTCAATCAATGAGAGCTAGAAGGATTCAGCAAATCTTGAATTCAGTTCCCATCTGTGTTGAGTGTGGGGATGATTGCCACTCCTGAATTTAACTCAGTAACACCCAAACGTGTACATATCCTGCAGCATACAGACAGGAACAGGATACCATTACACTGCAAACTTGCTGACAGCCAATCGCTGCTAACTTTATGTTTAGGGAATGGAATACTTGACAACTGTAACAGTCTAGGGATCTGAGCAGGTGGAGGAAAATACTCAGCAGTTAAAGAAGTAATTTTGAAAAACATACACAAGATCAGTCTGAAAAGACACTATGCTACCCTATTCAGGTGTCAACAATGGCTCGGTGAGTGTGCACATGCGACTGTGGTTCAGAGGGTGTGGACTTAAATTCCCATTCCAAAGACTTGAGCAGATAATCCATTCCGATATTCCAATGCATTACTAAGGGAATGCTGCACTCCCACAGACACCATCTTTCAAATGCACCAAGTTAAACCAAGTTCCCATTTGTTCTCACTGTTAGGGGAACATAACTTGTTCCATGGAGGAGCATCCTGACCAACATTCATCAACATTAAAACAACTTGTTGGTCATTTATCACATTGTCTTTATTAGAACCTTGCTGAGAGCAGATGACTCCCTTGTTTCCTGCATCAAAACAGTGATTATGGTTCAATAGGTACAGTAAACACATTTGGGAGATACTGAGGTTACAAAATGTGTTTTATCAATGAATGCAAGTTCTGTCCCTTCTTTTATCAGAGTTGAACTTATTGAAGATCCAGAGTCCTGTATATTCAAACACAGCTGTTCTTCTGAAGTGGTTTATGTGTTCTGTAAATAGGATTATTTTACTAATGATGGAGTATGATTAAAGAAAGATCAAGCCGCCCTTTATTTCAGAGTACTCAATTCCAATCACTTAGCTCTGTCATGACACTTTCATTTCTCTTTTAAGTGACTGCGCTCCTGTGTTGCTGGTTCAGTGTCTATTTCACAAATAATATCCCTGCCTGCTGCCTAAACCTGTCACTGGTTTAAATCTCCTGACCTTGCCAAATTAGCTGATCACAGCTGGGCTACAGTGGGAATGCCCAGGGTGAGGGGAGTTAGTGGTGGGAAGGGGTGGAAATAATCATGCCAAGAAATACCGTCTTTACATAAAATGGTTGAGGTCTACAGCCAGAGTCCGAGTCTATCATATTGCAACCCAAGAGTCAACACCTCAAGACGGGTATCAGAGAATATTGGGGGTGGGGAGCTTAGCAGGATGGGGGAGAAACGTATTTTTTGAAATGAAGACAACATTTTAAAAGCTAAGTGACTGCGCTTGGCTCGATGCTGAGAGACGATTACTTTGTTTCCCTATGACGCCAGTGATCCATCACTTGATCCAGATTAGCCAGTGATGGTCGATGTTAACTGTTACAATTCAGTCAGTTCTCCAACTGTTGTGTGAAAAGTGTTTTCTGATTTATCTTTTATCATTGCTCTTATTTTAAGATCATGTCCCTTGTTCTGCATTCTGGCAACAGAAGTAGTAGCCTCTCCGCAACTTGTCTCTCAAAGACCTCCAATATTTCACTCATGTGACCATTCTTCACATAAGCAGCTACACAATGCATTGAAAGCTTATTCAGCCGTGGAAAGATTAGATTAGTGGTGAAACAATCTTGTTCTCATGCAGTAGACATAGAAGGTACTTTCACACATGCCTCGTAGCTGCGCAGCCTCTGAGGGTCCATGCATGCTAATTGGCGTGCCAACATGTTGACTTCTGGTTACAGAAGTTGTTGCCAATGTTAGAAGATATGTAGCTCTCTCATTCTTTGACAAAAGACTTTGGAAATGCCTGATACAGTGAAGCATTCTGAAACAAATAACATCAGTACTCCTAATGAATAACATGATGTGTTTATATGGTACCTTTACATATGAGCATTCAAGTTAGGAACAAAAGACTGCTGGCCATTTTTTAAGGTCAGGTTATTTGACATAAATTTTCACCCCTTTGCTTATCAAGAATCTATCTGTGACTACTTAAAAATAGTAACCCGTAGTTTGAGATTCTCACACAAGAGGAAGTATCTTCTCATATCCATCATGTCAAGCCCACTCAGGACCTTGTGTTTCAACAAAGCCTCCTCTTACTGTTCTAAATTCCAGCAGATGAAGCCTACCTAGCCTGTCCAACCTTTCCTCATGGCCTCCTCTGAACTGTTTCATTGCATTTACGACCTTCCTTAAATAAAGTGACTACTACTGTACACAGTAGTCCAGATGCAGTCTCACCAACGCTGAAGCATGTTACTGAAGCATAAGCTAACCTTATATTAAATTCACTTTTCAATAAATGATAACATTCTGAACCTTTCCTGAATATTTGTCAAACCTGCTAACCATTTAAGATTCATGCACTAGGACACCCAGATCCCTCTGCATCTCAGAGGACTGCGATCTATCACCATTAGATAAAAATGCTTCTTTTTCACTCTTCCTGCCAAAATGGACAATTTCACATTTTCCCACATTTGTCAGATCTTTTCCTCCTCACTCAACCCATCTATATCACTTGCTAGCCTTGTGACCTCTTTGCAACTTACTTTCCAACCTATTTTTATGTCATCGGCAAATTTAGCAGCCATACCTTTAGACACCCCTTTCATCCAAGGCATTTATGTAAATTATAAAAGGTTGAGGTCCTAGTACAGACCCTTGTCACACATAACTCATGATTTTGTCAACCTGAAGAAGAACTACTTATGCTTCTGGTTGTTGTCAGCCAGCTCTGTCCGTAACAAAATGTTTGCCCCTAAATCATGAGCTTTTATTTTCAACAGCCTTTCATGTGGCAAGTTATCAAATGCCTTCTGGAAATCTAAGTATAGCACCTCCCGGTCTGCCCTTATCCACAGCACATTACTTCCTCAAAGAACTCCAACAGACTGGTTAAACACAAGGTAGTAAAATATCCCAAAGTATTTGACGGGAACTTTATCAAGCAAAAGGGCAAACTGATCACTAAGGAGATACAATGGCAAATGGCCAAGATCTTGCTAGGAGGTAACTTTCAATTTGATTTGATTTGATTTATTATTGTCACATGTGCTTAGATATGGTGATAAGTTTTGCTTCATGTGCAGTACAGGGAGATCATAACATACAAAGTATATTAGGGTAATAGAGCTAAGAATACAATGTTACAGTTGGAGAGAAGGTGCACAAAGAGCGAGATCAACATGAAATTTAAAAGTTGAGAGGTCCATTCATAAGTTTACTAACAGCAGGGAAGAAGCGGTTCTTGAATCTGTTGGTACGTTTGTTTAAGCTTTTGTATCTTCTGCCCCCAGCAGAAGAGGTTAGAAGAGATTATAACTGGGATGGGAGGGATCTTTGATTATGTTATAGAATCGTAGAGGCTTACAGCACAGAAACAGGCCCTTTGGCCCAACTTGCCCATGCCACCCAGTTTTCACAATTAAACTAGTCCCATTTGCCTGTGCTTGGTCCATATCCCACCATACCTATTCCATTGGTGTAACTGCCCAAATGTTTCTTAAATGACAAAATTGTACTCACCGCCACCACTACCTCTGGCAGCCTTTTCCAGGCACTCACCACCTGTGTGAAAAATATTGCACCTCTGGACATTTCTGTATCTCTCCCCTGTCGCCTTAAACCTATGTACTCTTGTTTTGGATTCATCTACCATGGGGAAAAGCTGTTAGCTATCTACCTTACCTATGCTTATCATGATTTTATAGACTTCTATAAGGTCACCCCTCAGTCTCCGACGCTCCAGAGAAAAAAGTCCCAGACTCTTCTTACCACAGGGTTGGAAGAAATTCAGTAATTTGCACAGCCATCTTAAGTTTGTTCAACACCACAGCAGTTCTATGACCCTTCGATCTTTTGCTTATAAATTCTGTGCCCGATGCCACCTCTCTCACTGACACCTGAAGGAGGAGTGAGACTCCAAAAGCTTGTGTCTTCAAGTAAACCTGTTGGACTATAACCTGGGGTCGTGTGATTTTTGACCTTGTTTACCCCAGTCCAACACCAACAGTTCCACATTATAACTCAAACCTTTCAGTCCAGGTAGCATCCTAGTAAATCTTTTCTGCACTCTTTCTTGGCTGCCTTGCTGAGGCAGCGAGAAGTATAGATGGAGTCAATGGATGGAAGGTTGGCTTGCGTGATGGACTGGGTTGTGTTCACAACTCTGTAGTTTCTTATGGGGCTGGGCAGAGCAATTACTGTACCAAGCCATGATGCATCCAGACAAAAAGCTTTCTATGTTGCGTCTATAAAAATTGGTGGAGTCTTTATGGACATGCCGAATTTCCTTAGCCTCCTGAGGAAGTAAAAGCATTGTTATGTTTTCTTGGCCATAGCATAAACAAGGGTGGACCAGGACAGATTGATCATCACTCCCAGAAACTCGTCTATCTTCACCTCAGCACCGTTGACATAGACAGGGGAACACCCTCCAACATTGATGAAGTGGTTTAAAGAAGTGAAGAAACACTTCCGTTTATATACAGCCTTCCATAATTTGTGGAGTGCAGCAAACACGGCAGCCAATTTGCACAAAGCAAGCTCCCAATAACATAATTGAATACAGTAATGAGATTTTGTGATGTTGATTGAGAGACAAATGGCTGCCAAGACACCAGAGTATGCAATTCTCCTCTTTGGAAACAGTGCAATTGGATCTTTAATGCCCATCTGAGGGGCAAATGGAGCATTCCAATAATGTCTCACCTGAAAGATAGAATAAAAACACTGTTGGAGGGCCTAAGTTTTAGTGATAAGGCAGCTATGTCTTAGATCAATAGATTTGATTTGCTGTAGTCATGTGTCCCTAAGTACAGTGAAATGCTTTGTTTGTGAGCAGTACAGATAGATCATAGCAAGCAAGGACATACAGATCATAGAGTAACAAGATCAGCATTATTTGAAGTTAGAGAGTCCATTGATCAGTCTAGTGGTGGCAGGGAAGAAACTGTTTTGAACCTGGTGGTGTGTGTGTTCAAGCTTCTGTATCTTCTGTCCGACAGAAAAGGTTGTAGAACATAGAACATTACAGCGCAGTACAGGCCCTTCGGCCCTCACTGTTGCGCCGACCTGTGAAACCAATCTGAAGCCCACCTAACCTACACTATTCCATTATCATCCATATGTTTATCCAACGACCATTTAAATGCCCTTAAAGTTGGTGAGTCTCTACTGAAATGATTTGTGGGAAATCATTACTGGGTGGAGAGGTCTTCGATGATGATTTGAAAAAAAACAAAGATTCTATTAATCATAGGGCCACTGGATAATAATCAGAGATAGTTTAACAAAAAGAAAAACTCAGTATTACCATTACACTTGCGGTACTTAATGTGGCATTGCAAAGGTTAAGTGAAAAAAAATTTCCTTAGACATATCAACTGTAAGTTTCCATCAGTAATTTTTTTGTGGTCTGTGTATGATGTTTGAAACTTGAGTCATGATACCCAGTGTTTGACAAACAAAGCTTTGACCCTAAAAAAAAGTGCCCTTTAAATCCTACATCCTGCAAGGCACGGATCTGACATTCTATTTGCCAGGATTGGGAGCTCGGAGTCCCTCTGCTGATGAAGGTCGGGATCGGTTAAGAAAGCAGATGGTTTTATCTTTAAGCCCAACCTCCGAGCGCTTGCCTGATTCCCCGGAATCGCTGGTTTGGACAGGAGGAGGAGAGATGGTTAGATTCAGGGCTGGATCATGGCTTCCTGCTGCTGGGAAGATCGAAGAACCCAAACTTTCACCGTCTCTTCTCTCCTAACCCCGCTCAGCTAAAAAAAAAAACGCCCAGGTACAGTAAAGGAGCTTGAACAAGCTAGACTCAGCCGATTTACAAAAGAGAAAATCAATAAGGGCGTGTGTTGCAATGAGCCTATCCCCAGATTGGCCTATAAATGGGGCCGGGCGAATCGAGCGCTGTGTTTGTGTTTTTTATGTGTATGTTTCCCTCCCAACCTTTACGCTTGCTGATCAATGTGTAATCATTTAAAGAAAAACAAAGAATCTGTTTGCTGCTGTGATTAACGTGTGTGTGGGAGAAAGAGATGGAGAAAGGGACATTATTTGTTGCGCCGAACCGTGCGTTTTAAAAGCTGCCATTAAATCGGGTCCTGACTGAACTTCGATTTCCGAAGGCAACTTTCACCCCCCCCCCATTAGTTTTAACCTGAGCCAGTCAATACGTTCGTTAACACACACCCTGGAATTAATACATAAACACACGGGGCTAGTGTATGCTGTAACTACAGAATTGTATGTCTCCCTGTGATTGTGGGTGGGCTGATTGCAGACTGACATGCAAACCGCTCTGTGTGCGCCAGCCCCTTTTTCCTCTCCATGTTAAATATCCTAATCAATCGGGGCTGAGTATTCATCCCTCCCCCTTTCTCTTTCACCCCCTCCTTCCTTTTATTATTGGAGCCTGATGTTTGGGTTAGGTTTTCGTCACGTGAACACCTGCTGTTAGTAAAAAAAGAGAGCCAGCACGATCTGATAGTTTGTAGATTCACAGGCAGCTTTGGAGTAAAGTCTGCAAATCGGAATTAAAACACATTTCCAGTGCTGCCTTTCGCTGGGGAAGAAGAAACAAAAGCCTCAATTGCACTCTTCCAACTTTTACTCCGGAAGAGGCGAACATCGTGTAGAGAGAAGGACAAAAACTGCAACAAATATCGGCAGGATTTTTTTCTCTCTTTCGTTGGCCCGGATATTTGCTGCACTATTTTTATCTTTGGGATTTTTCAAGTCGAAGGACGTGGAGGGAAGAGGAGAAGCACAATCGCAGCGTTTGCTCTGTTTACAGTGGGATTTGGTCACTGACTTAAAGGGGGTGGAAAAAACTTTTTACTGCAAATCTGGCTCGCATCCACTGGTGGAAAATTAAACTCAAACAATCCAGAATCTTTATGTTGCTCGTGAAATATATCCAGGGTCAGTATATCGACAGAAAGTTGTATTTCCTATTGATTTTTTTAAAAAAAATGTGAATTAAGAGCTTACTGTAAATCACGGAAGACCTTGGGGTTTGTACCTCTTGCCCCCACCTGTCCTTGACTTTTTCTTCGCTCTTTTTTATGTTTTCAGAAACCCTTAGAAAGTCCAAGAGCGTGAAAAGAGAAAGCAACGGCAGCAAGCTCCCGGCTTGCTATGAGATCGTAACGCTTTCGCTTGGCAAGAAGATGGCTGCAGAGTTGTATCCCTCCAAACACAGCAGCAGTAACAGTAGCAGCCTGCAATCCAGCGAGAACATCAACAGCAGTACCAGCTGCCCGAGCAACAATCTCAGCGGCAGCAACTCCAAACGCAGCCTCCTGCTCCGCCAAGGCCAGGATCAAAATCTCAACAACAACCACATCCATAACAGTAACTGGCAATCCTTTTACCCTACCCTCCGCGAAAGGTGACTGAGCACTCACTACCAACCCGCCTCTCCCTTTTATTTTTGTTTTCAAATTTTGCAAATAAAACCACCGTTTCTTTTTATAAAAAAAAATAACCGAACGTTTTGCTCCCTCTCTTTTGCAGAAATGCGATGATGTACAATAACGAACTGATGGCCGATGTGCATTTTATCGTAGGTTCTCCGGGATCCACACAGAGAGTTCCAGCTCATAAGGTGTGTTGTGTCTTAACCACGGGAGCTATTTGAAGTGCATTTTGTTGGAAATGAATGCATGAAAGAGGAGCTGCAATCAGCGATTCCTTTTTTTTTTAAGTACACTGTAGCCGAAAGTTGCGTGACAGGGAGCGATTGCTCTACTCACGCTTGGCAACTAATTAATGTTTTCTTTCTTTAAAAAAAGTAGTTAAGCGCATTATAAATTACATGCAAGGAATGGTTTTTTTGCATGTAGGATCCTGCAGGGAAAGGCGTTGCTAATAAATGTGTGCACCGCGCTCCTAATCTTTTGTTTGTTTTGAACTTGTGTTATTCTCTTCCAGTACATTCTGGCAGTCGGCAGTTCCGTTTTCTATGCCATGTTTTACGGAGAACTCGCTGAGGATAAACCTGACATTCATATTCCAGATGTGGAACCCGCAGCTTTCCTAATTCTGCTAAAGTAAGAGACATATTGTGTGTATGGCTGGGAGAGGGAGCTGCGCGGGGTCCAAAAATAACCTTTTAAAGAATGCCATTTCATCACTAACTTGTTTAAAATCTGAGATACTTTTTAAAAGACGCTGCCTGCGACTATTTTGCTTTAAGATAGAGAAATTTTAAGCTGATTTAAATTTCTGTGTATGCACATATTAAATCTGTGAAGTTAATTGCTCAGGTTTTTTTTTGTTCTGCATTAGATTTTCAAGTGGCAAGAATTTCAGTGAGTTTTTGTTCCCCTATCTGTAGGTATTTGTACAGTGATGAGATTGACTTGGAAGCAGACACAGTGCTGGCTTCACTGTACGCTGCCAAGAAGTATATTGTCCCCTATCTGGCAAAGGCTTGTGTTAACTTCCTGGAGACCAGCTTGGAGGCAAAGAATGCCTGTGTCCTGCTGTCCCAGAGTCGGCTCTTTGAGGAGCCTGAGCTGACCCAACGGTGCTGGGAGGTGATTGATGCCCAGGCAGAGCTCGCCCTGAGGTCAGAGGGCTTCTGCGAGATCGATCTGCAGACTTTGGAAATCATTCTGTCACGGGAGACACTCAACACCAAAGAGGTGGTGGTGTTTGAAGCCATCGTGAGCTGGGCAGAGGCAGAGTGCAAAAGGCAAGGGCTCCCTCCCACTGCCCGGAACAAGAGGAGTGTGCTGGGCAAGGCTCTGTACATTGTTCGGATTCCCACCATGACACTGGAGGAGTTTGCCAATGGGGCTGCACAGTGTGACCTGTTAACCCTGGAGCAGACCCACAACATATTCTTATGGTACACGGCCCTGAAGAAGCCACAGTTGGAATTCCCCACCACTAAGAGGAAAGGCCTAGCCTCCCAACGGTGCCACCGCTTTCAGTCATCAGCTTACCGCAGCAACCAGTGGAGGTACCGGGGCCGCTGTGACAGCATCCAGTTTGCAGTGGACAAGCGCATCTTTATCGCCGGGCTCGGGCTGTACGGCTCAAGTTGTGGCAAGGCAGAATACAGTGTCAAGATCGAACTGAAGCGGCAGGGGGTGGTCCTGGCTCAAAACTTTACCAAGTTCATATCGGATGGCTCCAGCACCACTTTCTCTGTCTGGTTCGAGCACCCGGTGCAGGTGGAGCAGGACACCTTCTACACTGCCAGTGCCATCCTGGATGGTAACGAGCTTAGCTACTTTGGACAAGAGGGCATGACAGAAGTACAGTGTGGGAAAGTGACATTTCAGTTCCAGTGTTCATCAGACAGCACTAATGGCACAGGGGTACAAGGCGGGCAGATTCCCGAACTTATTTTCTATGCATGAACAAAAAACGCTCAGACCTGCCTCCCTGAAACTAAAACAAAAGATGTTTTGCATCCAACTGCTGCTAACAGAAGGGAGCACAGCAAGGATTCAGACTTCCTGCTGCTTCAACCGATTAATATATTAAACTCCACACGTGGTCCTATTACATCAAGAGTCAGGCAGAGTCAAATCATCTTTAAAATTTGAAGGAATGTTTGATTGTAAATTAATTTTATTTATTTATAATGCCTAGGAAGTTGTTATTTGACTTACTGAAGCTGCAATGGGCAGTGTTCAGTAGTGCACTCCTTTTTGTACAGATGTGCTGTTTAAAGTGGCTTGAAGCTGACCAATGAATGACATGTTTTAACACCTCCGATGTACTTGCAAGTAATGAACTGTACAGTATAAAGATTTTTACATGGTTAGATTTTCTCCTGAAGTTGTCTTTATTACAGTTTAGGGAGGTACAGGAACAGAAAAGATCACTGTGATCAAAATGATCACGTTCCAAACATTGTGGTGTAGGAATTAATAGCTCTACAGATTTTTGCAAAAGTGCTGTCCAACTATCACTCAAATAGGTTTTTACTTTCTTCCTCTATACTTCCGTCTGAAAATAAAATTGCTGTAGTCCCAGAGGACCATAGAGCCGCTCTCCCGTTAGAGGGAATGGACTGGTGATTTAACCTGAGGGTCATAAGTGAGAAGTCGGGACTTCCACGGTAACTTCATTCAGTTTGGGTCTGGAATTTTCTGAAAATACTAGGTTAGGAGCTAAACAGTTCCACTTCTCCGCTAATTTGAGTAGCTATTAACATTTCCCTCCTTTCTTTCATCAAGCGTACCAGCCTGTGTGCACGCACTGGTGCTGTGTAATACCACACCAGCAGATTAAAGGATAATGCCATGTTGTTGGAAGCAGTTAGTCTCCACTTGGTGATATGTACACTGGATTGGTACTGAAAGGCATATATCACTAGCTACTATCCCTGCTGCACCAATGCCTTTCCCTCTCGTGACCTAGCTTAAAGAATTGCTCCAGTGCACTTTTTGGCATTTTTGAGGTAATATTTCTTGAACCTGTTCTAGTGTATATAGGGCAAAGAGAAACCTGAGTGAGATTTAAAGTTTGTAGTAATCCAAAAAGCAGGTCTAGCCAAAATGCCACTTAATATTTTGGAACAATCCTCGAAAGTTTAGGCAAATGAGGTAGATTAAGTGACTAGCTCCCCTCTCCCACAGCTGACATCTTCAACCTGGGCCCACAGTTCAAATGCAGCTCGGGTTGATACCATCTAATAACTGAGGTAGCCTATGTGATGGGAGCCCAGACCATAGCCATTTGGCCCCCACTAGCAGAATGGTCATACGATCAACATAAACTGGCAGTGTGGGAGGAAGTGAGACAACACTGGAGGGATGCTGTTCTGAAGTTAGGGCTGAACAGAGCAAGCAAGTGCAGTGGGAGCTTTACTTTGAATGGGTCAGATATGGCATTTTTAGTGCAATATTAACAGTAACTAGCAAAGTAAAACAGACAAGTGTTCGACTTGCTGCTAATGCTGTGCTGCCCCTTCTTGAGTTAAAGTTTGTTTCTCAGGGCTTTTTAACCTATGACAGACAATTTCAATTTGAAATTGAACGTATCTTTAAGGAGACTTTAGAACTGTAGAGAAGGGTCTTCTGTAAAGGATCCATTAGTATGAATACCACCAGCAGGTGGAGCAATGAGTGAGCTTGAGCAGAAACACAGCGCCACACTGGCAGCCATTTTATCGGTCACTTGAGCATCTGGACAAGGTGGAGGATCTCAGCAAGGGGATAGAAGAATAGTCCTGATTTCTGGAAGGGACTCTCCCCAATAGCACTGCAGCTGCACCAAATGGTGACACAGCAGCAGCCAAGGAGATCTACTCCATGGACAATGCTGGAGAGAAGAATCTCCATATTGTCATGCCCAGCCTGGTGACTTCAGCGTATGTGCGTATAGATGCTCCCTGCAGCCTGATGTTCAGACACATGCCTGTGCATCTATGGGACATTATTTTGGCATTACAGTCACTCATTCTGTAAAAGCCAGCAGTTTCCAGGCCTAAATCGCAGTTTGGAATTTACTTCTGGTCTGCTTGTCAAGTCCAGTTAGGACAGAAAGAAGCAAACACAAGATTATACAAGCATGGAGCCCATGGAAGCAGCGCCTCCTCCTGATATAGAGACCTGGTAACAGGTTATCAAACTGCTGGGATAGTGGGCTAACAAACAAGGGAATTAGAGGTATTAAAATAAACAGACTGCAATCATCCAGTTGGTGGTAGGGAAACAATGCTACGTATTAAATGGACAAAGAGAATAAATCACATTTTCACCTTATCATTAAGTTGAGCCCCAGATGTTCCTGGTTTTTTTATGTTAAATGTTAAACTACTGACAGATGTGTAGTACTTCCACTGAGCTGAACAACATTTGTATTGTTGAAAGGCATTATTGGTGTACAATACATCATTTATACATGTCAGAAAAGCTTTTCATTACAATGCACAATTTACAAAGCTCCTCCAAAAGGACATGTGGCAAATCAACACAACTTTTAGCACGTACACAGTTTTAACTAAAATACAGGATTACAAACTCTAAAGACCCCTTCCACAACATTTTTCAAATTAAAATAAAGGTTTCTAATAAAGACACAATGAAATCTTCCTTGAAAGAAAGCTTCAGTGATATTGGAAGCAATAAGAGAACTAGAGCGAGACCAATAGGCCAAGGGTGACAGTAACAAAAAGCTAGGGTACTGATAGTGAAAGAAGACATGGAGCATAGAGATAGTAAAAAAACACAGAACAGGACACAGCGATACAGTGAGGAGAGAGGCGACAGACAGAAATACAGAGGAGAGACTTAGGAATAAGAATCACAAAAATTTATGACAGGGGAATGTTTGCCAGCCTAATCCCACTTTGTAGCTCTTGTTGTAGTTTATAACATTTCATGTGCATACCTAAGCACATATAAATGTGGTAATTGGTTCTGGCTGTACCAACCTTTTCAGTGATTTCAAGGCACTACCTTCAATCTAAGCAGAAAGAAATTGCCTAAAAATTTCCCTCAACTCCCCTCTAATCTTTCAGCTAATAGCTTTATGTCCATGCTTCCTGGTTAGTGACCTGCAAGAGAAATAGGTCTTCCTATCCACCTTGATGAGCGCCATGATTTTATGCATCTCAAAATCTTCCCTTAGCTTTTGCTAAGCAAATGCAAAGAAAACCCACGCCTAACTAATCTTTCCTCGTGATTAAAATTCCCTATTCTGTCAACTTCAATTACATCATTTCTCTTATGTGGTCACCAAAACCGTGTAGAGTATTCTAGATGTGGCGAAAATAATTCTTTGGACTGTTCTAACATTACCACAAAATTCAGAAAAGGGAACGGAGACAGACAGATCAAGAGGAAGACAGTCACTTCGTAAGCACAAAGAGAATGAGGTAAAACATACACGATGGGTGAAAAAGAGAGGTATGCATACGTGCATGTACACACACACACACACACACACACACAGGTCCTACAAGATAAAAGAACACAAATGATTCCATAATAGTGAAAAGACAGACACAAGATGAATATTCCACTAATTACCTCATCAACTCCTACTGAAAATGCATGGAAGAGACTAGGTTTGTTTGTGTTACTCTCCAGCTTAAACAGTAACCCATTCATACCCAATGGTGACCTGCCATTTAATGCAGGACCGTGGTCTTCTGCTGTAAGTTCACAGCAGGAAAAGTAATGGCAGCATAAGAATTTAATTACCCCTTTTAAAAAAAGGGCTACCGCACATACACGTCGACCCATCATCTCCTCACATACCCGCAATACACATGCAACATCATTTAAAAATCCAATATCAACAACCCTGCACTATTACTGGCAGTTAATGAAAAAGTCTCCTTTCAGAAGCACACTATTCATAAAATATTGTTTACATCCTAGCAGTCTCTCTCAACCGCTCATTCTGCCTTACTCTCTGTATATTTCTTTCTTTCTGAATGTGTCCAGGAATCTTTCTTTCTCTCTTGTATTTATACAATAAGGTAGCTTTCATCTGTCCAAGTTTTGTGCAGCTGTTTTACTACAGAAAACAATCAGCAATAGAAAGGTCTGAATTCTCTGTGTCCACATAATACACGACAGGACCAGCACTGTTCTGTTCAGGGGCCCATGCAGAACAGCAAACGTGACCTAACTGAACAGTTTCCTTGTCTGGAGATTTAAATCACCAAAATAAAAAGACCTGTTTATTCCACCAGCCATCAGGAGTCACAACCTTCAGTTTCCTTGTCAATCTCAAAAATCGGCCAGTGAATTATTCTACCCCAGAAATTCTGTTTGCACTCACCTCAGTTCAAAGAAGTTACCAATTCCCAAGCTTGGACGAGTGCCAGGGTGCAATTTGATTATCGCATCAGACACTCATCCTTACTTCTTGATTAGTTTTGTGGAAAATTGATTGCATTTTCCAAAAGGGTGAAGCATTTGCAGCACACATTGAGGTTCTTTTCCTGGTCCTTGACAAGCTCTGCTACTGGGCCCTGGGGGATGGCGACAGCGAAGGCTCCAGCTAATTAGGCAGTGACTCTTGGGAAAATACTCGTGTAGAGGTGATCAAATTCAGTTGCATTAGAATTTCTCTGCCAGCAATCCTTCCCATCTCATCTCCAGTCCAACAGCCCTTAATATTATGCCAGCTCTCACAACCCCACACTGGTTTGTTCCAACATTTGGTTCTGGACAAGATTGAAAAATCATTATTGGTCATGGTCACACATTGCTTACCCTTGGAACCTGTTCTAACCGCCTCCTCAGTTACTATCTCTGGTCAAACAATATCTCACACCCTCTACATCACAAAGAGAGCACATACCAGTACTAATTGTCCTTCCCTACCTCAGCTTATCTGTTGCTAAAACCAACATCCGTGACTTTACTCCAAAATCAACCATTCCTATGCTCTCCTTGATGACCTCTTAATTTTCATCCTGCAAAAATTTAACTCATCTAAAACTCTTCTGCATGAATCAAAACCCACTCGAATTCCTGTTAACTCACCATTCGTCTTTGCTGTGCCACACTGGCTCTCAATCTCTAATACTTCCTATTTCAAATTCTGATTCTCCAAATTGCTCCATGGCTTCTGTCCTCCACAGCTCTGTAGCTGTTTCAGCTCAACAACCTGCAGAGTTCTTGGCATTCCTCCAACTTTCACCCCGCCATGGACTGTTGAGCATTCAGCCATCTGGGTATTAAGTACTGGAACACCCCACCATCACCTCCACCTTTTGCTTGAGGATCCTTCTTGAAATGCATTTCTTCAATTATGGTTTAGCTAACACCCCCAAATATTTTCACACTTGGGGCTGATTTCCATCTGAGTACAATTTTATAAACTGCTTGGGATTTTTTACAGTTCTGCTGCGGAAAGTCAACACCTAGAGTTAAGGTTCTACAAGTTCTGTAGAACTTCTACCTAACATTGCACTGATGACATCTTGATTTGTATGGCTTAATAACTCACTTCTTGCTCAAAGTTGAGCATATGACATGTTTAGGGAAAAAAGTTATGGTTGTTAAATTCTGAATCCGATTAAATCAAATGTAGGGTCACAGTTGGAATAGCAAGCTAGTCATATACGAATCCCCACAGACACTAAAGATTGCCACAACCAAAGTCACGCTGCAACCTGTGACAAAGCTTGGCTAACCTTGTTCAACCTTTACATCACTTACAACTTACTACTGGTGTGCAACTAATATCTGATTTCACTATTTCCCCCTTGAAGGATATTCAATCGCAGAAAGCATCACTTAAATCTACAAGAGTTGTGGAGCAGTTGTATTACTGAATTAGTAATTCAGAAACCTAGACTTATGATTCAGAGACAAGTTCACTATGGCAGCTGGAAAATTTAAATGCCATTAATTAAATAAAGCTGCAATCCTAAAAATCCTATCAGTTAATTATGGTGATCATAAAACTACCAACTTGTTAAAAGCCATCTGGTTTACTCATAACTTCAGAAGGGCTATCAGCCATCTTTCCATGGCCTGGCCCACGCAAGACTCCAGATCGACAGACATGTAGTTGACTCAATGTCATACTGAAATAACCTAGCAAATCATTTTGGATGTAGCACAGGCACAATTCGAGATAGGTAATAAATACTGACGTTCTCACACATCCTGTGAATGAATAATTAAAACAAACTTGCCTTCCGTGTAAATTACTCAATAGCATTTAGAAGCAGGAAATCAGGACAATTTCCTCCTCAGTCTCAAGGCCACTTGCTGCAGGCCTATAATCACTAAATCAGGATGAACCCAGTCCAGTGGCACTTTATTACTTAACAAACCCGAGCCATCAGGAGATTGCTTTTGTTCTAGCCAGGACTCGGAGTAGATTCCTTGCCTCTACCTGCCTATTTGCATTCAGTACCGAGGAAAAGCTGCACTGTCACAGACAGCATCTCTCACATCAGACACGAAAATAGCACTCCATTCAAGTGAGCATAAAATATTCTCCAGCGTTTTTTCAAAGAACAGCAGCGGTGTTGATCTAATATTTACCTCAATCAATATCACAAAAACACATTATCTGGTCATTCTCACATTGCTGTTTGAGACAGCTTGCAGTCAAATTGGCTGCCACATTCCTTACATTGCCGGAGTGTCCGTATTTCAAAAGTACCCTGGGATTCAAAGATCATGAAAGTCACTTTAAAATTCAAGTCCTTTCTTTTCAATGCCCTACAAGGTCAAAATTACCAATTAGCATTCTCTCTCTACAAACTTATCTGATCTTTCATGTGTTTCACAGACCTACACGATTTGTTGATGTTTGGATCTTCGTATGTGGTCACTGTTCAGCAGAAAGCACCAGAGAACAAAACCTTTCTCCCACTACTATCTGCAGCATTCTTTCCACTGCCTCTGGCGAGGATAAGCTAACTTGGAACAGACTGGGGATTGAATCCTCCCGATTTGTATGGCACACAAGAAATAGGAATTGACCACATGACTCTTTGAGCTTGCTGCATCATTCAACACAATATTACTTGAACTTCTCTCCACTGGCAACTTCCCATGTCTCCTGATTTGCCAACACCCCAAAAAAAATTTGCTTATTTTGGGTCAGGAACAGTGAATTGAATTGAATGATTTATTGTCACTTGCATTACAGTGAATAATACAGTAAAATACAGTGAAAAGCTTCAAGTGTCGCCACGATCTGGCGCCATTTTGAATAGTTTAAGAACAAAGAGTAAAAAGTTATAATGGAAAGAGTTCACCTTTATACTACAGCAGATTTTAAGAAACTAACAGAGGCTCTGTTTGCTGCTAAAGACTAAAAACAAACATTGGTGTACTCATTAATTACAGTGAATGAAAGGAATTATTGCTTACAGACCTATTGCTGGAGCATTTATACAAAGCTCTCTGGCCAGGAGAAGAAAAGTCTTTCCCAACACGTAGACATTCACCTGCAAGAAAGTTTAAGAAGATTTAATTACAATAAACTTAAACCTTTAAACTATACTTCCTCTGTCCTCCTTACTTGGAAAAATGGCCTCCGCTGTTTTTACTGTTTGAATAACCTGCTGCCACAAAAGAGTAGCATGGAGACAAAGGGTCATCTCTGCAGGAGACCCTGGCGTTACATGATGCATCCCTGCAGTAAGGCACATACTGTATCCACCATCCACAGCAAACCTGTCCTCCATCACCGCCACCCCCAAAACAACTTTTCTGAAGGGTCTAGGCCCGAAACGTCAGCTTTCCTGCTCCTCTGATGCTGCTTGGCCTGCTGTGTTCATCCAGCTCTACACCTTGGTATCTCAGCTCCTTAGCTTACTGGCTGCTATTCCGCCAGCCTGTGGAGTAAAGCAGATCTAGGGGAGATTTGATAGGGGCATATAATATTATGACACATTTAGATAGGGTAAAAAAGAAAGCTGTTCTCGCTATTTGCTGCAATGATGTTATCAGGGCAGGGGGTGAAAATCAAAGATCACCTTTGTTTTTAGTGCAGCAAGTGGCAATGACTTCGAACTGGCTGCTGTCAAAGTAAGATGAACTATTTCAAAAGAAACTGTACGGTCACCCATGGGGCCAAAGGAAGAACTCGGGGAAGGGGGTTCAGGTACGTAGTGCTTTGAAAGTCGTGCCACAGGTAGACAGGGTGGTAAAGGCGGCATTTGGCGTACGGCCTTCATCTATCAGACTACTGAGTATAGGAACTGGGATTATACAGGCTATTGGTGAGGCCAATTTTGGAGTACTGTGTGCAGTTCTGGTCAGAGTAATACAGCTGTGCAGCATGGAAACAGACCCTTCAATCCAACCCTTCCATGCTGACTGATATCCTAAATTAATCGAGACCCATTTGCCAGCCTTTGCCCCATATCCCTCTAAACCCTTCCTATTCATATACCCACCGAGATGCCTTCTAAATGTCGTAATTGTACCAGCTTCCACCACTTCCTCTGGCAGCTCATTCCATACATGCATCACCCTCTGCTTGAAAAAGTTTCCCCTTAGGTCTCTTTTAAATCTCTCCCTCCAGGGAGTGGAGGATTTGAGTTATAAGGAGAGGCTGGACAGGCTGGGGCTCTTTCCCCGGAGCACAGGCGGTTGAGAGATGGCCTTATAGAGGTTTATAAAAGTCATGAGGGGCATTGATAAGGGCAAGGGATTTCAAAACATTAGGGCACAATTTTAAGGGGAGAGGAGAAAGATTTAAGAGACCTGAGAGGCAACTTTTTCCACTCAGAGGGTGATTCATGTGTGGAATGAACTGCAGGTACACTTACAACATTTAAAAGACATTTGGACAGGTACATGAATAGAAAAGGTTTAAAGGGATGTGGGCCAAATGCAGACAAACATGACTAGTTTTGTTTGGGAAACCTAGTCAATATGGACAAGTTGTACCAAAGGGTCTGTTTCTATGCTGTATGACCACAAATGGAACTAGTTTCTCTTCAGGCAGCCAGCAAAGGTTTGAAGGGCCAAATAGCTGCAATGACTCGACAACTCCATTTTTCCCACATTTGTTACCTCACCAAAATGCCACTCTAGGAATGAGTCTTGACCACAAATCAGTAAAGTATTTGAAAAAAACGATATGAGGAGAAGCATTACAGCTGAGATGGCCTTTGGGTGAGGTATCTGGCAGACATGATCAAGCAGTCTACTAACATTCACTGTTCCACCACTTTTTCCAGGGACAGGAGTGTGGCTGATGCCTGTGCAACTGTAATGCAGGGCTGAATATACAATGGAATCATAGAAGCTCTACAGCGTGGAAGGCCATCAAGTCCACACTGATCCTCCAATCAGCACCCCACCCAGACCCCTATCCTATCCCAGTAACCCCACATTAACCATGACCATTCCACTTAACTTGCACATCTATGGACCATGGGAGGAAACCACAGCACCCAGAGGAATCCCACGTGGACATGGGAAGAACATGCAAACTCTACACAGACAGTTGCCTGAGGGTGGAATTGAACCCAAGGTTCTGGTCCAGTGAGGCAGTAATGCTAACCACTACACCAACATGCCGCCCAATCGTCTTCAGCGAAGGAAAAACCTGATGTGTTCTGAGAGGGAGTCAGCAATGACTGAGCCCAAACAACCTCTGGGGAGTATTTAATGTTGGACATGCTTGTCATTATGGAAAAGGATGACTAAGGTTCTTGTTAACCTTAAATCTGAAATTCACTGAGTCTTACAGTGAAGTTCCTGTTTGTTTCCTTCCCACAGCCACTCTAGCGATGTTACTGACCAGAAGGATCTCCCTTTATGACACAGCAACTCCATTCACTGTAAGGGATACCTCTACAAACATCAGCCTGGGAACTGAAACTGTGGTCTCTTCCCCACTTTGCATTTGCCACACTCAAACACCTTCACCAGTCCCACAGTGTCCACCCCTCCCATCCCCAAGAAACCATGGTAGGTTTTTTTACCCTTGAAAAATCCTCGTTGGGTTGCTTTTGCAATCTGTTACCTTAGAAACAGCCAGGGTAGCTTTGGCACCTAGCCATCAAATGTAACACAGCAAGGATGTGAAATGGAGTGGAAAATAAAATGACAACAATCTACGACAGCAGCATTACTACACTGTTCAGTGCCTGGGCTCATCATTTTAAGTTCACCGTACAAAACATCTCTGTCACAGAATAGTCTTGTCAGGAACATCATGGGAAACTATTCTTTGACCAGTTCAATAGCCATAAAGCGTTAGGTTAAAACATTGTATAAAGATTCTATTTTTAAACAGTTAAGGACATAAAATAAATAATCGGGCTGTTGAATATTTAACAAGAAAATGGTGGGGCCACTGACAGGGTTATTTGGTGCAATCCTGCTTGATTCAGGAATGATAGAAAAACCATAGAGACAGAGACCTACAAAACAAAAGGCCCTTCAGCCCACTACATCCACGCCAATTAGAAACAACCCTCTAACTATTCTAATCCCAGTTTCTTGCATTTGGCCCATTGCCATGTACACCTTGACATCGCAAGTATAGATCTAAACATTTCTTCCATGTTATGAGGGCTTCTGCCTCTCCCACCCTTACAGGCAGTGAGTTCCAGATTCTCACTATCCTCTGGATGACTAAGATTTTTCTCACATCTCCTCTAAATCTCTGTCCCTTATTTTAAATCTATGCCCCTGGTTACTGATTCCTCCATCAGGGATGGATGTTTCTTCCTCTCTAAGCCCCTCATGATGTTATACATCTCAATCATGTCCACCATGACTCTCCTCTGCTCGAAGGAAAACAACTCCAGTTTGTTCAATCTCTCTTCATAACTGAAACTCTCCAGCTCAGACAACATCCTAGCAAATCCCTTCCAGTGCTATCACTTCTCTCCGATAATGTGGATTCCAGAACACAATACTCTAGCTGTGGTCTAGTCAAGTTTTATACAGTTCCAGCATTACCTCCTTGCCCTTAAACTCGATGCCTCAGCTAATAAAGGCAAGTATCCCATATGGCTTCTTATCCACTTTATCCACCTATCCTAAAACCTGAGGGACTGGTTGACACGCACCAAGGTCCTTCTAATCCTCGATCTTTCCACCATCCTACTGTTTATCATGTATTCCCTCGCCTTGCTGTCCTGTCCAATTGCATCACCTCACACTTGTCCAGATTGAATTCCTTTGCCACTGATCAGCCCATCTGACCAGCCCCTCTATACCCTCCTATAATAAGGCTAACCTCCTCACTATTTATCGCTCACCCATTTTCATATCATCTGAACTTACTGATTAATCCTCCTCCAATCAACAGGCTTCCATTCGTAAAATCACCACCACCACATCCCACCCCCCACCACCCCGACTATCATGCTCTACTTCCTGCCAGTCAGTTAGTACAAGATCCAATTAGCCAAATTTCCTTGAACCTCATGGGCTCTTACCTTTGCTATTAGTCTCCCATGCAGGACCTTATCAAAAGCCTTGCTGCAGTGCAAGTAAACTATATCACTTGCGTTGCCTTCATCTGCACACCTGGTCAACTCTTCGAAAAATTCAATCAAGTTGGTCAGACATGAAAAGGGCCTGTGAAGATTCACTATGATTATACCAGGAATAAGAGCTCCAATATGGAAAGACTTCAAAAGAACGGAGACTTTGCTTCTGGATTGAAGGAGGTCAATGGGAGGTCAAATAAAGGTTCCAAAATTTTTGAGACTTTAAGTATACATTTGAAAATTGCTTCAGTTGGTTGACAGATCAAAAGCAAAGGGTCACTGACTCAAAATCATTACAAGGTGAACAGAATTCAAGAACAGTGCAACAGAAGAGAAGAAAGTCATTCAACCCAACAACTCTTTCCAACAGATTGAACTACAGTATGTGAAAACACTTTTTCTAACTTATCCAATGAGTCATATGTTTTACAAAGTCCAAAATATCATGTAAAGACTTCAAAATCAGATGTACCATTAAAACCATTTGCATTTGAGCAGCACAGTAGAAAAGCACCATCTGGGTGTCTTACAGATGTATGAGCAAGTAAAATGAATATTATGACCACAGAAATCCTAGTGCGGAAGCAGGTCATTTAGCCCTTTGAGTCCACACCATCCCACCCAGACCCTATCCTTGTAGCCCTGCTAATCCACCTAGCTTACACATCTCTGGACAGTATGGGCAATTTAGCGTGGTCAACACACCTAATCTGCATATCTTTGGACTGTGGGAGGAAACCAGAGCACCTGGGAGGACATCCACACAGAACGGTGAGAACATGACAGCTCCACACAGGCTGAGGGTGGAATCAAACCCAGGTCTCTGGCACTGAGAGGCAGCAGTGTTAACCAATGAGCCACCGTGCTGCCCTTAGAAACAGTTATACTCAAAATAATCACATGATGTTTTGGTTAAAGTGATGTATTTTAAAAGGGATGTTAAAGGAGAATTTAATGGAGAGGTAGAGGAATTCAGAGAGTGAATTTCAGAGTATGGGCCTGAGATGATTGATGGTACAGCCACCAAAGCGAGGGTGTGGGATGGATAGTACACAAGATGTCAGAGGCTTAGAATGAAGAACTTAGACGAAGGGTGGAGGAGTTTAGTTAACGAATTAGGAAACTGCAAGAACATGGATGAATTTAAACATAAGGATGAGCAATTAATTAAATTGAAAACATTGGTGACTTTAGAGCCATATCTAGGACAGCAAGGACAGGTGAATGGAATAAGACACACGCAGCAGAATTTTGGAGAAAAAGAAATTTGCAAAGCAGGAAGGAAAGGAAACCAGACAGTGGAGCACTGGAATAGTACATTCTGGCTGTGACAATGACATAGCAATAGTTTTAGTTGCATATGGATCAAATCAGGGTGAATACTGACAACAATAGGAAAGTGAAAGCAGCTGGACAAGTTTAAAAAAAGAAACAAAAAAACTGTGGATTCTGGAAATCAGAAGCAAATGCAATTTGCTGGAAAAACACAGGCAGCAGCTGTGGACAGAAAGCACAGTTAACGTTTCTGGTCCAGTGACCCTTCTCATGATCTAAGATGAAAGTTACATCAAGCACAAAGACTGCAGACAGTCTGATTCATCCCAAGTCAGTGACCAAACAGGGGAGTGAAGCCAATGGTGAGTTTACAACACAGACAGAAGATAGTCAGGCTTTGGTCTTCCCAATATTTAGCTGGAAGGAACTGAACCTCACTCAACACTGGAGATTATGACAAAAACAAGAAAGAATAAAGAAATGGGATTATAGTACACTGTGGTTCTCATTAAAAAGTTAGTACTGAAACAGATGCAATGGACTGTAGGATAATAGTAACAAATCAACGACATAATAACTAGATAAGGATTAGTGATGATGAGGGACAAATAATGGCAAGGACACCAGGGAGAACTCTACTATGAAACAGTGCCATTAAATCACTTACATCTACCTGAGAGACGGTAATTCTGATGAGTGCAGCATTCTCTCTCTATTAGCCTGGAGTGTTAGACCGAATTTTGTATTCTTGAAATCTCTTGAATGAAACTGGAACTTACAACCTACTGATTCAGATGTGAAAGTGCTATTTGCCGAGCCACAAGCAACTTTCAAAGCAAGGACTATTGCTCGCCTCCGACCATACTTTACCCCTGAAAGAGTGAGCATCTTTGGGGACAAAAAACATAATTTTCTAGGTGAGGAAACCTCTCAAGTGAAAGTAAAATATTCCATGGCATTATTCTGAAGAAGTTTCGTCTGGGAGTCCTACCCAATAGTTATCTTTCAACCAGCAGCACATAACAAAAAAATCATTGTATGGTCAAACAAGTTATAGTGTACAGAATATTTTCTCTTCAAAATATAACACTATAAAGCAGCATTTATTTTTGATCCAATATTGAGCAGTTGTCAATTAAGCAGAGAAATATAGAAGATAAGAGCAGGAGGAGGCCCTTCGGCCCTTCGAGCCTGCCTGGCTATAATTCATGCTCATGGCTAATTGTCAAACTCAATAGCCTAATCCTGCTTTCTCCCCATAACCTTTGATCCCATTTGCCCCAAGTGCTATATCTAGTCGCCTCTTCAATACATTCAATGTTTTGGCATCAACTACTTCCTGTGGTAATGAATTCCACAGGCTTACCACTCTTTGGGTGAAGAAATGTCTCCTCACGTCCGTCCTAAATGGTCTACCCTGAATCCTCAGACTGTGACCCCTGGTTCTGGACACACCCACCATCGGGAACATCCTCCCTGCATCTACCCGTCTCGCCCTGTTAGAATTTTATAAGTCTCTATGGGATTCCTCCTCATTCATCTGAACTCTAGCGAAAACAATCCCAACCTTGTCAATCTCTCCTCATACATCTGACCTGCCATCCCCGGAATCAGCCTGGTAAACCTTCGCTGCACTCCCTCGAGAGCAAGAGCATCCTTCCTCAGAAAAGACGACCAAAATTACACACAATATTCCAGCTGTGGTCTCAAGAAGGCCCTGTACAACTGCAATAACACATCCCTACTGCTGTACTCGAAACCTCTCTCAACGAAGGCCAACATACCATTTGCCTTCTTTACCGCCTGCTGCACCTTCAGTGTCTGGTGCACAAGGACACCCAGGTCCTGCTGCACACTCCCCATCTCCCAATTTACAGTCATTCAGGTAGTAATCTGCTGCCTTGTTCTCCCTTCTAAAGTGAATAACCTCACATTTATCCAAATTATACCTCATCTGCCGTTGATTTGCCCTCTCACCCAACCTGTCAAGATCATGCTGAAGGATCTCTGCATCTTCGGCACAGCGCACCCTCCCACCCAACTTGGTATCATCTGCAAACTTAATGATGTTACAGTTTGTTCTCTCATTCAAACCATTAGTATGCATTGTGAATAGCTGGAGTCCCAGCACCAATCCGTGTGGCACCCTACTAGTTACTACCTACCAATTTGAAGGGTCTGGGCCCAAAACGTCAGCTTTCCTGCTCCTCTGATGCTGCTTGGCCTGCTGTGTTCATCCGGCTCTACACCTTGTTATCTCATTAATTCCTACTCTTTGTTTCCTCTCTGCCAACCAGTTTCCTTTCCATCGCAATATTCTTCCCCCAATCCCATGCGCTCTAAACTTGCACAGTAATCTCTTTGGTGGGACTTTGTCAAACACTTTCTGAAAGTCCAAATATACTATATCGACTGGCTCACCCTTGTCAACTCTACTAGTTACATCTTCATAGAATTCCGACAGATTTGTCAAGCATGATTTCCCCTTCATAAATCCATGCTGACTCTGTCTGGTCCTGCCACTGCTTTCTAAATGCTCTGCTATAAAATCTTTGACAATGGATTTGAGAATTTTCCCCACTACTGATGTTGGGCTCACTGGTCTATAATTCCCTGTTTTCCCTCTACCTCCCTTTTTGAATATTGGAGTGACATTGGCCACTCTCCAATCTGCAGGGACTGTTCCAGAGTCTATAGAATCCTGGAATACGACCACCAATGCATCCACTATTTCTAGAGCTACTTCCTTAAGTATTCTGGGATTATCAGGCCCTAGGGATTTATCGGCCTTCAATCTCAACAATTTTCTAGCACCATTTCTCTACTAATATTGATCACCCTCAGCTCTTCCCTCTCACTAAATCTTGTATCCTCCAACGCTTCTGGTATCTGATCTTTGTCCCCTATTGTACATTACCCTGTTTCTGTCTGTGGGGGATCTACATTTGACTTTATAATTCTCCTTCTCTTCACGTACCTATGGAAACTTAGCATCAGTCTTTATGTTCCCTGCAAGATTACTTTCGTACGTATTTCCCTTCTTAATCAATCCCTTGGTCCTTCTTTGCTGAATTCTAAACTGCGCCTAATCCTCAGATTTTGTTTTTTGGCCAATCTGTACGCTTCTCCATTGGATCGGATACTATCTCTAATTTTAAGCCATGGATTGGCCTTCTTACCCATTTTGCTTTTGTGCCAAACAGGAATAAACAGTTGTTGCAGATCCCCCATGTGTTCCTTGAATGTTTGCCATTGCCTATCCACTGCCATCCCTTTAAGTAACTCTCCCCAATCTATCAAGGACAAACTCACGCCTCATATCTTCGTAGCTTCCTTTATTAAGATTCAGCACCCTGGTCTCCAAATCAACAACCTCATTCTCCATCTTGATAAAAAAAATTCTATCATCATGTTGTTGTCGCTCATCGCCAAGGGGTCTCGGACAGCTAGACTGATAATGATTCCCTTCTCATTACACAGTACCCAGTCTAAGATGGACTGGTCTCTCACTGGTTCCTCCACATATTGGTCAAGAAAACCATCCTGTATACACTCCAGGAATTCCTCCTGTACGGCACTGTGGCTAATTTGATTTGCCCAATTAATGTTCAGATTAAAATCACCCATGATCACTGATATTCCCTTACCACATGCATTCTAATTTCCTGTTTAATGCCATTCTTTACAAAGGTTGGGTGTCTATATATGATATCTACTAATGTTTTATGCTCCTTGGTATTTCTCAACTCTACCCATACAGACTCCACATTATCAGAGCTAATATTCCCTCTCACCTTCGGGGTATATAGGGACAGTCAGCAAAAGCACAGGGAAGGAAAACAATTGTGCTGATATGGACCAAACAAGCAACTCACTCAAAGAAAGCAGCTGGAAAGACAAAAATAAACGAAGCACCAGCTGCGTTTGGGTAGATGCTACCAATGCCGCTTGGCCAGGTTAAAATGCAAACAAATGGCAATCTAATTTAGTCCTCAACAGCTGTTGCTGAGGTAAATCAATCAGCTAAAATGGGACTTAATCAGGCTCTAACGGGCAAATCCTCATGTTGGAATATAAATCGCAGCCGTACTGAAAGTGCCCAACTCAAGTTTTTTTTGGGGCAATGGTGGTGTTTCAGAGTGTCACATGCTAGTAACTCAAGCATCCACTCCCTCAAATTCTGGCAGATAGCACGAAATACAAGATGCACGACAGCAACATACCAAAGCGTATTCGCCACTTTACAGACTATAAAGATCACAGGTTAAGGCCAGCACAGGAACAGCACAACCCACAAGTCACACCATGCCCTGGCTTGGAAATCTATCATCAATTCGAAATCTTCATTAAGTCACTATCTGGGAACACCCTAACAGCAACATAGGTAAATGTGGGCCACAAGGATTGTAGCAGCTCACCAACCTCTCAAGGGTACATCGGGACAGCCAGCAAATGCTATCCTGGTCAACAACTCCCTTATCCACATCATCTTTTTTAAAAAAGCCCTCCAGTACCGTTGGCAAGGGAACATTCTTCAAAGACAATTTGACACAAACTGACATTCCACAGGTAAATAACACAAAGAGAAGGCAGGGATAACAAGCATGGGGCTGGATGAACACAGCAGGTCAAGCAGCATCATAGGAGCAGGAAAACTTGACGTTTCGGGCCTAAACCCTTCATCAGAAA
>JAHRHZ010000133.1:81070801-81091870 GCA_024137785.1 Ginglymostoma cirratum
AAAATCTTTCTGATGAAGGGTTTAGGCCCGAAACGTCAAGTTTTCCTGCTCCTATGATGCTGCTTGACCTGCTGTGTTCATCCAGCGCCATGCTTGTTATCTCGGATTCTCCAGCATCTGCAGTACCTTTTATCAAAGAGAAGGCAGGTCTTGTTTATAGTTTTAGAGAGAGCAGTCTTCTGAGCCTCTCACCAAGGCTAATTATTACGTGAAAAACTACCCTATCTGAGGACAGTGACACCCAAATCTCACTGATCAACATTTAGCTGGCAGCATCTCCCTCTACAGTGCCATCAAATATAAATAGGAGAGCACAAGCAAGGGAAAAGGGATTTCTCCAGGCTTTATACATACATTTCACAACCTTCCAGCCTCAGCAGTTGAGTTCAATGGCTTCAGACCACAACCCTGCTGCTACTCTTACCACAAATCTGCTGCCATTGTACATCATACTTGTTTACTTTGTGCCATTCTCACGTATCCATTGTGGCATTAATGAACAAGATTTTTTTCTTTAATTTAAATTCCACCATCTGCCATGGTGGGATTCAAACCTGGGTCCTGAGAACATTTTCAGATTAACAGTTCAATGATATTACCACTAGGCCATCACCTCCCCTAGGTTGGGACTCTAGCCACTAGAGTTTAGAAGAATAAAAGATTATCTCATTGAAATATATAGGGTAAATGCTGAGAGGATCCCTCCCCCTCATGGGAGAGTCTGGCACCAGACAGCAGAGTCTCAGAATTAAGGGATGCCAATTTAAGACTAAAATGAGGAGGACTTTTTTCCTCTCAGACGGTTGGTTGTCTTTAGAACCCCTTGCCACAGAGAGCTGTGAGGGTAGAGTGCTTGTGTATCTTTAAGGCTGAAATAGATTCTTGATTATTTGGGGAACCAAGGGTTATGGGAAAAGGGTAGGAAAGTGGATGTGAGAAATGCCAGATCAGCCATGAAGCTACTCCTGTTCTTTTGATCTTAAGGTTTGGTTCTAGGTCTACTGTTATTCGTCATTCATATCAACGGTTTAGATGAGAATACGGTTAGTACGTATGCAGATGATGCCAAAATTAATGGTATAGTGGACTAGAGATAAAAGGTACTGCAGATGCTGGAGAATCCGAGATAACAAGCATGGGGCTGGATGAACACAGCAGGTCAAGCAGCATCATAAGGTTATCTTGACTACAATGAGATCTTGATCAGACAAGCAAATGGACCAAGAAGTGGCATTAATTTAGTGTAGATAGATGCAAGGTGTTGGATTTTGCTATGGCAAACCAAGGCAAGATGTGCATAGTTAATAGTAGGGCCCTGGGGAGGGATCTAGGGGTGCAGGCTCATATTCCTTGGAAGTAGCATCTCAGGTAGACATGGTAGTGAAGGTGGTGTTTGGTACGTTTGCCTTCATTGGTCAGAACACTGAGCATAGGAGCTAGACATGTTGCAGCTGTACAAGACATTGACATAAAACATAGAACAGTGCAGCACAGTACAGGCCCTTCAGCCCACGATGTTGTGGCAAACTTTTACCCTAAACCTAAGGTCTATCTAACCTCCGCCTCTACCTTATACAATCATCCATATGCCTATCTAATAGCTGCTTAAATGCCCATAATGAGGCCGACTCCACTACCCTCTCCGGCAATGCATTCCACACCCCTACCACTCTCTGAGTAAAGAACCTACCTCTGACTGCTCCCACATATCTACCTCCACTTGTTTTAAAACTATGCCCCCTCATAATAGCTACCTCCACCCTAGGAAAATGTCTCTGGCTGTATCTCTGATCATTTTGTACACCTCTATCATATCACCTCTCATCCTTCGTCGTTCTAAAGAGAAAAGCCCTAGCTCTCGCAACCTTTCCTCGTAAGGCCTTCCCTCCATTCCAGGCAACATCCTGGTAAATCTCATCTGCATCTTTTCCAACGCTTCCACATCTTTTGTATAGCTGGGGCATAACTTCACAGCTCTTGAACTCAATCCCTCTATTAATGAAAGCTAACACACCATACACCTTCTTAACACCCCTATCCACGTGGGTGGCAGCTTTCAGGGAGCTGTGAACATGAACCCCAAGATCCCTCTGCTCCTCCACACTGTCAAGAATCTTTCCGTTAACCCTGTATTCTGCTTTCAAGTCCTTCCAAAATGAATCATCTCACACTTTTCAGGGTTAAACTCCATCTGCCACTTCTCAGCCCAGCTCTGCATCCAATCAATGTCCCTTTGTAACCTAGAACAGCCCTCTGCACTGTCCACAACACTACCCACCTTCGTATCATCCGCGAACTTACTAATCCACCCTTCCAATCCTACATCCAAATCGGTCAAAAAAATATCACAAATAGAAGAGGACCCAGAACAGATCCTGGTGGTACACCACTCGTAACTGAGCACCATGTTGAATATTTTCTGTCCACTACCATCCCTTGTCTTCTAAGGGTCAGCCAATTCTGAATCCAATCTGCCACATTTCCCCCTATCCCGTGCCTCCTTACCTTCTGCATGAGCCTGCCATTGGGAACCTTATCAAACACCTTACTTAAATCCATGTATACCACATCCACTGTTCCACCTTCATCCACGTGTTTGGTCACCTCTTCAAAGAATTCAATAAGGTTTGTGAGGCATGATCTACCCATCAAAAATCCATGCTGACTATCACAAATCAAACTGTGCCTTTCCAAGTGATCATAAATCCTATCTCTCTGAGCCCTTTCCAATAATTTGCCCACCACTGAAGTACAACTAACTGGCCTGTAATTTCCGGGGTTATCCCTATTCCCTTTTTTGAACAAGGGAATAACGTTTGCCTCTCTCCAATCTTCCGGCACTATACATGTGGACAGTGAGGATGAAAGTATCATAGCCAAAGGCTCTGCAATCTCTTCCTCGCTTCCCATAGAATCCTTGGATAAATCCCATCAGGCCCAAGGGACTTATCTACCTTCAAGTTCCTCAAAATTCTTAGTACATCTTCCTTACTAACATGGACCTCCTCTAGCCTACCAGCCTGTTTCACAACGTCCTCCTCTACAACTAAGTCCATTTTTGAAATACTGTGCACAATTCTGGTCACCTTGCTATAGGAAGGACGTTGTTAAACTAGAAAGGGTCAGAAAAGATTTACAAGGAAGTTGCAGGGACCAGAAGGTTATAATGAGAGGCTGGATAGGCTGGGACGATTTTCTCTGGAGTATCGGAGGCTGAAGGGTGACCTTACAGAGGTTTATAAAATCATGAGGAGCATGGAAAAGGTGAATAGCCAATGTCTTTTCCCCAGGGTATAGGAGCCCAAAACTAGAAGCCATAGGATTTAAGGTGAGAGGGGAAGATTGATAAGGGACCCAAAGGGCAACTTTTTCACATAAAAGGTGGTACATGTATGGAATGAGCTGCCAGAGGAAGTGGTAGAGGTGGGTACAATTACAACATTTAAAAGACTTTTGGATAGGTAGATGAATGGGAACAGTTTAGAGGAATATGGGCCAAACAGAGGCAAATGGGATTGATTCAGTTTAGGATAGCTGGTTGGCATGGACGAGTTAGACTGAAGCGTCTGTTTCGATGTTGTATGACTCTATGGTAAATATGAAAAGAAATTCACTTTGCACCATTATCACTTGGTTTATTTAGTCACTTCCGCCTGCCACCCCATCACCGTTTGTTCGTCTGTTACCACATTTGTACTTGCATAAAACCTGTTACATTTCTAATTGCTTTCAGTTCTGAGGAAAGGACATCAACGCAAAATATTAACTCAAAGCTTTTCTCACACCACAGAGGCTGCTGAGTGCTTCCACTATTTTTGGGTTTAGTCATACTGCCTCATTTTCTTCACTGCCATCTGACTCTCAAACACTGGTCCATACTAAGGAAACTTAAACAATGCTCAGCAGCTGCCCTTGGCCACTGGGTGGTGGCATCCGAAGAATTATGTTGGAAGTATCTCATCACCTCCTTCTCAAAGCAATAAATGGGCAATAGTTCTGCCAGTGGTCCTCATACCTCTGAATCTTTTTTCATTAAAAATCCAATTTGCCTTTAAACAATGTGGCATGGTGGCTCAGTCATCAGCACAGTGCCAGGGACCAGGTACGATTCCGGCCTTGGATGACTGTGGAGTTTGTATGTTCTCCCCGTGTCTATGTGGGCTTCCTCCTGGTGCTCCAGTTTCTTTCCACTGTCCAAAGATGTGCAAGTTAGGTGGATTGGCCACGGACAATGCAGGATTTTGAGGATGGGATAAGGGACTGGATCTGGGCAGGGTGCTCTTTGGAGAGTCAGTGCAGACTTGATGGGCTGAACGGCCTCTTTCGGCCTGTATGAACGTTGGAACAGGTGAAGGTTATTCAGTCCCTCCGAGTCAGTTGTGCCATGTCTGATCAGCTTAATTTCCTCATCCTTAATAGTTCAGACATCAAGAGAAGTAGACAGCACAGAAAAAAGCCTTTCAACCCATCATGCCCACATCAGTCAAAAACAACTATTTTAATCCTATTTTCCAACACTTGGTTCATGCCTTGGCAGTTCAGAGAAAGTTCACTAGATTAATTCCAAAAATGGAAGGCTTGTTTTACGAGGAGAGATTGGGCAGTTTAGGCCAATACTTGCTAGATTTTAGTAGGATGAGAGGAGATCTAACCGAGGTTTGCAAGTTGCAAAAGTAGATTAACAATGTGAATGTAGAGTGGACTTTCCCTTGTGAGGCAATGTGGATTGAGAGATCACAGTTTTAGGATAAGGGGTAGCAGGTTTAAAACAGAGATAAGAAACTACTTCTCTCAAAGGGTTGTGAATCTGTGGAATTCACTCCTCCAGAGCGCCAGGACGCTGAATAAATTTAAGTGCTGGTTATGGGGAGTAGGAAGGAATGTGGAGTTGAGGCCAAGATGAGATAAGCCATGATCGTATCAAATGGAGGAGTCATCTTGAGGAGGTGAATTGCCTACTCCTGCTCTGAGTTCTTATATTACGTTATGACACACATCTGGGCAAGGTGGGACTTGAACCCAGACCTTTTGGCCCAGAGGTAGCGATACCACCACTGCACCACAAGACCCTTCACACCTTTGCCCAATAAAATTCCATCAATCCAGTTATGAAACACTCAAGTGATCCCTCTTCACTTGTATCTTAACAGCTTTCTGGGGAATTGTGTTCCAAATTTTCACAACTGTATGAAGAAGTGTTGCCCAACCTGACTGAATAGCCTAGCTGTAATTTTAAGAATATCCCCCATTGTTCTGGACTCCCCAGACACACGTATTCTCCCTACTGACATGATCAACTCTTTTGATCACCTCATGATCTTTATAAAAAACATAAACACTGTCTAGATAATAACTGGTCCTAATAATTTAACCCTTTTTGTTTCATTACATACCATACTGAATTGCAGTAAGACGACAGGGAAATTGTAGCTAATACAACCTAACTAGGTATCAATCAGGTTATTCTGTACATTTAACCCATGGGCCATCTGGAAAAAGCAGCTAGAGGAAAAGTGTCTGACTGTTTAAGAAATAAATGAGACTGTACACTTGAGACCTGTACAGTTGTTTTTAATACAGATTAACTAAGTAGGCAAATGGCCCTCTTTTATCTGAAGTTCTCTCTTTAGTGACTATTGGCTTGAGTTCATGAACCCAGCAAGATTCAGCATTCCAGGAACGTCGAAAAACAGGGGAAGGAAACAACAGCTTCCTGTGAAACCAGACAAGGGGATTGGGCATAATTCAACAAGATGAGGTGTTGAGGAAAGTCGTTAATGAGGAAAAGAAAACTCATGTATTGCCTGCTCCTCACCCACTGGGCTTTTTTGTCCAAATTCAACTTAAACAAAATAATATAAAGTCAATTGTGTCAGGAAGGTAGACACGTGTTAAAGATTTAATAAAGTAATAACAGTCAGACAAGTAAACTAATGACTGTCGCTGCTTCCTACTTACCTGCAACAGGTCACTGAGATCCAATAACATATCTTGAGGAGTTAGTCAAGGAACACGTAAAGAAAGATGATGATGCAATCTGGTAACAACACAATGAAGTCAACGTAGAGGAAGAGACACCAAGACAAATCAAATACCTGGGTCCCTTCCAATAAAGGCATGACAATCAATGGTCTGGAAAGTCAGGTTTGTTTAACTAGCGCACGTAAAGACATCGATCTGAGCTGTTGGTACTCGTGAAATAATCACAAACAACATTTAGGATCAGAAAGTGACTCTCCCATTGAACACATGGAGCTGTCTGCTCACTTTATACATGGAAACATGGGAACAGGTCATTTCAGCCCAACTAGGCCATGTCACCATGCATCCAATCAATCTTGTGTCAATGCATCCCATATTAAATGCTCTCTGACTTGCATAATCTGTTCGCCTACCTTTTCCCACACTTTCATGTTTTTAAGCATCTCTTTTGTATTGCCCTGTAATCTGTGTTGTTCTAATTTAAAAAGATGTCCCAAATATTCAGGCCTTCATTTGTCAGGGCTGCACACTATTTTAAGAGCAACACACCTTAAAATAAGTCATATTTTAAAAATGAGAAGAAAAACTTCACAGACTGAGTTTCTGAAGCAGTCCTGCACAGCCCATCACTGTAAACATAACCCCTTGCTGTTTCTGAATGAAAACAGGCTTTTGTTCCCATGGTGTCCTTCACCCAGTATCGACTCCTACACTCCGGGCAAATCTACACAGATTGCAGATAAATCAGTTCTATGCTTAACAGGAGTGCTCTGTACTTGCCTTTGTGAGGAACAAGAGCTGCTCTGTGCAGTGTTTACTCTTACGTACAGTGGCGAATCACACAGCAAACCAGAAACAGCGTCTCAATTATATCACGTTTCTCCCCCTCCCTTGCTAAAGATGTCAGCTCTTTGCTGGGGTAGAGTTATTGGCTGTGCAATGTTCCCTAATAAATTGCCAAGGAGTCAGTGCTCACACATCAAAATCAGCAGTGAATGGCGTGGGGATATTCATCCACAGAGGCATCATAGCTGACTCCAAGAACAAAAACAAGTTGCTGGAAAAGCTCAGCAGGTCTGGCAGCATCTGTGAAGAAAAAAAAAATCAGACTTAACGTTATGGGTCCAGTGACGCTTCCTCAGAACACACATTGAAGGGTCTCAGCCTGAAACGTCAGCCTCCCTGCTCCGATGATGCTGCTTGGCCTGCTGTGTTCATCCAGTTCTACACTTTGTTATCTCCACACCTATTCTTGCTGGATATCTACACAGATGTTCTCTTCCAGCAGGAATCACTGGTTAAACAATTGGAAAGCAGTTGAATTTAGGGGCTACTCTGTCATCAACATTTCTGAAAATCAGGAACAGAAGTTTTGAATCTGGCTTTCAACTTGCACAAATGGGGACAGGAGGAGAAAGAAATTCAGGCTGGGTTTCTGCTCCATTCTGCAACCTTAAAGACAATTCCAGAGGAGGGAAGGGTCAGGTTCAGCTGCCATGGTTAGATCATAGAACGTATGAGAAATAGTAGGACCTTTCAACCCATTAAGTCTGGCTTTCGCCTTTCAATGAGATCATGGCTGATCTGATAATCTTGAACTTCACTTTCCTATCATTTCCCCATAACCCTCGACTTGCTTACTCATTAAAGATAGGTTTACCTCAGCCTTGAATATAATCTATATTCAAGAAAGGCTGCAAAGACTGAATGGCTGGCTAACGCTTGGCACCTACAAATTATAAGTGAGCACACTTCAAAAGTACTTCACTGACTGCGAAGCACTTTCGTCATCCTGAGATGGTGAAAGTTACTACAGAAATGCAAGTATTTCTTTCATCTAGGCTCTTGGGGATCACAGGGAGCCTGTGGAAGAAAAGAAAAGCCCTGTAAAGAAGTTAATGCTTTCAGGAAGAGAGGGAGTGGGGAGTAGGGGTTAGAAAATGCTTGGCTTTATGCCACGTTTATAGAAATGTACAATTACTTCTTTCTTGAATGGTTGTGAAAGGACCACAATCCCACTGACAGATTTTCTTCAGTTGTTTTAAGCAGATACTTCAAAAAAACTGAACACATTAAAAAATGGAGTGGGGTAATATAAAAAGACTTGTAGACTCCCTTGGAAAAAAAATGCTTTTCAGAAGCTTTGCCAACTCAAAATTGCTTTGATAATTCCTGAGGTGCTTTTCATGTCACAGCACAAGAACTGAAGCCTTAAGCTTCCCCAGAAATCAGACAAATCTTTATTAGACAGAAGAGTGTACTTCTCTCATCCCAACACAACTCAGCAGCCACACCTGTGCAGTGGGCTGTAACAGCCAGCACCAGATGGCTCCGCTCACTCAAGGAGCTTCTAATAAACAATATATTTAAATCACAGAAGTTACTGTTCAATGTGATCTGTCAGTCAGTGTCAAAAAAGCTTTTGCCATGGTCGAATGGCAGGCTAATAGTTGGTTCTAAATTGCAAGAGAACTCATTCAAAAGTACTTAATTAGTTGCAAAGAATTTGTTAGTCTTGCGGTGGGGGAAAGGTACTTTAGAAATGCAAAGCTTTTTCACACACCAAGAGAAAATAATAAAGCAAAACTGAAGGAATTTGCATGGGATACAGCAAATTATGTTTTTGTGATAACCCAAAGTTTCTAATCCATAACTAACCAGTTTTGTACGGATACAAGCGATTAGATAGTTCAGTGTAATTGACTGAAAGATAAGTACTAGCTAATACACTGGGAAACCTTCTTATTCTGTGGGCAGTAATGTGGGATCTTATACTTTGTCCCAGCAGGTCTCTGAGGTGTCAAGTATCATCTGAAAGACAGCTCTGTCACTAACTGCACTGAGAACATCAGACACACAACATGTAGAATAGGGCTTCTGACTCCGAAGAGAATGTGTTATCAACTGAGACAAATGAACAAGTGGTGCAGCTGAGTTGTTCACAGCATTGAAACACTATAAAAGGAGAGAGTTTGGATCTTGTGAGTAGAAAGATTACAAATATTAGAATACAGGTAAAGTAATGCTAGAAATCTGAAATGAAAACAGAATGCTGGAAAAACTCGGTCCAGCAACATCGCTGGAGGAGAGAAACAGTCAATATTTAGAACAAAAACCAAAATAGCTGCAGATGCTGCAAATCAGAAACAAAGAGAAATTGCTGGAAAAGCTCAGCACGGGGTCTGGCAGCATCTGTGGAGAGAAATCAGAGTTAACATTTCGGGTCCAGTGACCCTTCCTCAGGACATTTACAGTCTGATGTGACTCTCAGACTAGAAGTGTTAAAACGGTTTCTCTCTCCACAGATACTGCCAGACCTACTGAGTTTCTCCAGCACTATTTGTAGATATGAGAATACAGGTTTTGTTTTACATGAATGGTAATACCAATGAAACTGCTAAAGATTACCAGAAGAGTGAGGGGTTCTGGCTGCTAGCTTATTATTCTCAGGCACTTCTGTCCCTGCCAGATCTGATTTTATGCTGCAGCTAGTTTTAATGTGGATCCTGCCACATACAGAACTAAATCCAGTTCCTTATCCCAGCAGGAGAGGAACTGACCTAGGATCAATGGATCTATGATCCTGCCACCATTGCAAAGAGAGCTGGATTTTAGAGTGTTAATAGCCAGAACCAAATTAAAATAAGCTTCTGTGGTCAGAGCAACAGAACAGCTTCACCAGCTCAGCGGCAGAATCCAAATCGTGCTTTTCACTGGAGTTCTACATTTTAAACCACGGATTAATTGACAAGATGAACCTAATGGCTTCCATTTGTCAAGCTCCATAACCACAACCACCAGGATTCCAAGCAGTGATGATATGCTTCACGAAGCTTAAAATAGCCCAGATCTTCATATATCAAAATCCACTAGAGAAGTCAAAGGAAAGTGGCTATGAGACTCAGTTGAATTTTGATTCAAATGGCAGATTGGGGGGGGGGGGGGGTGCTGCAGGTGGTGGTGGTGGTTAGAGGGGGAATAAACTAACCACTTAAAATCAATAACAACTTATCCACTTCACCCGTGGACATTAAAGGTGATCAGAGTGTTATGTGATCTGTTGCATTGCTCTTGACAAACGAACGATAGTGACCAATCAATAAAAATGGACAGCACTTGTGCTATGGCTCCACTGAGAGACACTTTGCTCTGAGTCAGAAAGTTGAATATCCAAGTATGGCACCCAAGGCATGAGCACAAAATCTAGTCAGGAGGTGAGTTATTTACTGCAGGAATCCTAGCCTCTAAGTTGCTCTTGTAGCCACAGAATTTATATGGCAAGTCCATTGAGCTTGGTCAATGGTAATTGCCAGGATGTCGATGTGGGCGAATTCAGAGATGGTGATAACATTGAACATTAAGGGGCAACAGTGTGATGATCTTGTTGGAGATAGCCAATGGCTGACATTTAGGTGATGAAAACATCACTCGCCATGTTTCAGCCCCAAACCTGGCTATTGTCCAGGTAGTGTTGCATATGGACAGACAATCCTTCAGCATCTAAGGAGTTGTGAGGTGCTGAACATTGTGCAATCATCATCGCTCATACCACTTCTGACCTTATGGTGGAGGGAAGGTCACTGAAGAAGCAGCTGAAGACGCTGAGGCTTTAGAAACTACCCTGAGGAATTTGTCCAGAGATGTCCTGGGACTGAGATTATTGACCCCCATCAACCACAACCATCTTCCAATGTGTCAGATATGACTCCAACAGTGGAGAGTTTGCGCCAATTCCCACTGACTCCAGTTTTGCTAGGACTACGTGATGCCACACACATTCAAGTACAGCCTCGATGTCAAGAGCAGTAACTCTCATCTCACCTCATTATTATTTAATCCTGTCAAATTACTAAATACCATGTATAATGTAACCTGTTCTAAAATTAGTTTCAGAGCACGTCGATTTAAGACACCCTCAAACCTGTTCATCCAAGATATGACTGTCAATCTGATTTATCCCCAGTTTACGACATGAATAAAATCACCAAGATTTTATCACAAGCAGCCAGTATTTATTTTTGTCTAATTCATTCTACATTGTGGTTCCTATTAAATGGTCTGTAGATCACCCCTATTAATGACTTCTTTCCCCTACTATTCTTTATCTTCACCTGATGCCCTGAACTGTCTTCTCTAGCTACTGCACTAATGTCATTCTTAACTAACAGTGCTACACCTCCACCTTTATCTAGTTTCCCATTTTTTCTGGAATGGCATATACCAGTCAAGATTCAGGACTAAACACTATTGACCCTAATAATCTTTCCTTTGTTTGTGTGTTCATCAATAAGGGTCTTCTGTTGCTGGATCTGCTAGGTGTTAAAAGCAGTAATTTTACAACAGTGCTCAAATTAATTGTGCTGCAATAGAACAACAAAGGCACTAACATTTACCCAAGTGTGACTTTTGCTGACCAATGCATTTTTCTCCCTTTTCCATTCCAACTGCAGATGAGCAAAGCAGATTCCGCTGGAGCACCCAATGACCCAAGTATTAAACAGTGTAATCCTATAACAGCAGAAAGGTCCCAGCTATTGTACTACATTAACTGCTCTCAGTTCAAGCATGCTGAAAGCAGGCTCTGTATTCTAAAGCTAGGAAAGTGCATTTTTTAAATATATAAATTTAGCATTGTCTCACTTATGCACCGAGTCTCTTGCTGGAAGCTGTACAAATATGTCAAGTCCCTGGAAAGTGAATAGAATGAACTATCGAGTGTGGCTGTGAATAGGTTACAAACATTCACATATGGAGAATAGCTATCAGTGTGAGGTTATACATAGAAGCTAGCACCTGTATACGTCTTCCATACAGGGAGAAAGAAAGATGATTAATTTGGGAATTTAAATTTCTCATGATGTTAATTCTCAGTGATCAGTTGTTCTCATGGAGTTCATACATCTGTATGTGTGATTTTAAAATAACTATCTAATTCACCTGTGGCATATGGTCATCACTGGCTGGGCCAGCATTTATTGCCTATCCTTACAAATATCAGAAAGCTCCAAATGAGGTCACAGCTGTAGAACCACTCTGACAAACCCAGTTTCTTCACAATGTACACAAACTCCCACAGTGGGCTCGATCACTCTTGATCTTTGTCAGTTATTACATCACATGAAGCAGCCTTTCAGCCCATCGAATCCTTGCCAGCTGTACATGATGCAATGTAATCAGTCCCAATTCTCTGCTCTTTCCACATAGCCCTCTCAAGCTCCCATCTGATTTATTTTTGAAATCGACATTTCCGCTGACTTCAGCAAGTTCCAGGTCATCATTACTCACGAATTTCTTCCCTGCCACCTTTGCCCAAACCCTTAAATCTCTGCTCCCTAGTTTCTGTAACAGTGGCTAATGATCAATAGGATTCAGGACCAGAGAACAGCGTCAGTTAAATCTTGTGCTGTTGAGGGAACAAACTTTTTTTTGAGTTTTAGTGTGTAGGACACCACCACAGTTAACAGCTGTAAATAAGACAGAATAAATCAGAAGTGGGCTATGTCAAGGTTAAAATTTGAAAGAATTACAAGAGGCAAAGATGGTAAGATGAAATATTCCCTATGTGCTATCCTTGGAATGAATAGGAAATGGTATAACAAATTCGAATTTTATTACAATAAGGATAGAAAAGTACGAAGATTGTGCAGACTGCGATATTGAAATTTCAGAAGGGAATGTTCAGTGAAGAGCCAACCAGAATAACATTTATATAGAAATGAATGAGCATCTTTCAGATGACAGGTTTCTTTTATGTAAACAATGACTATCACGTCCGTGGGGCAATTGCTACAAGATTACAGCCAAGTAATCTGTTGGGGATTACTAGCAGGAACACAATGAATGTTTTGAGTACAGAGCAGGGAGGGATGTAGGGGACAGGACAGAGTCTCTGCAACATTGTTACATTCCCAGTATTGTACACACCAAATGATATCAGAAATTACATGTTGTACAGTCCAATCTGCTCTGAAGGGTGTCAAAAGAAACTTTAATGAGCAGTAATCGAAAACAAACTCATTTCTCTGACTATAACTAATGAAGTTCAACACACTTCATGTAATAGTTTCAACTCTTGAACAACCAAAGAACAGCACAGCACAGGAACAGTTCAACCATTGAACAGCCATGTTGGAACTACTGATTTTCCATTCGGTCCCAGTATCTTTTAGTCCAGGTCAGATGTTTTGACTGTTGTTTCAAAACATTGGGGATCTTATTTCACAGGAAGAGGGCGATCGCGAGAGACAGAACATGGCAAGACAGTGCATGCAAGAGAAAAATGAGACAGAGAGCAAAAGAAAGCGTGAATATAAAGAATATAAGGGCATTCTTAAGAGAGAGATCGGGGGGGAGCAAAGAGGGGACATGAGCTAGCCTTGGCAGAGAAAGTTAAGGACAATCCAAAGAAATTCTACAAGTTCGTTAAGAGCAAAAGAGCAATTAGAGAGAGAAAAGGGTGCTTAAAGATCAAGGAAAAGTCATGTACGTGTTGAACCTCAAGTGATGGGAGACATTCTACCATATATGCTCGAGTTAGAGTCGATTTCATGTAAAAGTCGACACTCTATTTTTGGCCAAAAAATCTGGAATTTTCCACTTGTATAAAAGTCAACCCTAGTTCTTCACAGATAACAGATCAACATTGTGAGTCAAGCTACTATTCTGTACATAAATGTTACAACAAGGAAATTATTTTTTTCATGCTGTTGTGTTTTGATGTACAATTCATACCAACGTTAGGCTACGGATTTCTTCAGTTCATTATCGAACAAGCACTATAATTAGTATAATTAGTATTCACTTTTTGTATGGCTGCCCCTGCTCCACTCTGGGTCTCCAGCCTGCTTCTGTTCTGGCCCTCAGCTGCACCAATGATGCCATTGCTACTCCAAGGTAAGTTTCTTTTTTAAAAGGAGATAATAACTAGAAAGGAAAAGTGAACGGAATAATTACTGACAAAAACAGAAGTCGCTCGAGAAAGAGTCTAGGCCTGAAACGTCAAGCTTTCCGGCTCCTATGATGCTGCTTGGCCTGTTGTGTTCATCCAGCTCCACACCTTGTTAGCTCAGATAACTCTCCAGGATCTGATTAAGTCTATCCCAGAACATTATGGGAAATTAGGGAAGGAATTGCAGGGCATCTAGCAAAAATATTTGTATAAACATGGGTGAGGTGCCAAACTACTAGATGATGGCTAACGCTGTGTCTTTATTTAAGAAAGGCTGTAAGGAGAAGCCTGGGAACTATAGACCTGTGAGCCTGACATTAGTGGTGGGTAAGTTGTTGGAGGGGATTCTGAAAGATAGGGTTTATATGCATTTGGAGAGGCAAGGACTGACTAGCAATAGTCAGCAGGGTTTTGTGCAAGGGAAATTGTTTCACAAACTTGACTGCGTTTTTTGAGGAAGTAACCAAAAAGACTGATGAGGGCAGAGCGATAGACGTTATGTACATGAGCTTTAGGAAAGCTTTTGTCAAGTTTCCATGTGGTAGACTAATTAGTAAGTTAGATCACAAGGGAGTCAGGGTGAGCTTGCCAAAACTGGTTTGACAGTGGGGAGATAGGCGGTGGTGGTGGAGGGTTGTTTTTTGGACTGGAGGCCTGTGACCAGCAGTGTTCCATAGGGAACTGGGTCCACTTTTGTTTGTCATTCATTTAAACAATTTGGATGGGAATATAGGAGGCATGGTTAGTAGGTTTGCTGATAACACCAAAATTAGCAGTTTACTGAACAGTGAAGAAGATTATCTAAGATTTTTACAAAAAGATCTTGATCAACTGGATCAATGGGCTGAGGAGTGGCAGAATGGAGTTTAGTTTGGATAAAAGTGAGGTATTGCATTAAACAAACAAGGTGAATGGCAGATGTCTTTTCCCTAGGATGGTGGATTTCAAGACTAAGGGGGCATTTTTTTTTAAGGTGAGAAGAGAAAGATTTTAAAAAACGACACGAGGGGCAACTTTTTTTTTTTTACACAGTGTGGTTCATGTTTGGAATGAACTTCCAGAGGAAGTGGAGGAGATGGGTACAGTTACATGTTTAAAAGGCATTTAGCTAAGCATATAAATAAGAAATGTTTAGACGGATATGGATCAAGTGCAGGTAGGTGAGACTAGATTAGTGTGGGAACATGGCCAGCATTAAATTGTTGGACCAAAGGGTCTGTTTCCATGTTGTATGACTCTATGACAGTGAGAGAAAAACATGGAGAGTGGAAAAGAGAAATAGGAGGTGGTGTATGGCAAGATGGCAGAACTTGAAAGTTCAGGTAAAGATCAACAAGTAAATCAAAGATATATGGTGGTGTCTGGGACATGGTGTACGCTGGTCTGGAAGAGCTGTAACAAGTACAGAAAGAAGCAAGGAGATCAACTAAAAGAGAATTACAGATGACCAGCCATTAAGTAATATATACAGAGACTAGGTTTAAGATGACAAGGGAAGGACAAAGGACAGAAACAAGTAATCTTCGGAGGTGAGAGTAAGCAGTCTTTTGACTCTGAACAGACATGGCTATAAGCTTGAAATTCAGTATCTGCATATTTAATGTAAGGTGGCAGCCGGGGAGACAGAGTCAAAGTCAAAGGCAAGTTGGGACTGATCAGAGCTGTGGAGATGGCCTTAATCCAACTAACATTAACACAGTAAAGCCCTCTCTCTCAATCAGGTCTCAACGTCAAGAGGGGAAGTAGGAAAAGTAGGTTTTGGAGAAACATAGGCAAGTTTTATCTCTGCATCATTATAAATGTCGACAAGGAGGGGCTCAAGAATGGTGCTTTGGTGTAGATCCATGATAACTATGATGGACATGGAGGAACAAACCTCTGGAACTGACACAGTACAATTAAAGGCATCAAAATAAACTTCCAAATGGAAGCTTCAGGATTTTGTAAGCTACAATTTCCTAACTCAATCATTTTACTGTACAGGATCAAACACGTAATAGGTGAATGACACAATATTCTACATTCTGCACACGTGTGGATATAACAATTGATCACTTCAATTGCATGTGTTAACCTTCTCTCATATTAAAATTTGCACATGAACAAAGCTCCAGCCTCTAACATCGAATGATCACAAGCACTCTGCTCGAGTGGACAGTGAAAACCAGGGAGCACGGAAATGATGCAATGTGAAGTTATTACTATAACAATATCTCTTTTTCAAGTAATGAGATCGAACTCAGTGGGTAAACATCCCAATCCAGAGCATTAGATAGAACTGGCACTTTTATAGCATGCGACCATAGCGTCAATTGAAATGTGACTCTGAGGTACAATCACTGCGCCAGACAGCCTTCAGGTTGTGATCAGATTCCGTTCTAGAGTTGATTCGCAAGTCAATTTGTACACAAGTTGGAACACAATGCAGGACAATATAAAGCAGCTATTTGTAAGAACAGGAAATGTATATCTGTTGGATCTTAAAAATTACATCCCTATATGGGATTGCATTCGCAACTATGAACATTTGTAAGTTGGACGTTGGTGAATCGAGCACCGACCCCTGTATATATGTATTGATATTACTTCATATGCAGCAAGCTCTCAATACCAGCAGTAAGAGACTCCAAATAATTTACTTCTGACGGCAGTTGAACTGAAGCTCAAAATGCCACTACTTTTCTTCAAATAGTGTTATGCAATCTTTAAAATCCACCAGATCCAGCCTGGAACTCTGCTGGAGATAGCTGCTGAAGGATGACAATGCAGCATTCCCTTTGTATGGTCTTCTGATGTAAGAAGCAACCGACACATCAGCTGAGCTAAATCACCATCTAGGCTCCCAATGAGATAGATGGGTAGGGTGGTTTCACACATTGCGCCCTTAAAACAGAGTCTCACCTTGAATTAGGAGGGCAGGCATGAGAGAGAACTCAAAACTAGGAAGGATTTGCTGCTGGCATATAAGCTGTGATTCAGTGCTCTCTCTCACCTCTGCTTTAGAAGATTCCAGGTTGACTTCTCACATAAAAACCCAGAGGTCTAAATCTTGGGCAACACTGCAGTACTATGCTGAGGGATTGGTGCACTGTTGGAGATGCCATCATTCCAATGCGATGTTAATCAAAGGCCTCCAGCACACTCAGGTGGCTGAAACAGCAGGGGTGATGCAATCTCTCCAGTAGACCAGCCAAAATTTATCCCTTAACCAATATCGCCAAGAAACAAATTTATGGAGAGAAAATGTTACAAATACTCAGCAGGTCAGGCAAGACCAACAGAAAGAGTAAAACAGACTTAGTGTTTCAGAACAGAGGAAAAAAACGATCTGGTCACTATGACGTTACCGTGTGTGGGAGCTTGCTGTGCATAAATTGTCTGCTTTGTTTCCACATTAAAACAGCGATTATACTTCAAAAAAATACCTTATTGGCTGTAAAGCACTTTTGTACACCTGGCACTCATGAATCTTTATGCAAATGCCAGTTGCTTCTTTCAGATGCTCTATGCTTCACCAACCAACTCCACTCCACCACACCACAAAGTCACTTGTACACATAAGAATGAGTAGTTGGTGAGGCAGTGTGGAGTTGCTGGTATCCAGTGATCCATACCTCAGCATGAATCAGCATCTGCAGGAGCGGAAAGAGAAGACTGCCAAAATAAACCCTTCAGCATCACTACAGACATCAAAGTCACAAGCTGTGTGTGAGAGAGAGCGCGAGAGAGAGAGAGAGAGAGAGAGAGAGAGAGAGAGAGAGTGCGAGAGAGAGAGAGAGAGAGAGAGTGCGAGAGAGAGAGAGAGAGAGAGAGTGCGAGAGAGAGAGTGCGAGAGAGAGAGTGCGAGAGAGAGAGAGAGAGAGAGAGAGAGAGAGCGCGCATGTGCTGACTCATCACCTCAACAGTGAGAATTAGCTGCAGGCAGATGATGCAGTTTACAATTTGCTACCATGACAGCCTTGCTCCTTCAAGACACGCGAGCGGAATGTAGAATTTCTTTAAAAACAAGTCAAAAGCATAGGATATTTGTTGCCAAGATTTTTTGGCACTTGAATTTCAGTTTAGAATGTTGTCCTGCTGGATAACGATTTCACAGGCACTCTCAGTTATCTCACCTAAGCGAATGAATTGAGATGGGTTTGGTGAATTTTATACCATGAATGCATCACAGCCACATCTACTATCGTAGTCACCCAACAAGGCTGTTGGTGCACACGGAATCCCCACTGTGATACAAATCTGCAGTGGAGAAGCACTCCTGGCTTTCATATGACCATTCTCTCTTATCTGGAAGAAGGAGAGCATGCCAGGAGATCTGTGATACTGTAAACATAGAAACACAGAAGATAGGGGGAGGAGGCAGCCATGTGGCCCTTTGAGCCTTCTCTGCCATTCATCACTATCATTGCTTATCATCCAACTCAATAGCCTAATCCTGCTTTCTTCCCATAACCTTTGATCCCGCTGGCTGAGTCAGGTGAGCCACACCCTCCACTTGCCTGATTCAAGAGGTGACAGCCAAATGGTCTTATTGCTGTTCTGTTAATCCAAAGAACCAGATAATGGGGACCTGGGTTCGAATCCCGCCACAGCAGTTGGTTGAATTTGAATTCAATAAAATATCTGGAATTAAGCATCTAATGATGACCATGAATCCATTGCCGATTGTCAGAAAAACCCATCTGGTTCACTAAGGAAGGAAACTGCCACCCTTATCTGGTCTGGCCTACCCTACATGTGACTCCAAACCCACAGCAATGTGGTTGACTCTTAACTGCCCTTTGGGCAATTAGGGATGGGCAATAATTGCTGCCTAGCAATTGGATGACCTCATCCTGTGAATGAATAAAAAGAAAAGACTTCCGAAAGAAGTTTTGTCATGGGAAGCAATTACTTGGAGGGCAGAAGAAACTCTTCAAGGAGGTCCTCAAAGCTTCTCTAATAGAAATGTAATATTGCCCTCTCTAACCCCAGGCTGCATAAAATGGAGAAAGATTCATGAAGGTGCTAACCAATTTGAGTGCTTGCCCAGATGGAGAACAAGTGCAAAGTGTGAAGGAGTCTATAAGCATCTGAAAACCCGAGCATCTCACCCATCTGCTTCAGCAAAAATTGAACTGTTTACTCCAGATTGGTAGAAAGTCATCCTCAGTTCCAGGGGGCTGCCAAGAGGAGGCCGAGAAGAATCATGACATTTGCATCTACATTTCCACTGAGCAGCGATTACGACACCAGCTCTGGTTAATTTTAACCCTACCAGACCAATAGGCTAAATGTAACTATCCCACACGTGTTTGCCAGTAGGTAGAACAGTCTACTCAGTGCAACGAGGAGTCAAAATACAGAAGAAAAGTACAGGGCTTTGTGATGTGGTGCGACGAGAACCTCTCTCTCAACGTCGGCAAAACTAAAGAACTGATAACTGGCTCAAAGAAAAGAAGAGAACACCCCCCCAAGTACCAACGGAACTGAGGCCGAGAGGTTGGAGGGCATCAATTTCCTTGGAATGACGATAACCAACAACACACCTAAGACTCAGTAATATTCAAACGTTGCAGCTAATTCTAGACTCCTAGATCATCATCTGCCCAAAAAGTAGATGTTGATGCTGGGAGGGTATGTTGGATATGTTGACAGGGTTAAGAGTTATGTTTGAACACAAATACTGGCATGTATTAATTCAGCCAAATGACCAGTTTCAGTGCTGTTAATTCCCAGGACAAATATCTAGTAACCATCTCAGCGCCGACATCTATTTCAAACCCACAGACTCCCACAGCTACCTCAGCAAAGGACAAAGTTTAGGTTTAGGGATCTCCAACATGGCACAGCAAACATTCTCATCAAGACTCAACAATAAATTATAAATGCACAAGTGAATAGAGCTTAAGTACCCTTGCATTGAGGAGATAGTAAATCACAAACATGCTTAAAAATTCATAGTTAGAGGCAAGTGTTCCTTCCTGTAGCACAATGGTTTTGTAATGGTTGTACATTAACCACTCTATTCACAATCAGCAAATAGCAGATACCATTGTTCTGCTAACACGAGGGTGAAACAGAGGTGCTAATGATGTGACAATGCACAGAGAGAGAGAGAGAGAGAGAGAGAGAGAGAGAGATAAGGTGCGTTGGGACGGGCAAGGGAGAGGGGGAGGAGGGAAAGAGAGAGAGAAAGACAGACAGACAGAGAGCATATGGCGGGGGGGAAAAAAGTCAGAAAAGATGAATATGTCCCAACCTCACTCCAACTGCTGCTTAATCTCACCTACGTCTTTTTAGTCTCCAGACATGACCATTGCAAAGCTAGTGTGTACAGTCATAAAGCTCAGCTTGCCCAAGACTGTGCTGCCTAGATCTCATTCCATACTAAGGTGTAGAGCTGGACGAACACAGCAGGCCAAGCAGCATCAGAGGAGCAGGAAAGCTTGACGTTTCAGGCCGAGACCCGCAGCTTTCCTGCTCCTATGATGCTGCTTGGCCTGCTGTGTTCATCCAGCTCCACATCTTGTTATCTCGGATTCTCCAGCATCTGCAGTTCCTATTATCTCTCATTCCATACTGTTCATTAACCATCCCTGTCCTTATTGATCCACCACTGTTCAATATCAATGCCACAGAGCCATGCCCAGGTAGGTTTGTCAACGCTTTTCACAGGTAGTTATACTGGTATGGGGCAGGGTATGAAAGCATGTGCGTGAGTTTGTGTGTACACATATACCAGTAGTTCAGGTGCAATCAGCAGTAAGTTCAATTCTGGATCCGGCACATCTTCCACTCCTAACACTTGGCATATTTAAGATAACAAGGTGTGGAGCTGGATGAACACAGCAGGCCAAGCAGCATCATAGGAGCAGGCAAGCTTGACGTTTCCGGCCTAGACCCGTCCAGCTTTCCTGCTCCAATGATGCTGCTTGGCCTGCTGTGCTCATCCAGCTCTACACCTTGTTATCTCGGATTCTCCAGCATCTGCAGTTCCTTTTATCACTTGGCATATTTATATTGGTGGGAAAGGGTAACAAGCTGGAATGGGAGTCAAAATTCTAAAGGCTGAGGCAGCAGTGCTAACCACTGAGCCACCATGCCGCCTCGAGCCTTTAGAATTTTGACTCCCATTCCAGCTTGTTACCCTTTCCCAC
>JAHRHZ010000133.1:81093351-81116957 GCA_024137785.1 Ginglymostoma cirratum
TGGAAATTTCTGAAGGTCCAGACCCGAAACGTCACCTTTCCTGCTCTTCTGATGCTGCTTGGCCTGCTGTGTTCATCCAGCTCTACACCTTGTTATCTCAGATTCTCCAGCATCGGCAGTTCCTACTATCTCCATAACAAAGAGATATCTTTATAGAATGACTATAGTGGCTGCTAACTGGGCCAATAGCAAAATTCACCCACTTGAAATGTCCAAAAGCAGATAGACCAAAATCACAATGAATTACCCTGCATGTCATGTGTTCCCTTAGGTGTTTATAAAGCAGATCCCTCCCAGTGTCTGACAATAAAATTTGTACTCCACATAAACAGGACAATCCCAGTATATCATCTTCTCCAAGTCTCTGCTGAATTAGGTTGCCAACGTCAGGATGACTTCAGAAGGAGCCATGTTGTCCTAGCCAGAAGAGTGAAATTAGGTGAGGGAGGAAGTAGTTGTAAGGCCTTTACAGCCGTACTGCTATGCTTACATCACTATCTTGGCTCAACTTTAAAAGTTTGTTGTTGAGGAACCAGAGGGGTTCATTGGTATTAGCTAGACCATAAGGAGACAGAATCATCAGACAGAAAACTGATGGGGAAAAGAATATCAAAATCAGTGAAGGAAATGAGAACAGAAAAGACCAGTACTCACCTGGCATTTTTCATGACCACTGGATATTTCAGGGCAGTCACTGTTGTGATATGGAAAATACTACAGTTAATTTGGACGCAGCAAGCTCCCACAATCAACACTGAGCAGATAATGGACTTTTAGTCTCCTAGAGTCTTATAGGATAGAAACAGACTTTTTGGTCCAACTTGTCCACACCAGACATCCCAATCTGACCTAATCTCATTTGTCCCCAACTGGCCCATTTCCCTCTAAACCCTACAAAAAGCCCAAGCTTATTCAGCCTACCCCATAACTCCCAGAAACATCCTTGTAAATCTTTTCTGTACACGCTCAAGTTTAACAACATCTTTCCTATTGAAGAGCCACCAGAATTGTACACAATATTCTAAAACTGGCCTCAGCAATATCCTGAACACATGGATCAAGGGAAAATATGAAAAAGGACACTATGGATAAGATTGAAATAAAGCAAAATACTGCAAATGGTCGAGGTATGAAAACTGTTCCAAAGAGGAGCCACACTGACCTTGACAAGTTCACACGGCTTTGCTCTCTCTACAGATGCTTACCAGAGCTGTTGACTTTCTCCATCACACTTTATCACACTTTGTTTTTATTCCACGACAGATAAATCCCCTGATCTTTAAAACCATGCCATGAGATCTTTTACATTCAACCAAGTGGACAGAAAGGGCCTTGGGTCAACGTTTCACCGAAAAGATGGTACTTCCCATAGTGCAGCACCCTCTAAGCATTGTACTAAAGAGTGTCTGCACTGATTATAGAGCTCAAATTGCAGACTGCATTTTGAACCCGGAACCTTGTGACTCAGGCAAGAGTGCTGCCCACCAAATCATGGGAGAAGAGGAAAGAACAACAGACTTGCAACATGGTCAAAAAGGATGACAGGAAGACATTGAACAGCAATAACACACATGGATCACAACTTGACAAGAATACAATGAGACAGTTTATAGTGCTGTAGGAGTATGCAGTGCTAAAAGGAGGAATTTGTACATATGGGTAGAATCAAAGTATAGGATGTGATAAGCTTTAGTGAACGTAAAAGCATCCAAAATCTAGGGCATACTGCAGAGTTGTAGATGAGCTGTGTTTTATACCTAGTGAAACGCAAGAACTGCAGCTGAAACCGAAGATCAAGTGGGACTAAGGAAAGCATAGAGAAAAGAAATACTGACATAATCTTGGTGATCAAAATGATCAAATCCATTTTTGCTGGAAAAAACTCTCAAAACCTAAATTGCTCAACAAAACTTAGCCCCACTTTTATTTTCTGCCGGTCCATGAACAGTTGCCCCATGTTACAACATTTCCTGGTTGGGAAGTTTTACTGTGAAATGAAAATGCATGCTGTCACTGAGAGGCAAGCCGATCAACTCCAAATATTACCTAACGACCATCTGGGTCACTCATTAGGAGAGGTGCAATGGCAAATACTACTTCATGTTCCCCTCCTGCCTTGCAAACACCCTGCATTACTCGCTGGTTCCAGCACAAAGATGGGCAGGACCCCGGGACTATATCTCATCATTGTTGGTCAGTAGGAAAAGAAGCACCATAACAGATTGCAGGGTAATACGGGATTAACATACGCAGTGTACACCTCTTATTCTTTCCAGTTAATCATCACAGTGCACTGATTTTGCAAATTGATTTCCCAAGTTGTAAAAAGTCTTGCAAGCCTTTTTGAGTCTCTTTTGGGATTAAGAAATAAAGAATATTAAAAATCATTTTTAACTCTAAAGCAATCTAAACTGGCATTTAAATACAATTGAAGTATATAAGCTGTATACAACTGCATATAACTGGTATTTGTATACATGTGCCGCACTCAAATATTTATATTACAATCTGCATAAACAGCAGAGAATGTATAGCAAGTTAGTTAGGAGGGAGAGGAAAAACATCTTTGACCACAAGTTCAGACAGTGGTCAGCATGTACCATCCTCAAGACCCTGCAGGGAATGGAGAGGGTTAATCTTGTTGGGTACTTCCCTGAGCAGACTGTCAAAGCCATTTGGCACAATGTCTCACCTCCAGAACTTTCTAACAAGCACCAAGACATGGTTTGGTTGATGGTGAGAAGGGCATTAGGGGTCAGATCCTTCGTGTACATCTGCACTCCCTCTGCCAATGCACGCTGCCCTACAAGCAGGTGCATGCGCGTGGGTTTCTGTGGGGGGGTATGGGGGTACAGACTATCTCACGTCTCTTTTCCGAAATGTGCCTTTGCAAAGAAGGTCTGGAGAGAGAGATGCAATGGCGTTTCTCGAGGTTCGTCCTGAGCAGCTCCGTGACACAAGACCCTGTGCTCTACGTTCTGTTCCCTGGCATTCACACAGAGACAAACATGGACTGCACCTAAAAGACCATCAACTCAGTCAAAGATGCTCTTTGGTCTGTCTGAAACTTGCTGGTCTTCCAGTGTAAAGAGCTGACCTCAATTAAGTGTTGCACACTAGCACATTCCAAGATCCAGCATGACATGCTGAAGGATGCACTAAAGCTTTGGGCAGCTGCTGCCAAGGCACAGGGGGAAAAACCACCATCTAAGGTCCTTCTGCCAAGTACAATGAGGATTCATTCAATTATCAGACGCTCTCATTGCTTCAAACTGTAAATAGTGTCCTGCATGAGGAGGAAAAGCCTTTGGTTGGAACAGCAGGGCATAGCAAATCCCAATGTTTGTTTTTTTTCTCATATATGCAAAGATTGTACAGAAGTGCTTCAGTACCTGGGCATGTGCATAGATTATTCATAAAAATTAAGTGTATTTTTTCAATTAAAAAGTTAATTTATTTATGGTGGTACCAGTTAGGAATGTACATTTGTCTCAGGAGATCCCCCTGCTCCTCTACACACTTTACAAGTCACAGTGCTTTTAAAACCCTGAAGTGACAGTCTGGACTTCTGTTAAACTGTGCATCTAAAATACAACACATCTAACACGTACTCAAACCATTCAGCCTATCGCACTCCAACTCTGAGATGGGTGTGCAACTGTAAATACATTAAGAAATAAATCCCTTTAATCCTACACACACATACTTACATTTCATTCTTTGATGGGATATGAGTGTTGCTGGTTATAAACGTTTGTTTGCCAACTTCTAACCATCTTGGAACTGAGTGGCGTGCTGTTGATCTGAACATAGGCCAGACTGGGTAAGAATCGTGCCTCACAAACCTTATTGAGTTCTTTGAGAAGGTGACTAAACAGGTGGATGAGGGTAAAGCGGTTGATGTTCTGTATATGGATTCCAGTAAAACGTTTGATAAGGTTCCCCACGGTAGGCTATTGCAGAAAATTCGGAGGTATGGGATTGAGGGTGATTTAGCAGTTTGGATCAGAAATTGGCTAGCTGGAAGAAGACAGAGGGTGGCGGTTGATGGGAAATGTTCATCCTGGAGTTCAGTTACTAGTGGTGTACTGCAAGGATCTGTTTTGGGGCAACTGCTGTTTGTCATTTTTATAAATGACCTGGATGAGAGTGTAGAAGGATGGGTTAGTAAATTTGTGGATGACACTAAAGTCGGTGGAGTTGTGGATAGTGCGGAAGGATGTTGCAGGTTACAGAGGGACATAGATAAGTTGCAGAGCTGGGCTGAGAGGTGGCAAATGGACTTTAATGCGGAAAAGTGTGAGGTGATTCACTTTGGAAGGAGTAACAGGAATACAGAGTACTGGGCTAATGGTAGGATTCTTGGTAGTGTGGATGAGCAGAGAGATCTCGGTGTCCATGTGCATAGATCCCTGAAAGTTGCCACCCAGGTTGATAGGGTTGTTAAGAAGGCGTACGGTGTGTTAGGTTTTATTGGTAGAGGGATTGAGTTTCGGAGCCGTGAGGTCATGTTGCAGCTGTACAAAACTCTGGTGCGGCCTCACTTGGAGTATTGCGTACAGTTCTGGTCGCCGCGTTATAGGAAGGATGTGGAAGCATTGGAAAGGGTGCAGAGGAGATTTACCAGGATGTTGCCTGGTATGGAGGAAAGGTCTTATGAGGAAAGGCTGAGGGACTTGAGGCTGTTTTCGTTAGAGAGAAGAAGGTTAAAAGGTGACTTAATAGAGACATACAAGATGATCAGAGGATTGGATAGGGTGGACTGTGAGAGCCTTTTTCCTCAGATGGGGATGGCTAGCACGAGGGGACATAGCTTTAAATTGAGGGGTGATAGATATAGGACAGATGTCAGAGGTAGATTCTTTACTCAGAGAGTAGTAAGGGCGTGGAATGCCTTGCCTGCAGCAGTTGTAGACTTGCCAACTTTAATGGCATTTAAATGGTCGTTGGATAAACATATGGATGATAATGGAATAGTGTAGGTTAGATGGGCTTCAGATTGGTTTCACAGGTCGGCGCAACATCGAGGGCCGAAGGGCCTGTACTGTGCTGTGATGTTCTATGTTCTATGGGTGAACCAAGTGGGCTTTTTCCTTCTACTGATTTGAGTTTCACCCTTTATTAAATCACATTTGAAGTCCTTGATGGGATTTGAATCAGTGTTGCACGAACATTAACCTGAATCTCTAGATTACTAATCCAGTGACACTACTGATATGGCATTGTCAACCTGCTTATATAGAGCCTTATATCTCAAGATGAAAGAGACAATTCCAAAGACTAGGACTAAGATGGCTGAAAGGTCTGTAGTCGAGAGAGGAATAGATAGAAAGGAAAATCCCCAACATATGCAAGGAAGCTGCAGTACTGGGGAACAGTTTGAAAGCATGCGGAAGGATTTATGAGTAGGGACAGCCAGCCACAATGCATCAAAGGGCAGAGAGCTGGTGGTATTTATCAAGTGACAGATTTGCCAATATGTGCACCGTGGAGTCAACATGAGTTTGTGGACAGTGGAAAGACAGTGAGGTGTGTGTTCACAACAAAGCAAATTTTAGGAGTTCAGGATCAGAGAAACCGAGGCAGCAATATTACAGAGTGAGAGTCAGGAATATTACTGAGGGTTAAAAATGTGTGGTTTGAAGCCCAATTCTGGGTCAAGATTGTGCATGGTCTAGTTCAGCTCAAGTATGTCGCTGGTGAAGGCCAAGAATTAAAATCAAACACAAAAACCTGGTAATTTAGACTTGCATGAATAAAATGTATTAACTCATAAGAAGCACAATTAATACAGTAAAACAATTTCACTTTAAATCTTCAGACTGAAATGCTTTGAATACCAGGTCCTTCAAGATCCAAAATACTTGCACCTTGCATAAAAATGTTGAAATATTCAGTCAGAAACAGACTGAGTAATTCGATACTCAGTCAGGTAAGGGAGCAGTATGTCAGGGCACTACTTACGACTAACCAGGAGCCTGGTTCATTACGGGACCTGCAGCTTTCCAGCAACAACTTGAATAGGATACATTTAATGCAGTAAGATGTCCCAAAGTGCTTCATAGAAGTCCAATTAAACAAAAATTCAAGCCAAGCCAAAATTAAGACAGATGACCAAACACTTGTTAGAACAACAGTCATCTGGGAATGAGTTACAGAGTGGAATGTCATCAAGAGGTTCAGGGACGTTTTATACAATGTAAGGAACAGATACCTGGAATGAGTTACATCATATGACAATTTCAGAAGGTCTACTGAATTGATTCAGAACCAGCTGAAGGCAGAGACTAGAAAAACACAGGTTGAGTGAGTTGTGCTCAGTATGTAAAGTGGAGCGATTTATTGCCCATACAGCATAATAGCTAACCAAACTGTTCTATGAATTATAATGAAGCTGGAATCACATTCAGTTAAACCAAGAGCACGTTAGTGGAACCATTATACACAGAGACACTCTGCACCTGACTGCATGTACAGTGCACACAATGTTATTACTATTCCACACACGCAAACAGCAATTACATAAAGCGACAAACAAACAACATTTAAAATCAAGGGCTCTCTCACTTCAGGGTGCTTCAACACAATACAGGGATACCATATTGCAGCAAAACACATCATCCGACTGGCTGAAGATGCTGATACATAATGGGATGCACGCCCAGTTGCTATTTGTTAACCTAAGCGACCATCATGTACATGGACTAACACCAAGCATGGTAACACAAGAACATTGATCAGAGTCAACCTCTACTTTATGGACAACCCAGCTCAATTCACATCCACTCTGCAGGTCACGGCGTCAATGTCAATCTCACACAGAGGCACTGTAAACATCCAAAGTTCTCAAAAGGCTAGAGATAGAAAGAACTGCTGATGCTGGAGTCAGAGATAATACTGTGTGGAGCTGGAGGAACACAGCAAGCCAGGCAGCATCAGACGAGCAGGAAAATTGAGGTTTCGGGTCTGGACCCTTTCAGATTTCTGAAGAAGGGTCCTGATCCGAAACGTCAAATTTCCTGCTCCTCTGATGCGGCCTGGCCTGCTGTGTTCCTCCAGCTCCACATGGTGTTAACTCTATTCTCAAAAGGCTACTCTTGCAGCTTTTAAATCAATGGGCAGCACCCTAAACATATTCACAGTGGTGCCTCTCCATGGCCCCACCACAATTGCAAGTTCACTTTGCAAAATGTGAGACTGTGGTCAGCAATCGAACAGCAGTTTACTTCATACATTCCCAGGTCTGGAAGTGCTGTGTCTGAATATACACAAGTACCGAATAACTCTACTAGCATGGATTTCTCTGCAAGACTCTCCATTTAAAGACGACTTTACATTAATGCTCAATGAACACATGCAGACTAGCATCCAAGCTAGATCCTCACATTTGCACCGCTAAACCGGATTCTAATCCCAGTGGGCAATCACAGGGCAACAATCAACAAAAACTTCACCACTATTGAAATAATTGTCTGTAAACAGGACGATGGAATTTCCTGCTTGTCAGATACCTTGACAACCAAAGAAAATACTCTACTGAGGATTTAGGCACATTTAGGCTCACTTCACTGCTCTCAACATTATAAAGCTGATCAATGACTGCTTGTAATTACAGTTATTAATTATTAACTCGACTATCTCAGTGAGGAAGCACAGCTATGCATATAGCTGTCTCTATTCCTTTCACTGGGTCAGGATCACCCATTAGATGTTATGTCATAATATCAACAACAAGGTACAAGAGAATCATAATTGTAGATTTTATGGAAATCTGCAGAAAAACACTGGCTATTCATTAGATAACTCATATCATGTTCAGTTTACCTTCCTCACATTCCCCAGCCTTCAGGACATCGACCATAACGCCACACAACCCTGCCATGGCAACCTCTGATGGTGTCAGATCTTCGACATGGGCACCACCCACCACATACATGGCAGACACTCATGCGACTCAGCCAACATTGTCTATCTGTTACGCTGCAGGCAAGGATGCCCCAAGGCATGTTATATCAGTAAGACCATGCAGATCTACAACAACGAATGAATAGACACCACGCAATAATCGCCAGACAGGAATGTTCCCTCCCAGTCAGGAACACTTCATTGGTCAAGGACATTCAGCCTCCAACCTTCAGGTAAGCATCCTCCAAGGCGGATTTCGAGATACATAACAACACAGAATAGCCAAGCAAAGACTGATAGCCAAGTTCCATGCCAATTAAGAAGGCCTCAATCATGATCTTCAGTTCATGTCACGCTACACGACCCCACTACACTGTCCTGTATAATTGTCCTTACCGTCCTGTTTTGACAGCGTCACCTTGATAAATTACGATCTCTCTACTTTAATTAGTTTGTAAAGTTCTGAATTACTTATTACTTTGGTTAGACCCTCAGCATGCAACTCTTATACCTATCATGTTATTCCAGTCATTTAGTTTATCTCCAGCACCATCTTATTTTTAATTTTTTTGTAATTATCTCTCTACCTCATTTAATTGGATTATGGGTCATCCCTTCACTTGCTATTCAGCTGTTGACACTTTTCTCACTGTCTAACACTCTTGATCACCTACAGAGACTTATCTGACATTCCACTCACACCATTTGTATGATCTTTTGATCTGTCTGCCTATAAACCCTGTGTCTGTGCGCTCTTCTCTCTCACTGCACCTGACAAAAGGGCTGTGCTCCGAAAGCCCGTGATTTCAAATAGACCTGTTGGACTAGAACCTAATGTCGTGTAACTTCTTTAGTTTGTCCACCCCAGTCCAACACGGCACCTCCGCATCATGCCCACATCCACCGCAATGCAGTAAAACCACATCAGGTTCAAGGACATCCTTCAGGGAAGGAAACCTACTGTCCTCAGCCAGACAGTTGTGTGGCCAACAAATAACTCCAGAACCATAATAGTGAGACAACTCTGAAATGTACTGCAATGTTACTGTTGTATTCAAGAAAGACAGCTCACACCAACATCTCAAGGGCAATTAAGGATGGACACGAAATGCCCCATGCCGATGTTGTCAACATCCCAACAGTGAAAAATTTTATTTTTTCTCCTCTCCGCAGTAGGGAGACGTGGTACAATTTTGAAGGTGGGTAAAGAGATCACAAAGCAAGAAATGAGCATTCATTTAAAGTTTTTGAGAAGATTTGTAGCTCGGGTTGTGGTTGAGGTTGCAGACTTGCTCACCGAGCCGGTGGGTTTGACTGCACACATATTGTCACCCTGCTAGGTAACATTATCAGTCTCCGGTGAGCTGTCGATGTTCTGTCCCACTTGTTATTTATATGCTTCAGTTTGCTGGGATGGTTGACGGCGCTTCCAATTCTGTTTTTCAGTGGTTTGCATATCAGGTCCAGTTCAACGTGTTTGCTGATGGAGTTCCGGTTGGAATGCCAGACCTCCAGGAATTCCAGAGACATGCCAGGGAACTTCATCAACAAACACATTGAACCGGACCCAATATATAAACCACTGAAAAGCAGAACTGGAAGTGATGTCAACCGCCCCAGCAAACGGAGACATATAAATAACTAGCGGGACAGAAAACCAGTGCTTCACTGGAGGCACACTGACAATATTACCTAGCAGGGTGACGATACGTCTGCAATCAAACACATCGGCTTGACGAGCACGTCTACAACCTCATGAGTATGCATTCCCAAAGCAGAGAAATATTCTGATTCAAGGAGCCAAAGTGATACTGAGTAAACTGCTGGACAAGTGTGCATGTTCCAGTAGATTTCATCACAAGGTATTTAATCACGTGTGATATTTGATGTATCATTTGGCAAATTCAAAATAAACGCCTTTGATTAGGGGACAGTTCCATTAGATTGGAAGATAGCAAATGTAAGAGGCGCAGGTAAGGTGAACAGCAAAGGTCTTTTCCCTGTGGTGGAGGAATTTAAAACAAGAGGGCATATTTTTAAGATGAGAGAAGACGTAAAAAGGACACAAGGGTCAATATTTTTACAGAGAATGGTTTGGGTGTGGAATGAACTGCCAGAGGAAGTGGTGGCTCTGAGTACAGTTATAACGTTTAAAAGTATGTGAATAGGAAAGGCTTGGAGGGATGTGGGCCAAACACAGGTGTTGCGAAGTAGGGTAGAGTACTTGTGGATTGAAAAGCAGGACATTAGATTTAGCGTTTGTAAAATGTTAGCGGGGGAAAGCAGTCTTTGGTCCTTTTAAAAGATGATGTGCATTTTCTATGCTTAGAGATTCAAAAAAGATTTCTGTGGGCAGCTGCATGCGGGTTTTCAGGTGCACAGAGCTACTGAATTGAAACATTTGTATGCTGTACAGTCAGCAGGCCAAGCAGTTTTGTTTTATCAAGACAACAAATTTTAAGTTTAGCCAATTAATTTGCACCCAGATACAAAAAGCAATTAAATTTGAATCTGAGATAATAGGAACTGCAGATGCTGAAGATTCCGAGATAACAAGGTGTGGAGCTGGATGAACACAGCAGGCCAAGCAGAATCAGAGGAGCTGGAAAGCTTGACGTTTCTGATGAAAGGTCTAGGCCCGAAACATCAAGCTTTCCAGCTCCTATGATGCTGCTCGGCCTGCATTGTTCATCCAGTTCCACACCTTGTTATCTTAAATTTGAATCTGATGCTATTGACAACATAGGATTAATCCTGCTGTAAGGAATATTGATATGTCATCAAGGGGATAAAGGGGCAATTGGGCAAAGACAGGAGAGCAAACTGCCATCCACACGAGTTAACAGCTCTCAAGAGAGAATCACTAGCTCTCACAGTCTTCTCTAAGTTTTAGAGACAGAACCATTTACATCAAAGGTACTTACGGCACACTAGTTATTATTCCTGACAGAAGAATTCAACAGAGAAGGCAGGTAACCTGGCTGTAATTTCAAGAGCCTAAATTCTATTTTCATTATTTTTGTTTCATGTAAGTGGGACTTGTATTTATTGGAACAGCATTCCATTAGAATCTTATTCTAATCAGGAATACTTAGCAGTTAGAAGGGGTTTATTCAGTTTGCTAATAATTTAGTTAATTTGTTCACTGTTAGAGTTAGACAAATAAATTGTTACTTGTTGATTCTAAAGTGAGTGTCAGGGGTTTATTTTACTTAACTACTAGGAGTTGCTGAAAAAGCAGATTATACCCATTCTCACACTCCTTTTAATAAATTATAGGGCGTGGCATTCCTCTCTGAGTGGTTCCGTCTCGTTGTCGGGGAATGGGTGTTAACTTCCGCTTTATAACAGATTAGGGGCTCTTCCGGGATCTGGCCAACTCAGGTCCGGGATTTGGACAGATTGGGACAGATCGGGTCGGTGTTTAGGACGGATATGAAAAAATTTGGGGTACAAAAGGTCCCAGCAGATATAAACATATTTGGTGATTAGTGTCCTAGATCTTTAAATAAAACTTAAGTGAGAAGTGGAAAATCTGTTGTATTTCAGTTACTTATTGTTGGTAAAATCAAATGGCTCTTAACGTTGAATCCCAAAACTTCTTTAGCAAAGGTACTGCCCAAATTTTCCAAGAAGGTTTCGAAACACAGAAAAAGGAAACACTTTTAGAATTAACAGACAGGCCAGAATCGGGTTTAACTAGGGATAAGAAGAAAACTGAAATTGTAACAGAGTTAGCCAAGCATTTAGACTTATCAATGAAACAATCAAGTGCAGTGGAGTTGGAAAAAATTAAATTGCAAATAAGGCAACTTGAGCTAGAAGAGAAAGAAAGGGAAAGAGCTGCCATGTTAGAAGATAAAAGGAAAGAATGTTCGAGTTGGAGAAGATGGAGTTGGAATTTGAAGCAAAAAGACTTCAAATGACAGAAGTAAAAATACAAAATCTAAGTGAGGATGAGCAAATTCATGGTAGCCAACAGCCTGGTGGGAATATATACAAATATGTCCAAACATTACCAAAATTTAAAGAAAAAAAGATGTGGAAGCCCTTTTCACTTCCTTTGAGAAATTGGCTAAACAGGTGAACTGGCCAGAGACAGTGTGGGTAACGTTAATTCAAAGTAAGTTGGTAGACAGGGCTAGTGAGGTGTTTGCAGCACTGCCAGAGGTGGTGTCAGAAGACTATGAAGGAGTGAAACAGGCCATTTCGAGTGTCTACAAATTGGTGCCAGAAACATATACACAACAGTTCAGAAATGTAAGAAAGAAATCTGGTCAGACTTATATCGAGTTTGAAAGAATTAAACAGAGCAGCTTCGATAGATGGGTGACAGCATTAAAGATAGAAAAGACATATGAGGATCTTAGAGATGTTATCCTGCTGGAGGAGTTCAAAAACACTTCCAGAAGTGATAAGAACTCAAGTTGAGGAACAAAAAGTTAAAACAGTGAGAACAGTTGCAGAGATGGCAGAGGAATATGCATTAATGCACAATTCGAAATCGAGCTTCCAACAGCAATTTCATTCCGTGAGGGATAGAAATTGGGAAAGAGGGAGATCCTTCAATGAAAAACAAAAAGTAGATCATGTTGGGAACATCTTACCACATGTGAAAAAATAAACCCAAGAGGGTGGAAAAGAGATGAAGGACCTCAGGTGTTTTCACTGTAATAAGGTGGGACACACAGAGTCACAGTGCAGGTCCTTTAACAGGATGTGGTAAAGTGGATAAACCAGTGGGATTAGTTGAGGTAGTGAAGGAAATCCCAAGAGAATTTGAGGAGCTGCAGGAGAGTGCGCAGCCTAGTCACAGGCTGGACAGTGAGACAGTGCCCGATCTTTACAAAGCCTTCACCTCTGTGGGTAATGTTTACTCCGTAAGAACAGGGGGAGATGGAAAAGAAGTTAACATATTGAGAGACACGGGAGCGGGTCTGTCTCTAATAGTAAGAGATGAAAATATTTGCACTGCTTCTGAAATATTGCCCGAGAGAGCGATAATCTGTAGAATAAATGGAGAACGAATTAGTGTTCCCTGTGTAAGGCAAGGCTAGAAAATCCAATCAAGACTGGAGAAGTGAAAGTGGGAGTGATTGAAAGAGTGGCTATTCCAGAAATACAGTTTGTTCTTGGAAATGATCTAGCGAGATCACTGGTGGGAGTGATGCCCATTGTGGTGATGAAGTCAGAAGAAAACTAGGGCACTAAGGAGTTAAAAGGAAAATACCCTGGAATTTTTTCAGACTCTGCGGTGACAAGATCCCAAAGCCATAAATTAGAATAAGAAGGGAAAAGAGAAAGATGAAGGATTTGAGGTCCAGGTAGCTGACGCCTTGTTTGATGAAATGGTAAAGGAAAAACCTCAGCAGGTAGAGGATCAGGCAAGTTAAAAGTTAAAACAGCGAGAAGAGCTGCAGAGATGACAGATGAGTACGCATTAGTGTACAAATCAAAATCTAGCTTCCAACAGCAATTTCATTCCGTGAGATTAATGCAGTTACAACAAAAAGATGGGACGATAAAGGATTTAGATCATAAAGCCCACTTGGAAAAGGAATCAGAATGTATTCCAGAATGTTATTACCTTAAGGTAGAAATGGAGACCTTGGCAGGTTAGCGCAGATGAGAAATGGGTGGAAGTTCACCAGATTGAGTCGCCGGTAGCATACAGACAGGAAGTATTGCAGGTAGCACACAAATTACCTGTAGGAGGTCATCTAGGAGTGAGGAAGACTCAGGCTAAAGGTACAGAAGTATTTCTGTCCTGAAGAACGGTAATACCCGAAACGTCTTCTCCTCCTCCAGATGCTGCCTGGCTTGCTGTGTTTTTCCAGTCTCCTATTTGTCTACCTTGGATTCCAGAAGCATTTCCATTGGCCTGGATTACCTAAAGATCTGGCTGAATTTTGCCATATCTATCACATGTGTCAGATGGTAGGAAAGCCACAGAAAGTGATAAAACCAGTGCCTTTGATGCCAAATCCCACATTTGAAGATCCTTTCACATGGGTTATGTTTGATTGTATGGGTCCCCTCACTAAAACCGAAAGTGGGAACCGGTATTTGCTAAACAGAATGAATGTGTCTACCAGATTTCCGGAGGCAATTCCATTATGGAATGTCAAGGCAAAGAAGGTTGTGGAAGAGTTGCTTGCTTTCTTTTATCCGTTTTGGACAACCCAGGGAGATTCAGACAGACTAAGGGTTCAATTTTACTGTCAAATTATTTGAAGTGGTCATGGATAGTTCAGGCATCAAACACTTTAAATCAAGTGCATACCATCATGAATCCCAGGGAGCACTGGAAAGATATCATCAGGCTCTAATGACAATGCTGAGGGCTTATCACCAGGATTACCCAAATGATTGGCATAAAAGTAACCCATATTATGCCATTTGCCATTAGAGATGCCCCAAATGAATCGACTCAGTTTACTCCATTGGAATTGATATTCAGAGACTAAGTAAGAGGGCCTTTAAAATTAATGGAGGAAAAGTTGATAGGGCCAAAGTCAGAGATCTCACAGTTGGATTATGTATCTGAGGTGAGAGAAAGACTAAACAGAGTAACAGAGTAGGTGAATTAGCTAGATAGCATTTGAAGGTGGCACAGCACCCAATAAAGCAAGAAGCAGATAAGAAATCTAAAATTCATGTTTGCCCACGTGGATAAAGTATTGTGTTCATCCAGCTCCACACCTTGTTATCTTGGATAAAGTATTGGTGCTGTTATCAGTGGTAGAGGTCTTCAAAGCATGGCTCAGTGGTCCCTATCAGATTGAGAAGTTAAGTCAGGTGAATTATCTGGTAAAGATGCCAGATAGGAAAGCAATTTATCAGGTATGCCATGTCAACATGCTGAAACCTTATTATGACAGGGAAAAGGAACTGGAGAAACAGGTATTAGGTACTGCCACTCAGTGAGGAATCAAATCTAGATGCGTCAGAATAAATTGAATAATGAGGAAGTCCTTAAAGAATGGGATAGGGTAGTGCGCGCCGTGTGCCAAGAACAGGGAACTGAATTGAAAGACTTGTTACAGTGCTATGAGGACACATGCAGAAATAGAATGGGGAGGACAAATGCCATTGTGCATGAGAATGCTGTTCCAATAAAACAACACCCCTACAGGCTGAATCCTCTAAAAGCAGCCAAGTTTCAGAAGGAAGTAGAAGCCATGCCCCAAGAAGACATCATACAGCCATCTCAAATTAAGTGGAGTTCGCTGATCATGTTGCTTCCCAAACCCGATGGCACTCAACGATTCTGCATAGATTATCAGTAAGTTAACGCCGTGACCAAATCTGACTCACACCCAAATCTAAGGTTGGAGGACTATGTGGGAAAAGTAGGGCAAGCCTCTTAGATCACAAAGTTGGACTTACTTCGCAGCTACTGGCAAGTACCTTTGTTGGAGAAAGCGAAAGAAGTTTCTGCTTTTATAACCATAAATTGGCAGTATCAATTTCAAGTCATACCTTTTGGAATGAAATACACACTAGCCACTTTTCAAAGACTTACGAACAGAGTTGTGGCAGGATTGACTAAATGCGCCACCTATAAAGATGACTGAGTGATCTTTAGCCATTCGTGGAATGATCACATGGAGCATTTGGCAGAGCTCTTTGAGAGACTATAGACGCAAAGCTGGCCATAAACTTGGCAAATGAAAAACAGAATTCGCAAAGGTAGAAGTGATTTCTTAGGGCACAACATTGGACATGGATGGACGACCCGGAGGAACATGAAGACTAAGGCCATTGAGAAACTTCCAAGACCATTCTTGAAGGAGGAAGTACCATAATTTTTAGGATTGTGTGGATTCTACAGGAAATTTGTACCAAATTTCAGTCTTCTCTAAGTTTTAGAGAAATCAAAGATATGTACAGCACAACTAGTGCATGTTCCTGACAGAAGAATTCAACATAGAAGGCATTCCCAACAGCCACTTGATAGAGAAGGCACAGTACATTCCAGAAGACACATAACCTGGCTGTAATTTTGAGACACTAAATTCTATTTTTATTATTTTTGTTCTACGTAAGTGGCAATTGTATTTATTGGGAGCAGCATAGCATTGGAATCTTGCTTTAATCGGGAATAGTTAGTAATTAGGAGGGGTTTATTCCAATTGTTAATAATTTAGTTAATTTGTTCTCTTTAGAGTTAGATAAGTAAATTGTTACTTGTTGAATCTAAAGCGAGCATCAGGTGTTTATTTCATTTAAACACTAGAAGTTGCCAAAAATGGATTCCACCCCTTCTCACCTTTTAACTGATTATAGGGCGAGGGGCTCCTCTGAGTGTTTCAGTTTTAGTTATCAGAGGGTGGGGGTTCAATCTCCAATTTATAACACAGACAAGTGGGACTAATTTGGTTTGGGAACATGGTAGACATGGACAAGTTGGGCTGAAGGGTTTGTTTCCATGCTGTATGACTCTAAAGTCTATATAACTCCTTTGTTCAAAAAAGGGGAGCAGAAAGCAACTACAGGCCAGTTAATTTAACATCTGTCACAAGAAAAATATTAGAAGCAGTTCGTAAACAGGTTATAGCAGGGCGCTTGTACAAGTTAAATATGAAAAAAGAAAGTGTAAGTTACCATTATCCTAGAGGACTAGTAGGCTACTCCCCTGCAAGGGGAGGCAATGGCCTAGTGGTATTATCGCTGGATTGTTAATGCAGACACACCAAATACATTCTGGGGACCCAGGTTCGAATCCCACCATGGCAGATGATGAAATGTGAATTTTATAAATATCTGGACGATGACCACAAATCCATTGTCGATTGTTGGAAAAACCCATCTGGTTTTCACTGATGCTCTTTAGGGAAGGAAACTGCCATCCTTACCTGGTCTGGTCTGCATGTGACTTCAGACCCACAGCAATGCGGTTGACTCTTAACTGCCCTCTGGGCAATCAGGGATGGGCAATAAATGTTGCCTGGCCAGCAATGCCCTCATCCCGTGAATAAAGGGAAAAAAAATGGTGGTGATTTTAAGCTGAGTGCCACCATGCCGCAGGTAAGGGTTGAGATTGGAAGGTGGGGGTGGCATAGGAATCAGAACCACTCTCTTGGCATCACTCAAAATCCAGCCAATCAGCTAACCAAATTGGCAGGCAGAGTCAACACAGTTTTATGAAAGGAAACCACATTTGGTCAATCCATCGGAGTTCCTTGAGAAGGTAACATGGACTGTGGATAAAGGGGAACCCATGCACTTACTGTAATTACATTTCTTGAAGCATTTGATAAGGTGCCACATCAAAGATTGCTGCAGAAGATAAAACGTCATGGTGTGGGGGTTGCACACTGGAATGTACAGAATGGCACGTATATCTTCTCTTCACAGATGCTGCCAGACCTGCTGAGCTCTTCCAGCAACTTCTGTTTCTGTTCCTGATTTACAGCATCCACAGTTCTTTTGGTTTTTAATACGTCTTTCAGCTTGGCCACAGAAGTCTCGACTATTTGTAAATTTAAAAAATGAGTAAAAATGTGTGTAACAGAAGTAAAATGCACAGTATGCAGAGGGACCGAAGTATCACAGGTGTTGTAATAGCGGGACTATGGAAGGAATAGAAAGAAAACCATTTCTTTTTACAACGTACCCCAGCACCATCTACTTTTTCCTTGCACCTCATCATTTTTGTCAATAATTCAATTCTCTCCTTTCAACCTGACCATAGACCAACCCTGTCCTTGTCCTTCACCTACCCCAGTCTGTTCTTGTTTACATCCTGCTACAACTACCTAATGGTTTCTGAAATGTTAACTCTTTCACTCGCCTGTTTTCATTTCACATTTTCAACATTTGCAGTATTTTCCTTTAGCATGAGCATATTGAGCTTAAGATCGTGGGAGAAAGAGAGCTAATGGAGGTAGAAACAGAGAATATAGCAGCAGCAATGCACGTTCGGACCTTCAAGCCTGCTCTGCCATTCAATACGATCATGGCCGATCATCCAACTCATTATAATATTCCCCATCTCTCTCCAAACCCTTTGATCCCTTTAGCCACAAGAACTACATGGGTGCCCTTCCTTGAAAACATTTTTTCTTGCAGCGAATTCCACAGACTCACCACTTTCCAGGTGAAGACATTTCTCCTCATCTCAGTCCTGAATGGCTTAGTCCACATCGTTATACTATGACCCACTGGTCTGGACTTCTCAATCATTGGGAATACTCTTCCAGCATTTACCCTGTCTAGCCCTGTTAGAATTTTAAAGGTTTCTGAGATACCACCTTCATTCTTCTAAACACCAGTCATTACAATCCTAACCAATCTAGTCTCTCATATGTCAGTGCTCCAGTCCCAGGAATCAGTCTGGTAAACCTTTACTGCACTCTCTCTATAGCAAGGAACATCTTTCTGCAAATAAGGAGATCAAAACTGCACATAATATTCCAGGTGTGATCTCACCAAGACTTTGCATAGTTGCATCAAGACATCCATCTCCCTGTGCTCAAAACCCTCATAATGAGCAAGAACTATTTTTCAGGGATATGGAATAGACAAATTGAATGTGCGTTGTACTATATAGGTACAGCAAACAGGCAACTAGATAAACAGTTGTTTTAAAAAAATGGAGTTGGGATTAGATTCAGTCAGAACTAAATGAAACACAAATATCCTGCACATACAATACCATTAGTACCCCATACACGAGGCAGCAATGACACAAGTGCTGTAAGGCATCAGAACAAATGCCATTTAAAATCAGCTGTTCTATTCATTCAAGTTACTTGAGTGCAGTTGAATTAGTTGTGTATGTGCTCCAGCTCAGGTTGCTTCTCTCCCATTTTCTCACACTGCCTCTCCTCATTCAGAAGAATGGTTTCACCCCACAGATGCCAGCTACCTTCTGGCATATCACTCATGTGACTATGGTTTATAGGCCAGCCTCAGCAGGAAGATAGAATATACAACCACAGGGCACACGTCAACTGATGACACCAATATGACTGTGTGCGCAGTACGTGCAGTTTAATGCAGACTGTGACATAGTTCCATGAATAGGAATTTGACTTACTGGATCTAATCTAGATTTGCCATAATTCACAGTTTATTTAGTTGCTGCGCTGCATGGGGGATTTGACATATGTAACAGCAGCAATAGATGTTTTATCACCGTATTAGTAACTGGCTGGTCTCAGTTCAGGTTGCAATTCAAAAACCAAAAATTGGAATGAAATTAACGTCATTCTTTCTTGTTCATTCATGGGATCTGGATGTTACTGGCCAGGGCAGTATTAATCGCCCTTCCTAAATTGCCAGAGGGCATTGAGGTTGGTTGGCTCGCCGAGCTGGTTTGTTGTTCTGCAGACGTTTCGTTACTGTGCTGGGTAACATCCTCAGTGCAGCCTCCGATGAAGCGTCGGTGTGTTTTCCCACCTGGTTTTTAAACTCTGGGGTCCGTTGCGATGGATTGTCTCACTTCCGGGTTTCCTCCGTAGTGGAATGTATATGGGGTTGAGTTCAATGTGTTTATTAATAGCATGCTTCGTGAAGTGCCATGCTTTTAGGAATTCCCTTGCCTGTCTCTGCCCGGCCTGTCCCCGGATCTTGGAGTTGTCCCAGTTAAAGTCGTGGTTCTCCTTGTCCATGTGGATTGAGATGAGTGAGTATTGGTCGTGTCTTTTTGTAGCCGGTTGGTGTTCATGTCCTCTTGTTATTAGTTTCCTTCCTGTTTGTTTGATGTAGTGTTTCTCGCAGTCTCTGCAGGGGACCTTGGAGATGACATTGGTCCTGTCCATGGCAGGGAGTGGGTCTTTAGTTCGGGTGAGCACTTGTTGTAGTGTTGATGTGGGTTTGTGCGCCACTCTGATGCCCAGCGGTCGCAGGAGTCTTGTGGTGAGTTCTGACGTGTTCCTGATGTAGGGTAGTGTTATGAGTGTGTCGGGGCATGCAGAATCTTTCTGATGCTGTTCCTGTAGGCATCTCCTGACCCAGTTCTTTGGATATCCATTATCCTTGAAAGAGGTATTCCTCCTCCTCTTGGCGTAGTCTGCCAGAGGGCAGTTAAGAATCAACCACATTGCTGTGGGTCTGGAGTCACATGTAGGTAAAGATGGCAGACTGTCTTCCCTAAAGGACATTAGTGAATCAGATGGGTTTTTCTGATGATCAGCAACAGTTTCATGGCCACCATTAGACTCTTAATCCCCGATTTTTATTGAATTCAATTTTCATCATTTACCACAACAGGATTTGAATCTGGGTCCCCAGACACTACCTGAGCTTCTGGACTAATAGTCCAGTGATAATACCACTAGGCCATCGCCTTCCTCTGTATATGAACATCCCTCCCATCTCCTAGTGGTACATTGATCTTGCCAAGGATTGCACTAGGAGGATTCCCAATCCTGACCAGCCCCTGCTATTAACATGGAGGAGGGAACAACTGAGATGATAGGAATAAACTCGGGCTTATCATTCAGGATAATTAGGTGTTGTAAGAATCTGCCCCAGCAAGAAACGGGAGAAAATTGATGAGAGGCAGATAGAAAAACACACATCCATGGGGAAAACACCATTTACTTATTGTAAAGCACAAAGCATCATTGCTAGTTACTGGATTCAAACACACGAGGACCAACATACCAAAAGCTCCCAGTCACTGAAAAGAACAATCTTTTGATTAAACACAGTAAAATTCTAATTTTAACAGGCTTGCACCTGGCTAACAAGATTTAGTTGATATTTTTTAACAGATTAAGCAGCAAGGAGACCTAATTCACAGATACAATTACTGATATATGAAAGCTCAAATCAATTAAGCCCACATCAAGAACAGGTTGCTTTTTTGGGAAAGACTGATTAAAGTTAGAATTGAGTTCATTTATCAGCTAGAAGATCGGACTGCTCAGATTTTGAGTGGCCTGTCTAGAATGTAAATCAAACAAAGTTTGCCCCCTATTTACTTTACTGGTATTTCAGAGCAATGCTCTCCATGAATTTTTAATCAATAAACGTGGAATCTCACACAACATCACTCCCGCTCCTTCAAAAGTACATCAGAATTGTCATGTTCTGAAATGCTTTGCCTGAAAGGGTGGCAGAAGCAAATGTGTAGTATTATAATTTACAAAAGCAAATCAGACCTCTACTTAAAACTTCCAAGGCAATGGGGAACGGAGACGGAGACTAATTGAGTAGCTCTTTCAAAGGAGCTGGCAAACGCTCAGTGGGCCGAATAGACTCCTTCTGTACAGCATGATTCTATGAAAATTGGTCATGAAATGGAACTTTGGAAACTGTTTATTCAAAGAAACAGCAGCCTGCTGAAGGCAGACAGAATGAAGGTGATCTGGAATATCTTACTGTCACATAGACAACAAGGGACAGAGTTTCCACCTGTCACATCAACACAATCCAGACAGAGTCGACCGGAATAGCTAAAATACTGGAGACTTGTGAACGCAAATGGATTATGGCGAGGGACTGAACACCCTGACTAAATGATCGATTCTGCTAATAAATCCATTCTCAGCTATATTAGTTCACCAGGTTACCACTCAAATACATCAAGGGACGCTTTTTAAATGGAAAGAGAACATAAAGACTTATTGTTCCTCTGTTACTATTCCTCCTGTTATACTGCTCAACCCGACAGGTTTGTGGAAAGTTTAAATTTATGATTATACAAATGAATTTTAGTGGAAATATGAACTGTAACCTAACCATACAGCACCCAAAACGGAAGATCTACTCTGTTTAATATTTATTCACTGTCACTTTCTTCAGAAGTTGAAGAAAATAGGTAATGCTTCAATTGCAAACCGCCTAGCTGCCTTGCTCTGTACTGGAAACTTTTCTGAATTATTTTCCACAAAATGTTTAGGAATGGATAAAAGTGACACTCACAGGACAGAAAAGACTAATTTCACTGCTTAGCATTCTTCCAATGAGTCAGCCTCCATTGGAAGTAAACCTGCTGGTTACATTTTACTGCCATCTACAAGTGCGGAAGTGTTAACCTCAGTTTCCCAAGCGCTGACCTTTGTGTTAAATTTAGCCCAGCTGGTGCAACCCTCTGTGGGAAGGACTTTGCAAAAACCGCTACGCTCCATACAATCTGCCCCAGGGGAAGCAATTCTTAGTAAGGCATACTCTGGGAAAACACTAGGCAGCTTGTGTTCCCATGAAAATTGGTGTCATTATGATTAAATCTGTACAACGTACACTTTCAAATCAAAATATGGATTGCATTAGCGTGCTTCAAGAATTTGTCAGTACTTCAAACAGTAAATGTTGTATTTCAAAACAGTGCATTTTTTTAAAACAATGTTCATTATGCTCCTGGAATTCAGCATCAAGAATACAGGTCCCCTTGATCTCAATTTTAGAACATACTGGACTCACAGACATGCCATCACTTGTCCGAGTTATCCACATCCTCCGACCTCGTCCTACTACCTGCACATCCTCCGACCTCGTCCCACGACCTGCACATCCTCCCACCTTGTCTACTCAAACTTTTCAAATCTGACAGGGGTTCACCTGCACATCCTCCAACTTTGTCTACTGTATCCATTGATCTTGTTGTGGCCTCCTCAACATCAGTGAGACCAAGCACAGACTCAAGGATTGTTTTGTGGAGCATCTGCACTCTGTACGCGACAAACACCAACACCTTCCAGTCACCAACTATTTTAACTCCCCCTCCCATGATGACATGTCCATCGTGGACCGCCTCCAGTGCCACAATGATGTCACACCCAAACTGAAGGAACAACACTTCATATTCCGCCTAGGAAGCCTATAGCCCAATGGCCTAAACATGGAATTCACCAGTTTTAAAATCTCTCCACCCCTGGCCTCATCCTACGTCCAAACTACCTTCTCATCCCTGCCTCCTTGACCTGACACAATCTGTCCATCTTCTCTCCCACTTATCCACCCCACCCATCCCACTGACCAATCCCCACCACTCCCTACCTGCACTCACCTATCACCATCCCACCTACCTTTCTCCAGCCCCACCCCTCCTCTCACTATTTATTTCCCAGCTCCCTTCTCCCTCCCTATTTCTGAAGAAGGGTCCCAACCCAAAACATTAACTTTCCTGCACCTCTGATGCTGCACACTGTGTTGTCTCTGACTCCAGCATCTGCAGTTCTTGCTATCTCCAACATCTATTTACACGGTTCCTTTCACAACGAGGAGTTTTTTTTTCTTCCAGCCAATGATATACAATTAGCAGCAAGACTTTCCGACACAGAACAGCAGCTGACACACACAAATGAAAAACAGCCAACACCTTAATAAATCCATCATGACTAATCCAGGACAGCCAACAGCAATCCCAGATTCAGGCAGAGTTTAGAAATTCCTTATGTTTACACACAATGACAACAACACAGAACAGACCATTTAGCTCAAATGTCCACCAGGCACCCTCCCACTTTAGACCAACGTAACCTCCTATACTACCCCACCACCTCATGTACTTCCCCATAAATGTTATTCATATTTGTCACTCCTTGTTGTAGTGTTCGACATTGCAACCACTCTCTGAGCAAGTTACAGGCACATCAAGTCATTCTTCACCCTCAATGCTATAATCAGCTGTACTAGCAGATTTTGCCTGCACACGCGCTCTCTCTCACGCACGCACACTCTCTCTCTCTCGCTCACGCACGCACACACTCTCTCTCTCGCTCACGCACGCACACACTCTCTCTCTC